>OZ014560.1:19804193-20404193 GCA_963966155.1 Clivina fossor
CGTTAGGTTAGGTTGTAGGTAGGAGTTGTGTTTAAAAGACCGTTAAGACACATTTAAAATCACATTTTATCACACATTTTGAGAGTCACTGGTTTTTTCAATATTTCGGCCACTACAGTGAATACAGCAACATCTCGGGGGACTGTTCTGCACTTATACCAAAATCAATTAATAAACATTATCTTTGATTTTTCAATATTACACTGATAATAACACGATTATACTAAAACATAATAAAATAATACTTGAAACATTTTCACCACACTACTAAGATTTTCTTCTCTCAATATTTCGTTTTTTTTTTATAATATCACCGCAAATATTGATCGAATCGTACTTTTGTTTAAAAAAAAAAAGAAAACAAGAGAACTTACTCTGCTCATGTATTCATGGTGTTTTTTTATTCTTTGATTTTAATGGGATCCATTGGCCGTGTTTCGATTTCGGGTGGTACAGGCCACTTCCAGGTTACGGGCATCGAAGATTCGTAGTTGAAGTTATATAAATGTTTTTCGATGTGTGCTTTCTTGTCTTTCGGTTCGGGATAAACGGTTGCACGATCTGAATACAAACATTTTTATATACAATATGGAGAATAGAATAATTTTTCCCTTAAACCACAAACAGTAATTTACCACATGACTGTGGCAGTTATTGTATTTCCTTAAATAAACATTCATTATACAGGGTGATTTATGACGTCGGGGAAAAACTACACCGAATGATTCCTATGAGTAATCTAAATAAAAAAAACTACAAATAAACATATGTCCGAAAATGCTTTCTAACGGAACTGTAGCTAAGCCAAATTACAAAATATAATATAAATAAATTTAATTCAAATTTCAAAATAAATTTCTAACCTAAATCCAACCAGTTTGATGCAAATCCACAATTAAGCTTGATTTACATTATACTAGATTCGGCTAGAAACTTTGACTAGATTACATACTAGACGCACTTGCCAAAACTTGGATAATGTAAATCAGAAAAAATCCAGCCAAGTTTTCAAACTAGAATCGTCTAGAAGTTGATTTTCAAACTAGCTGCTCCAAACCAATTTTTCATCCAAATTTCTATACTAGACCTGCGCACTAGCGGTAATTTCAGTGCTACCAACTCTGTGCAAAGTGTAAATGCATAAGTAAGTAACTCAGAAAGCTTCAAAATCTTAGAAATTTTAACTAGTTTTTCTTGTTTACGTCCATGAAAATTCATTTTGTAATTAACCTCTTACTTTCACACAATAACAAACTGGTATAAAAACATTACGTACATATTGGATGTTGGCAAACCTAACTCACATCCAATTTCGCGCCTGCGTACAACTAAAAAGTATGAACTAAGTATGAACTAAGAAGTATGAAAGTATAAAGTAAATCTAGTTGTAAACTAGTCAAAGTTTCTAGCCGAATCTAGTGTAATGTAAATCAAGCATTAAAGAAAATAAAACTAATGATTACCTTTTTCGTACGCGTAATTTGTAATCTTCATTGCGATTTTAAACGATGCATCTCGGATAGACGCCAACGGCGGATATAAACTGCCCCTTTCGATATCTTCATCGGCTACCATTTGCGATAATTCTTTAGCGGCCAACAGGAATACTTCGTCATCGATATGGTAAATACCAGTAACTATAACGCCTAATGCAATGCCGGGGAAAATGTACGCGTTATTACCCTGGCCGGGATAGAATGTTTTATCTTTGTATTTTACAGCACCGAATGGCGAACCACTGGAGAATATGCATCGACCCTATATATTGAAGAATAAATTAATGTTTGAATACTTATATTTTTCATTTAAATAGTAGTCTTACATCTGTATTCGTATAAGCTGCTTCGGCCGTACATTCGGCTTTATGCGTTGGATTACTGAGAGCAAAAATAACTGGTCTCTTATTGTATTTGGCCATTGCTTGGAGAACTTCTGATGTAAATGCACCGCCTGCTGCTGACGCACCTGTCATAATAATGAAATACTTAGAATTGTTGTTAAAATTATAATACAGTTGGCAAAACAAAACTAAGAATAAAATGAATTAACTAAACAACGAGATTTCAACTGTATTTGAACCGAATTATATTTGTCAGTCAGCTGATAAGTTAACAGTTAACGAGACAGTTAATTTAAACTGTTGCTTTATGCAACTGGACTAAAGAGTAATAATAAAATTATGGTCCGTATTCACACCTCTTTTCTTTATGAAAAACTGCTTTTATTTTTTGCTATAAAATCAATTTTTACTTCTACCTCTAGACAAATATGAATAGTATTTCTATTTTTGATATATTTTTTTACATTTAATATTATAAAATTCAAATAAACTAATTAAAATTGCTTAAGTAAACGATCAAAAGTAATTTTGACAAAATCACTTTTAAAATATTTTATGAAAATATACTGTAAAAATTATTTCTATTGCAAGACTAAAATTTTAAGATAAAATCATCGCTAAAATTATAACATGAATCACTATTTTTCTTGCATATTATTATTTTACTATTTTAAGAAAATAAAAATATTAAACAGCAAATGAGTTAGAATCACTAAATTAAATCGTGCGAATAATTAAAAAAAAAAAAAAATGATATATGAACGTGACTGAAGGTGACCGATTGTATAAATATGAGATAAGTAAATAAAATAATAATTTGTAAGCATAATATAAAAAGTATTTTCAATTTAAAAGTTGAACATGAAGAACATAATTATTTAATATACGAATAGATTAGCACGCATGTAACAGTTTATTAAATTTTATGTGGTAAGTGATATTTATATAGTTTACAATTTTAAAATTAGTAAATAAATTGGGGGTTTTTCGATCTAGAGGTCCGATTTTTACTCATTTTCAACATTTTTTTTTTGAGTGAATTAAAAGATAAGTGATACAATGCTTATATCCTTTCATTCGTCAATCTTTTAGCTACATTTTCCGATTTTTTTCGACCAGAAATATTAAAGGATCATTAAATAAAATGGCGCCGAAGATGGTCATGCACGCCGTGCAGAGTTGTTTAAATTGCCGAAAAACTACTCGACCAATTTTGATGTCGCTTAGCTGTTTTTGTAGAGAATTTAACTGGCTGTGGTCGTACGCTCAATCATTAAAATTGCTTCAAAATATCGATTTTTTTTATGTATGTTTGAATGCCAAAAAATAATTTATTTTGTTTTTATTTTCCTGAACTTGTATATTCATATTGTTGTTTTTTTTTTTATTTTCCTGTGTACAGTTCTTTTTTCTTTATTTGATCTTGATAATGATCGCAAGATCGAAACGCGTCGTAAAATAAAGAAAAAAGAACTGTACACAGGAAAATCAAAAAAACAACAATGCCAAAAAATAAGTCGATTTTTTTAAACTTTTTTCCAAATGGCCGCCATTTTGTGAAAAATTGACTTTTTCACTTTCCCGAGGCTCCGACCATAGCTACACTCATATATTTTAATAATTTTTTGGTCTCGTCTGAACCAAGTCAACCCGCCTACCTGTGTACATATGTACCTATGTAATGACCCTTTAATATTTTTGAACAAAAAAATCGTAAAATGTAGCTAAAAGATTGACGAATGAAAGAATATAAGCATTGTATCACTTATCTTTTCAAAAAAATTTGTTGAAAATGAGTTAAAAATCGGACCTCTAGACCGAAAAACCTCCTTAACAAATATGTTAGCTATATTTGAAAATTTCAAGAAATTTTCTAAATTTTTAGTAACAAAAGTAAATTACAATTTAGCAATAAAATATAATATTATTGCATATTATTTTATCTTTCTGTTATCTAAGCTAGTAATCATATTCAGATATTTCAAATATACTGTGTGTAGTGATAAGGGAAAAAAATAGGGAAAAAAATTTTAATATAAGTTTTAGAAAAAATCTTATTCTTTATAAAAAAATTTGCTTGTATCGAAACCCCTTATAGTCAAAGAAAAATCTAGTAATCACTTAAGATAAGATCAAAAACTTGATATTATGTCGAGTTGTTGATTTTAAATATGACTAAGTCCGAATGTTACATCAGTATCGTGTGAAAAATGTTAAAAATATTTGTCAAACAAGAGACTTACTTTTTACTTACTTATATTATTATTAATTTTCCAAAATATAATTATTATTATTATTAACAAGTAATCCATGGGTAACACGATACTGATGTAACGTTCGGACTTACAGGTCTATTCTGTAACTTTTAACATAGATGTTCATAAACATTTAATGTTTAAGAACATCGATAGCTATTCGCTAAAATATGTTATGTTAGAACGTAACATGAAACAAACGAAAAATATGTTAACAAACATACTACATGTTTAAATGTTATTCTCTATCAATTTTTCGATGTTTAATAACATCACTTCTGTTAGATTGACATATGTTTATGAACGCCTGGGTCGCGAGTGCTGTTGTATAGTGAAAAGAGTGAAATACAATAGAATTATGGATGAAAATGATAATATAACCATATTTAAATTACACAATACATTCATAGAATGTATGTTTCTTTTAGATGATGACGATGACCCACCCCCTCAAAATGAAATTCCAGAAAATAATTTATTAAACGAAGGATATATTGTAAGAAATAATTTAATCCAGCAATTATTTAATTAAAGGTTTTTAATATATCATACAATATAATCAAACAAAAATAAATTTTTAATTATAATTAAACTAAAAATTATAAATCTTAGTTAAACAACTTATCAATATTGTAATAATTATAAGAAACTCATGAGAAATAAAAAACTATAATCATTTTTCCCTATTTTCGTTTAATAGAAGTAGTTTTTCCTGGTTCACCAATACTTGTTTTAATGAAACATCAATCGATTTTAATGTCGCCAACATTTCATTAGTTTCAGTCTTTTCACTACCAGCTTTTGCTAAGTCTTTCACATATTCCAATAATGACCCTCGTTTTTTTTTGGGAGGTTCTTCGAGATCGGTTTCCTGAAGAAAATCTGAACATTCTTCTATAATGATATTATCATTTACAGGTAAATGAGTAAATTGTTCTTGTTCCGTCTCTTCTATTTCTAGAATTCCTAATTCTTCAGTTTGTATTCCCTCAATAACAACAGTACCAGTTAATTGAAGCAACCTGGCCTCTAGATCTCCTATTTGTTTTTCAGGCTCGCCTACATTTCCAGTTTCTTTTTGAGACATTTTTATAGTACGAGCTCTCTTTCTAACGTGGGCTTTCCAATCAGTAAAGGTCTAAACAATAGAATATATATATAATTTTATTAAATATCTAATTAATAAAAGCCTCGTTTACTATTATATACTTACTCTTTTCCATCCACTAACATCTTTAACTGGACCTCCAGAAGAATTTAATTCTTTGACTAAATTGTCCCAACTTTCTTGAAGAAAGTTCTGATTGTCGGGCGTAAATTTATTTTCTCTGAATTTTTTATTTACTGCCAATTCATTTAAGTATAATTCGTATTGTTGTCTTGTCGTTCTACATGAACGTTTTTTCTTTTCCATTATGCTACAATTAAAATACTATTTAATAATAATGAATTTATTAATTAATCAATAAATTACCTGTTAAAATTTGTACACAAATACTTATAAATAAATATTTTCTGAAATGATAAACCAATAAACACAAACAAAAACAGCACTGACAACATAAGGTTAGAATGTTTTTAAACATACGTATGAAGTTGGAATCAACGCCAAGGTCATACAGTAAACAGCAGTAGTTACAGAATAACACTTAACATACATGATGTTTGGTAAAATGTTCGGAAACATATCTGTTCCTAAACAACATGTTTTGGAACATTAGTTACAGAATAGACCTGTTAGTCATATTTAAAATCAACAACTCGACATAATATCAAGTTTTTGATCTTATCTTAAGTGATTACTGGATTTTTCTTTGACTATAAGGAGTTTTGATAGAAGCAAAATTTTTTACAAAGAATAAGTTTTTCTCATAAAACTCATATTAAAATTTGTTTCCCTATAGGAAACCTCATCACTTTACACACTGTATACGTTTAAGAAAAGATGTAATTGAACCAAAAACAAATTTAAAAAACTTACCAATCAAAACAGATGGTTTAACTTCATTAACAAGTTGAGCGAGATTCTTGCACGGTGCATGATCTTTAGCATACAAACTTTTATGTCCATCCAAATTGCCTTCGGGTCTACCATTCGCCAACAAACCATCGATATCCATCATCCAAATCTTGGATCGTGCTTCCTTCTCTGAGATTCCTTCATCGACCATAGCGCTTACGGTTAAGTTTGCGATACCCAATGCCGCTTCGCCGGCACCGAGAAACACAAACGTATTTTCGGAGACCTTTTTCTTTTCGGTGACACGACACGATGCGTACAGACCAGCGACTGCAACACCGGCCGTACCCTGGATATCGTCGTTGAAAGTGCAGTAGTTGTTACGGTATCGGTCGAGGAAACGGAACGCGTTCGCATTGCCGAAATCTTCGAATTGGATCAATGTGTTTTGACCGTAACGCCGTACGACAGCTTCCATGAATTCGTCGACAAATGAGTCGTATTCGGCGCCGGTTACGCGCTTATGTCGGAGACCAATGTAGAGTGGATCTTCTAAAAGTGCCTGAAATAGAAATAATGTTTCGTAAAACATTATTTTAAAATCTTTAACTCCGTTTGTAAAAGAGTTTATAGTCGCGACAAGATAAAAAGATAGGTACGTCATAATTACGTGATAAAACTTAACATGATACTCACTAATGAACAAAATAATTTATTCTATTCTACATATAATGAACTAAATCTTCTTGAAACTATTTACGTAAGTTATTTTAATCAAATTAAAATGTAATATATACAAATATATCGTATATTATTGAATTTTTTTATTGAAATCAACTTATTTATTTTTGCTCTATATTTGGTAGCATTGATTTTCAATGTCAAAAGTCACAGTACGTTTACATTAGTTCATTTGACGTTATATTTTGAATGTGTATTTTTGTAATTTATTATGGCAAAAAGATGGTCTAGGCGATATGTCAACAGTTAGTTGGCAATTTAATTTCATATTTTGAACAAGAAAAGGAAAATAATGGGCTATTAATGCCCCTGTCTGCTGTACGCGAGAAGCTCATATAATCATAGTAGTGAGTGACGTTATTTGCCTAGTGACAAAAATTGATGACGTCCCTATCTTTTTATCTTGTCGCCACTATATTTACTTATTAAATAATTGAACGATAAGATTTATGTAAATTATATTATTTAACTTCGAATTTAAAATGAGTGAAAGTTCAAACATATATTTTTTGCGAACAAGTTTAAAATTAATTTGAAACCGGTAACATTTGAAGGTCAATATTGGTCTAACTGTAAAAATTATAAACAATATTAAATCTTTCAAAAATGTAAATGAAGTAAAACTATTAAAATATTTCTGTGGCATAAATAAATTATTTTTAGAATAGTATCTATTTACAGAAATGTTTAGAAAGTAAAAATATGTTTCAAACTATCACAAAAAATTATATGTAAAATTTTCTTCGGATTATACAGAAACTTAAAAAAATTAAATATAAATATATTATCAACTTAGTCTTGAATTTCTAGTTATAGTGGTTTAGTTTTCTTTTTGTTAAAGAGAATATTTTCACATAAATCGGTATAGATCGGAATTAAATAGTAATAAAGCCTGAAGTTAGTTCTTTAATGAAAATATAACATTCTAAAAAATTTTCCATAAATATCTCAAATATAGTAAAAAATAAAAATAGGTTAATTCTACGCAACGATGACGAGATCGGAATTGAAATATGCATAAAGAAAATAAAAAATAATTCATACTTTATTGTTTGTTCCGACATCAAGGGTAATAGGAAGACACTGATGTGGTTTAATTCCAGCAAGTGCTGTATATAAAGCTAATTTGCCGACTGGAATACCCATACCGCATGCGCCCAAATCACCCAAGCCCAAAATACGTTCACCGTCAGTCACAACAATACAACGAACATCCGATTCTGGCCTAGAAATATAAAAAAATTATTACAAATGCAATATAAAGATCTCATTATTTTTTTTAAATATACAATGTTCACTAGATTATATACCAGATTTTAAAAAACCCAATGTAATACAGCCAATCAAAATTCTCAGATGGTATTTGTAAAATACAGTTAAAAATTATTACCAAATAAATATTCTTGCCAGTCAAGTGAGCTTGCAAGAATTTTTAAATTATCTTTGACAAAAATAATTTTTTGTTTGAATTGAAAATGTTTAATAGTGAGATTTTAACGACAGTAAATTAAAATAAGTGCATAAATTTAAATTTATCAAAAGTAACTCTAGTTAATATATATGTTAAAACTTAAATAAAACAATGTTTATTAATCGCAAATGATGAAGATTATTTTGAAATACAATTGCTTATTAATTATAAAATTGTTATTATTTTATACATAAATTCATTTTAATAATTGAAATAATTTTAATATTTGTATGAAGTTTGTTCAAATGTTGATTAAAATAATCTCAGACCTTGATGTAAGTTACTTGTTATACGTTTTAGATTATTTTTTTAAATCACAACATAATATTGATATCAAGATTGTTGCGGTAAAGTTATAAAAGAAATTTAATAGCCTAATATATACATTATCTCCCCTTACCATATTTATTGATTAAATTGATTGTAAATAAAAATACTGTTTACCTAACTCCATTATAACTATTAGTATAAAGCAATTATTTAAAAAAATTTACCTACATAAATATTTATAGAGTATAATGTTTGTTCAACAGTGCATATTCCAAAAGATAAAAAAAATAATTTTTATTTATATTACTTACCAGTTCTTAATAACATCAAAACAATGTCCTCGATCGCTGATTGTAATGAAAAGACCACGAGGTCTCCGATAAATTAAACCGAATTTCTGACAAGCTAAACCGACAGTTGGTGTGTAAACAATGGGCATCATTTGTTCCACGTTTTCGGCCAATAAACGAAAGTAGAGTTTCTCATTTCGATCCTTAAAGGTTGATTTCAAAAATAATAGAAATGGTAATAAGTATTATAATTGTCTATATATACTAACTTGAAGTTCAGTCAGGTACAAATATTTGTTGAGCGCTTCTTGATATCTGGACACGGATAAACGACATAATTCTAATTGTTCGTCCTGCGATTTATATCTTGGTGGCAGTAAACCGTGAATGCCTAATACTTGTCGTTCTTTCAAAGTAAATCCTAAACCCTAAACCATTAATTTTATCTTTAAAATAATCGTTGACGCTTATAATTTGGACAAATTTTTTTCATGCGTGTAAGGTCTTTGCAACATTTTACTAAAAGCTCGATTTATAAGAATTTTAATTAAATTGTCCTTGTCTTATGATAGTTGCATTGTTTTAAAACTGTTATATTAATTAAAAATGAAATTAAAACCGATTTTGAATGATATTTTTAATTTATATGATATAAAGTTGTCAGAAAATGGCTTTTTGGATTTTTTTTTATACAATAATGCAAGTAATTGGAAACATAAAATTTCTGATAAACCGTATCTTTATTTTGCTTTTTATAAAAAATGTAATTAAGTAAAATATACCCACTTTTTTAATTTAGCGATAATTTCAATAAATAAATTTTAAATTTTCTCATTTATTTTACACAACTTCCTTGAAAAATTATTTCAAAACTTTTTCATTTGAAATCTCAATAGATATTTTAATATAATATCGATATGATCTAACTAAAACATAGACCAAGATAAAACTTAAATAAACCGGTATAAAAAAAATACAAAAATGATAACTAACAATAATAATAAATTTTCGATATTTTTAGTTCAATAATATACTGTAATTTTACAAAGATTATAATTATAAATCTTTCAATATTTATGAATTTAATAAATAACGTCAAAGTGAAACCGGTTATCTAAAAGTAGTAATAAAATATTCAAAAAATCATTAATATGATAAGAAAGAAATTCTTTTGTAAGATTTTACTCTTTCGTAAAACTATTCATTAAATATGAATTTGTAGAAAATTACAACTGTTGTTTTTAATATTTAAGAAGAATTTATTTATAGTCTGTACATAGAAATTATCGCAGTATTTTATCATTACATGTATAACAATAAACACAGCTATTTTTAATCACTAACTATGTAAATATAAAGTAAAATAATATTCCTGATGATATTCATTTAAACATTTAAATAAATTTATATATGACTAAAAAAAATACATATTTATTTAAGAAAATAACTAATTCTAAAAAATTAATATTAATTATTTAAATGAATTATTATTTAGTTAATAAAATAAATATCACCAAATTTATATTATTAGTAACAAAATAATTTATTAAATTACTTTTTATCTTATTTTAAAACTGATATCATATGTTGAGACAAGGACATAGTTTTTATAATTATTCATTATGGTCGTGACATTTTCAAGAAAAAAATTAATAGTCTCATAGTATTTGTACGAGAAATTCGAAACCAGTAATAAATAAAATATTTTTTAAAAAGTTCAGTTGCATGTGATTTAAAATGCTGATTATAAATTTTTTTAAATATAAATAAGAGTATCACATAAACTATAATTTGAAGAAAATATTTATTCTGCAATACTTAATTTCCAAAATACTAATTTATACACTCCAAATACAAACAAACAAATTCACGGAACATATTATTTCGATTGTGTCATACAGGAAACTGTAATATCATGTAACATAAGTGCTGATTTGAAATTATACATTACATTACGAATAGAACATTATCATCTTCTTAATAAACACAACATAATAATGACATAAAAAAAACCAGTCAATATTTTGATATTATCAACAATACAATTACTCGAAAAGTACTTAAAAACTAATAATGAAAAAGTTGATAAGATTGAAAAATGTTTTGCAATTAAATTTTCTGTGCTGATAAATTTGATCAATATTGCAAATATTTACCTTGTTCAAACGTGGATCTCGAAGATGACTAATGCCCATAACTTGCGATGGACAAATTATATCGCCCATTACATCGTGGTAGTCCCGGGTTCCGTTGTAATTGGTATTTTCGGATTGTAATTTGGGTAAAGCAGCAAAGATTGCTTGTTTGCTGCTCCATGGTGTCGCACGTATTGTTCCACATGACCTAATAAAATACATTTTACTTATATTTATTTATATAGAAATTCAAGAAAAAATTAATGAAGGTTACAAAAATTTCATTTATTTGTATGATACACATAATAATAGAAATAAAGAAAATTTTATATTGACACACACAAATACGAAACATGCGCAAAATATAATATTTTTCAAAACAATCATAAAATATAATAGCATACCGAACGAAATTAAAACTTTGAATTATATAAAATTTAAAAAAGAATTAAAGGTATACTATTTACAGCAAGTTAGAAATAGTTAAGTTTTTGATATATGCACGTTTATAATAGATTGTAATATTAGATGTAAGATATTAGATATATTACTTTTATACTGTGTTTGTAAAACAATGAGCTAAATAAAGTTTATATTATTATTATCATTATTATTATAAGTCAATATTCATATCTAATTGAGATTATACTAAAATATTCCACAATAAACAATAATAACGCAATAAAATTGTTAACGTATATTCTAAGAATATTAATGTCATGCAAAGCTTTTGTTCACTTTCAAAAATACTTTTGTTACGTATACATAAGACTGTTTTCATTTTTGTTATATAAGTCAATAAACCTATATTTTTACACCTCGCTATTGTTTTAATAATTATTTGAATGAAAAATTGCTCTAAAATGTCATTACAAATTTATTGATCACTATTATATTAATGAAAATTATCTACTAATACAAATTTTTAATAAATACGTAATAATTAAGAATATACACAAAAACATTTAAAACATTAAATAAAAATTTATTATTTGATACGTAAAAATTTCTTGAAAATGTAAATCTATAATTATTTTGCTTTAATATGGTTAGAATACTTTGCCAATTACATTATACAATAGATTATATTTATAAATGCGTGTGTAAAAACAAATATTATCAAAAAGAATAGAAAATGAAAACGTTCTATTGATCCAGTCTCGCGCTATTTTAGGTTCCACCTGATGTAACAGCGTTTTGGCAACCAATATATTACAATACAATTTAATTCATATTTAAAAGTAATGCATAATAATTATTACTAATTTAACATATAAACATACTAATTAATAATAATAGTATTTACTTACACAAGATATCGAGGAACGGAGGCAAACATTGTGAACACAACTACCGGAACAGCTGACTCGATGTAGCACCTCCTACAAATGACAATGAAGCGTCTGCCATGCGCTGTATCACACGAAGGTCATACGTAATTTTAAACTGTCCACCTTTTTAGCAATTTTATTATTTATTAATCATATATTCGAAAATTACAATTCTTGCATATTGCATATATCTTTTGTCAAGTGTTTATTGTAAATAAAATGTGACACTTGTACTTATCACTTTAATAATATAGGTTAACTTGTACAAAAAAAAATAATTTTAAACTGTCAACCTCTTACAATTTTATTATTTATTAATCATATATTGGTCAAATTACAATAATTGCATAACATATATCGTTTGTCACGTTTTTATTGAGAATAAAATGTGACACTTGTAAACTTTTTGTGGCATTTTCTTTGGTTAATTTTTCATGGAAAAGAGTTCGTGCCACTCCCTTTTTGTGGGGGGGTATATGGCGCAATTATGTATTATTTATCAATATTATTTTGTTTTTTAATTAATCTACAGTCTTTAAAGCCTTTAAAGCTTCATTTTCGTACAAACTTTGTTTACAAAGAAAATTTACCAACGCGACCAACGCCATTAAAAAAAATAGTTCCAAATTAAGTCATTGTGGTGGCGAGTGGCGCCACAAGCAACGAAAAAATAAAATAAATAATAAAAAAATAGTTTTATTATTACAACCATATTATAACATTATTATTCAATCATTCATCTGGTTTAAATAATAATACGCTCTTATTTGCAATGTAATAATAAGAAAATTAATCAACGCCTCCATGTACTTATCATTTTAGTAATATAGGTTAACTTTTACAAAAATAAATAATATTCGATATTTATAACTACAATGTCATTACATGTCGATGTGGAGTATTGGTATTAATAATTATATTTTTTAAATATTCAATATAATCTTAGATTTTACAGTGGAACTTGCGGCTACGGTGCTAAATTTATTGAACTAAAAAAGGCATTAGAGAAACATCCTGAGATAAATATAACTGGTCATGAGGGTCGAAGAGGTAATTAACTGCAATTTGTAAATTAAGCGTATATTTTATACAATATATATTTTACAGCTTCGTTTGAGGTTAAAGTAAATGATGTCTTAATACATTCGAAACTATCTACAATGGCTTTTCCTGATTTTGAAGATGTATCGAACATTGTTTCGGAAATAAAAGAAGGAAATCAAGTGCGAGTATCAAAACAACAACCGATTACAAACTGTAGTTTAATGTAAACATGATTTATAAATGCATCAAACTTAATATAGATAAAATTATTATGCAAAACTTGAGTTTACTTATTACATTTTAATACACGAAAGCAAAAATGTTATATTAATACTTAAAGCCGAAAAACGTAGAATAAATAATAATTTAAAGAGATTAATTTTGTGCTGCTACTTGAGTTTGTAATTTCATTTCCATAACATCGACAATTGCATCGCGAATTTTACTTTTCTCTAAGCCCATCATTTGTATTTTCTCCATTTGTTCGGTTACGAAAGTTACTTTTCTTTTAAAATATTCTTTTGCATCATTCGTTTCCTATAAAATAATGTATTTAAATTACGAAATAAAAGTTAAATAAAGAATAATTTTGTCAAACCTCTTGTACATAATATCCTGTTCCAATTTCAATGATAACTTTACTAGGATCTTCTAATTTTCCGGGTATATACATCTAAATTAAAATAAAAATATTAATCATCTATATATTTAAAGATAATAGTTCATTACATACCGAACCAGTTAATGGGACAAGAATAGATTTGCCTTTAGAATCCGGTGAAATTTTATCGAGACTTTCGCCTGAATTTTGAAATTTGGTCTGCGCTATTTTTAATGTTTGTAATGATTCTTGAAATAGATTTAATTCCTATAGAAACAAATATATTAGTAAATCAAGGAGAAGTCCTTTCCGGTGACATCGCTTACCTGATCCAATTGTTGTTTCAATTGCGTCAATTGTGGAATATTTAATTTTGTTAAATCAATCTGATGTAATTGAGGGCCTTCGGCTGACGATATTGTACTCATTTTGAATAAAAGTGTGAATAATGTTACCACCTGCTTTTTGATAAAATTTTAGGTTAGATTTCTTTTGATCACAGTCACAGTGGAGCAGTAAATATAGATATTGGGAATGAAGATAGGTATATGATGAGTCATGCTGAAATTATCTGCATATATGGAACAATAAATAAAACTTCTATATAAAATACATAAATTATTATTTTATGTAAAAAAACTGCTTATTTATATTTATAAAATATATTTCGATAAAATTTTATTAATATTTTACAAAAATGTTGTCATGTTGTCTGTTATAGCGGCTATTTTAATATATGTGTTTTCAAATGTTATAACTGTATATTCTGTATAATATAATTTTTTAAATTAATTTAATAATAAAAATGAAATAAATATACACAGTTTAAAAAGATCATAAATTACAATTTATTTTTTCACAAAAAAGTATTATAAAACATTACATACGTAATAGCTTCTGATTCTATTATTCAATAGAATATACTATTCGCACTTTTTTATAAAGTTATATATACACAGTTTATAACTATACTTTTAATTATAATTATAAATGTGAGTATTACATAGGTATTAGATCGAAATTAATATATTTTTGTGTAATTTATACATATTTTAACATTATGACATATAAGAATTATTTATAAATAATTTTATATTAATACAATAAATTTTATTAAACATGAACACGTAATTTTTCTTATATGTATATTTTTTTCTTATATATTAATAACAATATAATATATATTTTATCAGATAATTATCAATAAAAACACTTTTATTATATTTTTATTTTAGAATTGCTGAAAAATGAATGAATTAACAATATTATAATTGATAATTTATTAAGACCTAATTTTTATAAAGCTTATGTAAATTCATTTCCAGCATTTCTTAATCAATATTATTATATATATTTTTTTATTCATAACGAATGTCTTTCTCTAACTAAAATGTTTATTATAAATTATATCTATTTTACTACAGATTTACATAAATTAGGACACGCATAAATTATTTACACCATTTTGTCACTTCACACTAAGTACTTCGTATATTGTTTCTTTTTAGTTTATGTGAAAGTTTTTTTTATTCGAAATGTCGGAAATTCACTTTATGTCTGTAAATAAAAATGTATTTTTATTAATATTAAAATAATATCCGGGCATTGTTTGAACCTTAAAATAATATAGATCTTTTTAAATAGACCTAATATATATATTTTTATCAAATTTAATATTTTTTAGTTACAAATTTTGAGCACAGTAAATTGGCTATGTTTAGTTATATTAATACGCAAGCGTATTATGAATCATTTCTCTCTCGTCTACGTTTTCAAGGCCTGAACAATGTTAATAAGTGAATAAGCTAGGAATTTTACCTTTAGAATAATATAACGTTACACGTCTAGTAAATTGAAAATTCGTTAGTGTAAGTTAGACACACATGAATAAGTTGCAAATAACAAATAGCAAACGTTAAATAGCCGAGGCAGATGCTCCTATTCCCGCCGAGTTACCCTGTTCGGGATATTCTTCGTAATCTTCTTCTGGGCCTTCTGGGTCATCATAATCACCCTCTGCACCATCATCTGTTACCTCCGGACTATAGTTATTATAGTTATCTGTACCAGGAGTTGTTGCTCCCATAAATTCCTAGAAACAAGCATTATTTGTCCAACACAAAAATTGTTAACACATGCGTTCTCGGTTAATTTGCTAAATTTTTAATATAGCGTTAAAATGTTGACGTTACATATCGGAGATAGTTTTTGCTAACGAATAAAGATACATTTGCATGATACAAATTATTTTTACGTTGTAAAATAATTTGTAAAGTAAATAAATGGTATATTTTAAAACAAATTTATCATTACAATCACTAGTGACAGTGACGGATTAAGTTCGCATAAGGTTTCCGATATAATTTTAACCTATGGATGAATCAGGCAACCAACAATACTCGTAAGCATTGCTTATTTGTTTATTTACATTTACATAAACAACAATTGATTAATACTGCAAATGTTTTTAGTTTAAGTCACGATTAAATCAAAATTTGAATAACAATATTATTACTAAATATGTACTTTTTATATACTATATTATTAATAAATATCACAAAATTAATGTTTTTTTTTCTTTATAAAATATTATTTTATTTTGTAAAATACTGCAGAGCCCTTGGCTACTGCATGCTTCTTTTTAATTCACTACGGATAACCGCAATCTATTGTTTTTAAATATTTGTAAAACAGAAATTATCTACGATATGCTTATTAAACTATGCTAGATTATGTGAAAATATACGTAAATTAATATATAAACAGTTAGTAAAGAAATCAATGAACAAAATTAAAAATTGCACTGTAGTATACTCAAAGATTTGCTAATAAAATAAAATACCTTTGGTGGTCTCCATCCGCAACCAGGTAATGGAAGCCCATCAGGACCTAAAGGACAAGGTGCATCTAGTCCTGGTACACCTTGATCTCCTTTATCACCTTTATCGCCTTTACGGCCTCGTTTTCCTACAGGTCCCTACAAAATTTATATTTATAAGTTACTGTAAACAAATCTATTGAAATACTTCTTTTTTCAAATTTAACACTTACTGATTCACCTTTTGCTCCTTTTTCGCCTTTTGGTCCCTAAAATATATAAAATATTGTATTTATATAAAATTATTGAATATATTAATTGTAAGTTTTGTTAGCAAACTTGTGTGGATATCCAACTGATATGTGAGTTTAAAATAGTTGTTAGTAAATACCTCTGAACCAGGAATTCCGTCAGTACCCTAAAATAAATTTATTGATGTTATTAAATTAGTAAAGTTAATTAATGTTATGCAAAGTGATCGTCATAAAAATTTGACTAAATATTTTAAAGTTAATATATTAATATATGCTCAATAATACATTTCATTCACAGGTGTGATGAAGTTGCTGAGTCGAAAAATTTAAATTTCTTGGAAGTCGGAGTCTAATAAAAAAATGAATTGAAAGTTTGAATCAGAACTGACCGATTTTTTTATCGACTCAACACTTCATTATTAAGTATTGTTTTTTTATTTTCAAAATAATAAATTATTTTAGTGTTAGTTAAATTTAATATGAAGCGAAGTTAATTAATTTTTTTTTGTAAAGCATTCTCATTACAAATTAGTCATAGTTTTTTCTGACGCGAATGATGTTATGGTGATAAAAACTTACAGGTAGTCCAGGATCTCCACGTTCCCCTTTATTACCTGGTTCTCCTTGAGCACCCTACACAATAATTATTACTGTACCGGTTTCAATTCAATTTCACACAAATAATTTAATAATTTCAATAAAAATTTTCTATATATAATCTCTCGATCAACGAGAGCAATTCTTACCTTCATTCCATCAAGACCAGGAGGACCCTGTGAAGGAGAAATTAAAACAAAATAAAACATGTTCAAAAATATTAAAAAACAGATATTTTCTATTAAACAATGTTAAAACTGTTTTCCATTACGGTTAAAAACTGCTTTTGTGCATAACGAGTAAAAACCAACATGCACTAAACTGAGGAAACTCGGAAATTTACAGAAAAAAAAAACTTGTAACAAGTAGTACCGTACGGAAATTGATTAAATGTTTTGTAGTTGTTAAATAATTGAAGTAAATGCTTTTTGGTTAATACTGAGAGAAGGAATTTTAATAGATAATAAAGAAAACGTTCGAGTTTGTATCAGTTTTTTGGTGCGCGTAGCAGCAACCAACTGGCGAAAGGCAACTGTTGCGACGACTCGGCCGATGTTCACACCAGAATAAAATAACAAATGACCGCAGGCAGAAAGCACAATACGGCCAAAAAAATCTGTGAACAATTTTAGGGTCCTCACCAATTTCCACTACTATATTTATCAGAAATTTATAAATATACTCAAAATAAAATATTGCAATACCAAGGTTTTCATAGGGTCCTGACTAGTTTTAAATTCTGTAAAATATTACGTATATTTGAGAATTATTTTTGAATTAGATAAGTACATAGTAGATCACATAATAAAGATTATATTAAGTTTATGTAAAGCTCGATTTACATTATACTAGATTCGGCTAGAAACTTTGACTAGTTTACATACTAGATTAATCGTCTTTAAAGTAGTTAAAACTTTTTATTTAAGGCGCATGTTCATACTTTTTAGTTGTACGTAGGCGCGGAATTGGATGTGAGTTAGGTTTGCCAACATCCAAAATGTACGTAGTGTTTATATACCAGTTTGATATTGTGTGAAAGTAAGAGTTTAAGTACAAAATGAATTTTCATAGACGTAAATAAGAAAAACTAGTTAAAATTTCTAAGATTTTGAAGCTTTCTGAGTTACTTAGTTACGCATTTGCACAGAGTTGGTAGCACTGAAATTACCGCTAGTATAGAAACTTGGATGAAAAATTGGCCCGAACCTAGTTTTAAAATCAACTTCTAGACGATTCTAGTTTGAAAACTTGGCTGGATTTTTTCTGATTTACATTATCCACGTTTTGACAAGTGCGTCTAGTATGTAAACTAGTCAAAGTTTCTAGCCGAATCTAGTATAATGTAAATCGAGCTTTAAGTATATTTATTTGTTTTTGGAAAAAGTACAGTTGTCGAAAATTGGTTTATCCCTTCCGTTTAGGAAAATGCCAGGCAAGAAACAATCAACCAGCCATAACGCAAGCTTGTAATATACAGCACATGCACATACATTTATTTTTCGTACATGTCATAAATACACCGATGCTTAGTATTAGTTTTAATAAATTATTTTACATAATTTCGTCATCTATTTGATTTCTACAATAAAGTCACATAATATAAACGATATCTAATAGCATTTCTCCTCCAAAAACTATATCGTTTGATTTAATTAGCAATGCTACGAGAAAATATTCGCTTATATTATATGACAAAATATCAGTCATTTTGTTGTTGCGAATGGCGTAATTATTTTATAATTTAAGTACCATATTGTATTGTATACAGTTATAATTAATATGTATAATAATGTACGCAAATATTTTTTTAACTCTAGAGGCATTACAAAATTGAATACTGTTTTTACATTTGAACTATCTATGATATAAACACTTATCACATATTATTGAAGTAGATATCTTACTACGACTTATTTTATGCACTGTCGAAAAAAACTCTTTTTATTTTATTTTAGTAGGCAGTACAAATCATTAGAATTGTATGTTCACGTTTTGTTTCATATAAAAATTATATATACGTACGCTGTGTGCTAACTTTACTTTTTAATATTAAAATAAACAAATCTTTTTCTTTCATTCGGTTACACGATTAGATTTTCGTCACAATGAGATTTTAGAAAAAAAAGTCCCAAGTTTATTTCAAAGTGTTGTTGTTTCTTTCATCTAGATAAAAACGAATATATTTATACAAAATTATAGAAATTAAATAAAATAATATTTATACAGTTTATTTTTGAAATAATCTAGGGAGTTTCCGTTTTTACCAACTTCTTGTTAAGCCATTCCGTAACAAATTTTAACGAATATCTAATCGTGTAAAACAGGGCTTTAGGTACAATTGAACTTTAGCTAGTGATTAGTGTGCAAGACAAAGAAAATATTGTAATACATTATCTTTCATTTGTTTTAAAAATAAACTATCAATTAAAAAGTATATTTGTATGTAAATGGATAAAATATTTTATTAATCTTGCGCACGTTTTCATATAGTTATAAGTACAATTACATGTAAAATAATATCCTATTACGAATACATTTTTAAATTTATATTTTCATAAAATAAATTTTGTTATGTTTAAGACTATTTCAATCGATCACTTCTTTTACAAACATTTTCTTCAATAATTAGAAAGATTTTATAAAAAACAAAGAAAGTTAGTGAAAAATCAAATATTAATGTGATCGAATAAAATAGTCCCTATGTTGTAATTATAATTAAAAACTATAGCAAAATTTTCAAACATTTTTTTTTTTAATTTTAACATCTTGTAGGAATAAATAAATTAATAGATAACAAAATTTAAGTTAATTACATTTCATTATTACATGTTTCTCACAAAATTCTGGCACAGTATTTAATTTTTTTTTTCTTATTTAATTATTTTCATTGCAGCAAGTTTGACGTATTTTTTAAATAGTCTGAAAATGTATAATAATCAGCCAAATAGGAATATTCAAAATAAAATATATATCAATAAAATAAATTGGTACATTTTGTAAGTACAATACAAAATTAATAATTTTTCGTTGTTATTAAATAAAGTATAAAAATCTGTTCTACAAAAATAAGTTATAAATATATAACAAGATCATTAAGAATATTTAGTTTTATATATATTATAGAGATATCTTTGTAAGGTAAAATTATAAATTTGTGATTGAAAAATGACCTTGTTATATATGCAGCTAACTATTATTATGTAAATATTGAAAAATGCTAGTGTAATAAAGAGAAAAATGTTATTTTTTTAAGAAAAATTTGTTAATTTGTTACAATTAACATACAAAACGTCCATCTAAAAACAGTGGTCACTTATGTCATAAAATGTTTGTTCCTTACCATGCTACCTGGTTTGCCGATATCACCCGTTCGACCAGTTTCGCCGCGAAGGCCCATTGGGCCCTAAAAATATCAAATTATTTATAAAAAAATTCAACTTTTAAATCTATATTTCATTATATAGTATCAATAATAAATAATAAATTAAACACTATCCTTTTTAATAATAAAAAAAATAAATATGAAAAAATTTTATTTTCCAAAAAGATCTGATACTGATTTTATCTTTAAATTTCACATAAAATGGTTTACATTCTCATTAAACTAAGCAATTAATTATTAATTACGTAATATAACTTTTGTTAGCAAAAATTTTTTTAAATTGTTTGTAATTTGCTAATCGCTTAATTAAAAAAAAAAGAACACGGAAATTTTTTTATGTATTTCAAATCCATTTAATAAATTGAAGATAATAAATTAATAAATAAAAATGATATTGATAAATAAAATAAAATATTTACCGGTAATCCCATTGGTCCTGGATCTCCTTTTGATCCTTTTTCACCCTGTAAAATTAGATTTATTAATATCGATAAAATTTATAGTAAATAAATAAATCTAATTACTGGTTCTCCCTTGACGCCATCGTTTCCTCTATCGCCTTTAATTCCTGGCGGTCCTTGTAATCCTGGATTACCAGTAGGACCGGGAGGACCCGGTGGGCCAATTATCTTAAGTAGGGAAAAAATATTTTATATTATTATTAGCAAAATTAAAGAAATAAAATAAATATAGAATGCTCAGTAAATAAATTAGAAATTGTTGAATTGTCAAATATATAATATCAATGTAATATAAAATATCAATTTTATGTATGTGTAATAAAACTGTGTTGTAATGGACTCTATTACAATACCGGTGTTGTAATATAAATTATCAGATCAATCATAAATGTAGATACGTAATGCCCATATCTAATACATGGATTGTTTTGTTCTATAAATTAAAAAAAAAGTATGAATATAGTGTTTGTTTACATTTTACAACCTGACACTCTTATACAGAGGCATGAAAATAAAAACATGTTTATAAACATAACTTTTATTAATATAACAAAACATTGTGTTGTGTTCTCCATATGTTTGATCTGATTATAAATTTTATTTTTTTAGCAGCATTGTCAAGATTAATGGAACAATCATATTTTCAAAAATTTTAATTATAATTTTGCTAAAAACGTTGTACGAAATTTGTTTTATAACTTCAAACTTATTTATATAAAATTTTCCCATTTCATATCATAATATAAAAGTTTAAAAAATTTATAGCATAAATAACTAATGTAATTATTTATTATAAAACGATGTGTTTTTTGAACAACTTATATATCTATAAATTTATAGAAACTGTGTAAAATTCCAATATATTACAAATATAAATAAATGATACATAAAGTGATACATTATTATATTATTTTAATAAATATAAAATACAAACCTTACTGGTTATGAAGAGTACAGAAAAGAATAGTGTATAATAGATAAATTTATAACTGTAATTACAAAAGTACTGTAAGTTTATACTTTTCAAACTTCTATATGTGACATTAATTAATTAATTTAATAATGTCAACGATACAAAGATAGAAATAACATCAACGCATTAAGCGGGATTTGAACCCGGCTTTACACGGGTACGAATGGATCAGGCACCATTTTGATGTTAAAAATATAGTAATATTATTAATTAAAATAATAATTAAATCCCATAGAATTAGCTACGTACCACTTCTGCTCCCATTCCATTGAAATCTCCGGTACCATCACCCTGGAACAGTATAGGAAAAAAAAACATAAAAAAATATAAAATCGACAACAAATATTTTATTTTAGCTACAGCCATGCTGTTAATTAATAGTAAATTTCATCATCAGTTATTTTATTTATTTGAGAATATAAATCATGTTTAAATATTTACCTGTCGTCTTCTTAGCTTTTTGTATTTCTGCAGTCCAAAGCGAATGCCAGAAAAAAAAAGAAAAAAAAATGCTGTTAATTTCATGCTAATAATATAATCAGTAAATATCACTAATATTTTGACATATAGAAGAATCTTTGGATTCAGGACCGTGCCTAATGAAAAAGACGCTGAAAATCGCTTTTAATCAGACGACAAATTTACTGGGCACGATCCTGTGTGGTTCTGTCAATTATTAACAATTATTACTATACATACATATTAAATATGAAAGATATCAATGAATGCAAAGTACATAGAAAATATGATAATTATTTAGATTACATGCGAAATTTTCAATAGAAATGATTTCATTTTGGAAGCAAAGAGAAAAAAAAACATTCACGATTCATATGTTGTTTGGACAAAAAAATAACAATGAAATTTTCACATATAAATACTGATTAAAAAAAAATTACAATATCTCACGATAATAAATAACATTAATTCAGTATAAACAACTTTAATTTCTTGGTATCATACGACATAAAATTGTTTATAAATTTATTTTTCTCATTTCAAAAAGTTGCTTGTACAAGCAACAAACCTAGATATTTCTTGTCGTGTTGTACTAGCTTTATGAAAATACAAAACTACATTATTTAAATTTTAAAAAAGACTAAAAGTTTCATGATTTCGTATAGTAAAGTTACAAATTAATGGTATAATAAATATGTGACAAATCCAGAAATGAACATTGTTGCCTTGAAAATTACAAACTAAGATCTAAATGCTTCGTTATAATTAATGATACTTCAGTAATTTAAAAATATTTAAAGCATAAAAGTTCAGTAATGTTCTTATATAATTAATAAAATTTCATATAATTTTAACAAATAATTTAAATCACTTCAGTTCTGAAAAAAGTTTTCTCAATATATAACTCATAAATTTAACTAATTAAAATTTATTCAAAATTAATATAATCCATTTATAATAAGTGATCTTTATAATTATTAATACTGAGATTTTAAAAGAGCTGTAGCGTTACAGAATGTTTTGTCTTTTTCTAGAACATAGAACTTTTCATTTGATAGAAAATGACAAAATATTCTGTAAAGTTACAGATCTTATCATATCCCACTCTAAATTGTTAAATAAAATAAATTGAAAAGCGATAGATCATACGCAGTTGAAAAATATGAAAAATAATTAAAATTACCGATTCGCCTTTATCTCCTTTATCACCCTTTTGTCCTGGATATCCAGGAGGACCAGGTAAACCAGGTGGTCCCATAAGGCCTGGTGGTCCAATATCACCATAATCGCCTTTTTCGCCTTTTGGACCAGATTGTCCCTAACAGAAAAAAAGTAAAAGCAAAATTGAAATACTGTATATCTGTTTAGATTGATAATTATACAAATATTTGCAATGTGTCGAGGACTGTGATAATATTTTACCTAGAATACAGAAATCAGTATTTTTATTTTAAAGCCCTGTTGCATAAAGCATTATTAATTTAAACAATGAGTTAACTAGACAACTAAATTTTCAACTGTCCTTGAAGCATCTCATTGATTGATCAGTTTGCAAGTTAACGAGAGAGTTAACTTACAAAACGTTTAATAATGTTTTATGCAACCGGTCTTAAGTGTATTTGTTTTTGATTCTCAATTTTTACTGAGAAAAGAAAACAAAAAATTAATAATAAAATAATATTCTCGCAAAGCGAGAATGGAGCTAGTCGAATGTGGTTTGATTTTATAAGCTAGTTTTTCGACTAAGCAAAATACAAGATTAGAAGTATATGGGTAAACCCATATATAGACCACTTTGACATTATCACATAAATGATAAGATAGAGGAATAAAAATTTTTTTTATCGAAAGTTGGCAACATTGTATTTTGCTAATATATAATATTATAGGCGCTAAGGGTATCTTCTGTAAAAATTTCATTAAAATCGGATAAATAATGCGGGCATAACAAATTTTTAGAAAATTATTATTTTTTTTTTCGGAAAGTTGGCAACATCGTAGTTTAATAAAATTATAATTTATGTGGGCACTAGGAGAAACTTTTCTGAAAATTTGATTAAAATCGGATAAATAATGTAGCCACAATAAATTTTTAATATTTCAGTAATTTTTTTCTTAATATGTTGGCAACACTGTATTTTGTTAAAATTGCATAATTTATGCGGGCACCAGGAGAATCTTTAGTGAAAATTTGATTAAAATTGGTTAAATAACGTGGTCATAATAAATTTTTAAAAATTTTAGTAATTTTTTTCTCAGAAAGTTGGCAGCACTGTACTTTGTTGAAATTATCTAATTTATATGGATACCAGAAAAATCTTTTGTGAAAATTTTAACAAAATCGATTAAACAACATGGCCGTAATAAATTTTTAAAAATTTTAGTAATTTTTTTCTCAGAAAGTTGGCAGCACTGTACTTTGTTGAAATTATCTAATTTATATAGATACCAGAAAAATCTTTTGTGAAAATTTGAACAAAATCGATTAAACAACATGGCCGTAATAAATTTTTAAAAATTTTAGTAATTTTTTTCTCGGAAAGTTGGCAACACTGCGGTCTGAAAATTGAACTTAATTTTTTATTTGGTATGAACTATCTAATTGCCAAGTTTCAGCTTTCTACGAGCTCTCCTTTATACTTATAATTAACACTCGTATTAAAAATTTTAGTAATTTTTTTCTCGGAAAGTTGGCAACACTGCGGTCTGAAAATTGAACTTAATTTTTTATTTGGTATGAACTATCTAATTGCCAAGTTTCAGCTTTCTACGAGCTCTCCTTTATACTTATAATTAACACTCATATTTATCGTATTTTTTGGACACGGCCGGCCAGCCAGCCAGCCAGCCAGCCAGCCAGCCAGCCAGCCAGCCAGCCAGCCAGCCAGCCAGCTAGCCAGCCGTATTGACGATTTTATAAGCTAGTCTTTTCGACTAGCTAATAATTGAAAATAATTACAGATTATTGCAAATATGGTTTGTATGTTTCTACAAATTGCCAAATAATAGATCAATAAAAAATATTTGGAAAGTAAGAATAGGACCACAGAAAAAATAGAAGGACATTATAACTGAAAATCTAATGAGAAAATGTATAACCAGAAGAAAAGTGTGAGAAACAGCTGGAGATTGGAAAAAAGAAAAAAGTTAGCAAAGGAATCTTTAAAAAAAAGATCGAACCTCGACACCAATTTAGTACAAAAAACATGAAATATTACATAAAATATCAATTTTATATATTTCACTTTTTTTATTTATTATAAATCACACTAATAGTAAGGGACAATTTATTTTATAAATCCCTTTAAAAAAACTAATATAAATATGATAAACAATTTATTCACAGTATTTCAATTTTGGAAACTATTATCAAAATAAATAAATTTCTAACATACTAACTGACTATTGTTAAATTCTAAAAAAAAAATATCTTTTAGACTATATCTTCAAGATAATTTAAAAAAAGTTATGTTTCAATTGAAATTGCATTTTACTCAGCGACAAAAATTCAACAACATATTTTAATTCAGCGAAAAAAAATGTAGGAATTGAGTGTTTTTATTTTTGTAATAAAGTATTTTTTATTGACCAATATTATTAAGTTTAATGGCCCAAAGTTATACGTACAGGTAATCCAGGGGGTCCTTGTGGTCCAGGTTCCCCACTAATTCCTTGTTCGCCTTGCGGTCCAATTAAACCAATATCTCCTTTAGGACCTACAGAATCAATTCATAAATCAATTAAAACCTGAAAATTAATTCTTCTTCGCAACTGTTTCAAATTAGAATTAAATTGATTGCGATAATAACATAATAATTATAATGACAGTTAAAGAAATTATTTATATGTATTATCCACAAATTTCCAGTTCGATCAATGTGAATATATCAAAAAATAGTTGTTGTTAAACTATTCAAGGCCTTTGGAATAAAATAACCGAAACACTATTGCTACTTTTCTATTTGAAGAGATATATTGTCTGTTATAAGAAGTAAAATGGTACAACGTACTTTTCATATTATTTCTTGAATTTTCTCTGTTTTTTTTTTTAATAATTTTAATAACAAAAAATATTTTTTAAAATGGTATTCAAAAAAATTATGTTAATTTTAAGATTATTTTTTGGGCATTTTGTCTAATTTAACCGAATGTAACCAATATTATAGCTTTTTTAAGTAATCTCAAGTGCATAAATCGCCATTTATTTATAATTTTCATATAAAGAAAAGTACTGGCTTTGCCGGGGTTCGAACCCGAGACCTTATGCGTTCGTGGCAAACGCGTTACCCACATACCCACGTTCAAGTTTGTGCATTCGTTGTAGTAACAAATTTCTTATTTCAATTGTAAATGAATTTTTTTTTTGGCAGGATATTTGCGCGCTACCTGAATAGCCAGGTTCTCCTTTGCCCCCCTTAACTCCCATTGACCCAGGCTCCCCAGATTCGCCCTTCGGACCCGGTAACCCCGGAAGACCCCTTTCTATAGCTGCGCCATCTTGTCCCTACACATATACACACCAGAAAACTACTATCAGTTGCATAGCTTCTTCAAAAAAAAAAATTTTACAGCACCCGATATTTATATTTTAATTTCTTGTTGACCCTTGTTTACTAAAGTTATTATGTGAAAATTATATCTTACATGTACATACAATTTAGTAATAATAGCGTGATTATTAATTTACAAATGCACAGTAACAATTCAATTAGAAATAAATAAAATAATCGAAAAATTACAATACTACAAAAAACGACAGTACTTTAATATTATACGACAGAAAAATTGAATGCGAAAAATAGTTTAATATACTAAATAATAATATATTATGTAAATATAATATTTTGTTATTTTTAAAATTTAATAGAATTGTGTAATGAGTTTACAATGAACTGATGAATTTATCAGATCAATTTAGAGAAACGTCGTATGTTTTAACAATTTATTATAAAGAAGATAAATTCTCTAATATATTTTTACAAAAGTTTATAATTAAAATTAAATTGCAATTTTTCTGTCGTATATATGTGTAAATAAATTCAAAACTTTAAAATACCAAAAAAAAATATAAAAATATTAATGTAAACGAAAACAAAACAAAAATAAATACTTACATAAATAAAATCTTGAAGCTGCAGTGCACCACACAATCAGTGAACGTTAATTAAATTAGGCTAATTAATGGTTAATTAGCTGTACAGCTAAATTAGTGCAGTGAAGTTAGGATAGTCTACAAATTATACGTGTAATAACAATATGGTACTTAATAAATAACTTTAGTACATTAATAAAAACAAATTATTAATAATACAAATTAATATAAATTATAATCCAAATAAACCAGTGCTATTTAAAAAATAATAATTAATTAAATTAATATTTAATAATTAAAATTATACATGCTGGTTGCATTATCATAGAATTATAACAATAAACTCAGTTTAATAAGTTGAACACACAATTAAAATGTTCTGAAAAAAGTTCTTAAAAATAATACTTAATTTGCAATACATATCAAAAAGAGTTTTTAGCTAAATGATACTTCTAAAGTTATGAAAACGAATCATTGATTTTGATATCTAAAGTTGGCAGTCATGGTTGATTATGTTCTTATATTAACTGGATCTATAGTTATATTATATGTCTGTGATAACTATTAGCTACGTTATGTAATCAACTTTGCGATTTAACAATGCTAAACGTGCAAACGTCATGCTAATGTAGTAGTATACATTTGTAACTAGGCATGCAAGTAAATTTTCCCATGTTTCAAATGATTTAGAAGCTATGCAATTTCTAGTATGTTCAGTAGGGTGGATTATGTGTTTAATCCATCACCCCATAGTCATGATACAAAATTAATTCATTGTTTAATATCAATATCAGTTATGAACAATATATGTTCGAAATTAGGTCACCATGACGATGGTACAAAATTTTGTTCTAAATATAGATCATGTATTTTTCCACAATATATCTTATTTTTCACTCTCGTAAATAACGATGTTCTCAATTTCTTTTTATTTGTTAAAAATAACATATAAATCTTGTACAAAAATTACAAAATAAAACAGAAGTGAAGAATTTACAAATTAGTGTTGAAATTATCCATAATTAAAACAGTACAATAGGCCACTAGGCCGCAGTGCTCCGGGACTCAATGCTCAACCTTCTGCATAGATAGATCCATAATTAAAATAATAAAAATGTTTCTAAATTAAAGAAGCAAACATAAATATAATAATCATTTATATTTAATATAAAAATAATAATAAGAATATAGAGTATTTACGAGAGAAAATAAAAATATATTGGACAAAACAACCAATCCCTTATTTTGACAATATTTCAGGACATAGATGGGTAGTGCTGTAGTACTTTACCCGCTTGCCACGTCTTCCACGCGCTCCTTTTTCCCCTGAGGCTCCCGGGGGCCCTGTGGGGCCTGGTTCGCCTTTTTCACCACGTCCCCCCTCCGGTCCTTTATCAACAAAATTCTTTATTCAATTTTCGATATTTAATTTTTTTTTTTTTGTAACATAAACTCTTTGTAATTGAAATATAAATTTATTTTATACAGGACATTCTTAAATAATATTTCTTATGTTTAAAAATTTAATATAAAATTTGCAATTACAAAAAAAAAGTTATTTAATATTCTTATAAAAGAATAATATAAAAATAAATAAAATCTTATAAAAGTTGAAGTAAATAAAAAAGCAATAAAGCTTGTAATCTTTTAAGAAGTATGTTATGCAAAAGAATGTATATTATAACTTAACTTGTTTGTTTCATATATTTATAATAAATGTGAATAAAAAAATATATATCAAATAATAATATTTTTTTACATATTATACTGACTTTAGACAATTCTTATTATTTATTTTAACTTTAATTAAAAAAATACATGCGGTACTATTATATGAATTTGTAATTGGTAACTTGCGACAAGGTCATTTGCAATAGCTGAAAACTGAAATTTATTAAGTATTTAAATTCAAAAATTATTGTTAAATGATATAATATTACTATATATTAATAATATAATATAATATATATATATATATATATATATATATATATATATATATATTTTTATATATATATATATATATATATATATATATATATATATATATATATATATTAATATAATATTAATAATGTTACTGTATTAATATTAATTAAAAATAATATATATGCGGTTTAATCATTGAGAAAACAGAACAGAGACAAAAGTGGGCCGCATCATTTATCCCAAATTTTATACGACATTTCCTATAAAAATGATTGTAATTTATGTTACAATTTTCTTTAGTTTAGCGTTTTTGTAACTTCAGCTGTGGTGTGTGAAAATTTCTTTTGTACACACTTACAACGATAAAATCACGTGACTCATTGTATTTCTATTGCAATTTTATTGTTTTACGTATACGTAATAGCCTATTAATGTCTTGAAAAAAAAAACCTCCCTTGAGAAATTTAATAGATTTTAAACAATCTATCTAAACATTGACTGCGTATTAAAATTTTTTTACAGGATTTTAAATTATGAAATTAAAACCTTCTAAATCTCCTATTAGTAAATTTTTCTAAACTAGCGTATAAATGTCAAAACGTTCACTAAATAAACGTGATGAAAAAATGGCCTATGAATGTCCTGAAAAAACTTCCTTGAAATATTTAATAGATTTTAAACAATTTATCTAAACATTGACTGCGTATTAAAAATTCTTTACAGGATTTTAAATTATGAAATTAAAACCTTCTAAATGTCCTATTAGTATATTTTTCTAAAATAGCGTGTAAATGTCAAAACGTTCACTAAATAAACATAAAAAAGAATGGCCTATGAATGTTCTGAAAAAACTTCTTTGAGATATTTAATAGATTTTAAACAATTTATCTAAACATTGACTGCGTATTAAAAATTCTTTACAAGATTTTAAATTATGAAATTCAAACCTTCGAAATCTCCTATTAGTATATTTTTCTAAAATAGCGTATAAATGTCAAGACGTTCACTAAATAAACGTAAAAAAAATGGCCTATAAATGTCCTGAAAAAACTTCCTTGAAATATTTAATAGATTTTAACAATTTATCTAAACATTGACTGCGTATTAAAATTTTTTTACAGGATTTTAAATTATGAAATTAAAACCTTCTAAATCTCCTATTAGTATATTTTTCTAAAATAGCGTATAAATGTCAAGACGTTCACTAAATAAACGTAAAAAAGAATGGCCTACGAATGTCCTGAAAAAATTTCCTTGAGATATTTAATAGATTTTAAACAATTTATCTAAACATTGACTGCGTATTACAAAATTTTTACAGGATTTTAAATTATGAAATTAAAACCTTCTAAATCTCCTATTAGTATATTTTTCTAAAATAGCGTGTAAATGTCAAAACGTTCACTAAATAAACGTAAAAAAGAATGGCCTATGAATGTCCTGAAAAAATTTCCTTTAGATACTTAATAAATTTTAAACAATTTATCTAAACATTGACTGCGTATTAAAATTTTTTTACAGGATTTTAAATTATGAAATTAAAACCTTCTAAATCTCCTATTAGTATATTTTTCTAAAATAGCGTATAAATGTCAAGACGTTCACTAAATAAACGTAAAAAAGAATGGCCTATGAATGTCCTGAAAAAACTTCCTTGAGATATTTAACAGATTTTAAACAATTTATCTAAACATTGACTGCGTATTAAAATTTTTTTACAGGATTTTAAATTACGAAATTAAAACCTTCTAAATCTCCTATTAGTATATTTTTCTAAAATAGCGCATAAATGTCAAGTGGTTCACTAAATAAACGTAGGAAATTTGTGGTTGGGCATATATAACATTCGCTAAAAAAAGTCATATATCAAGACGAGTGTTTTTCGGTAATTTATATTATTCGCGATAATGTCCCTTAAAATAGTACTTTACCAGGTGGTCCAGGCGGTCCAGGGGGGCCTTCTATAATGCCCGTTGGAAACTGGTCGCCATTTAATGTAGTCGTAAGGCCTCGTTCTCCTTTATCACCTTTGTCACCCTGAAACAAATAAAATTCGGGCTAGTTTGGGGGCAAAATGTTATTCGTATATCCTTGCAGTTAAACCGAGTGTGAAATATTATTACAACTGCAATTGCAGCACACCATATCCAGAGGTTTTAGTCGGTGAAGAAAACGAGTTCGAAATGTTAGGAAATAAAAGGGGGGGGGGGAGTTAGATTACATGCCGAGATTTTGCTGAAAGATGAAACGTACCATCAGGTTAGTAATTAGTGGAGTTCGTTTTCAAACTGTAATTAAGTTAAATGGTTTAGATGATTTGCTTTGCGCTCTCGTTCGGATAATAAGCTGTGTGTTGTTGAGTGAATGTGTTGTTTTTGCCAAATCATTATAATTTATCTATTTCAAATAGTAATTTTCAGGTTATAGTTTGTTTCTAGTTTTTTTTTTTTTGCTTTTTTTAAATACTTCACACGCGATGTTCCGTTTTTTTTAAAAGCCATGTTTGTTTTACTTAACAGGATTATAATTATATAGTGCAAAATAGCTTATCTTTTGTGTTAAGTACTTTGTAATTTATACAAAAATGCGGTTAAACTTTTAATTAGGTTCAAATTATTGTTAATCTATTTATCTATATTATATTTTTAGACATAAAAAAGATAAAAAAGATTCTATATTGAGAAGTACTGGTATACTTGTAGCTATATAGTTATAATGTGCAAGTAAGCTACGTTGCTTCATTAGCAACATATTTTAAGTTGCATATTACTCCGAGTGACATGCACTATTTTTTCTGCAAGTTATCCAAACAAAACTTCAATTTCATAAATGTTCTACAGTTTTTGTTAAAATTTGGCAATTTTTACCGAAAATTGATAGCTACATAAAAAAAATGATATTTTTTCCGAAAATTTATATATATGGCCAAAGAATGATATTTTTAGTCAAAAATTGACCATTTTTGTAAGTTTGATTTATACAGTGTGTAAAGTGATGAGATTTCCTATAGGGAAAAAAATTTTAATATGAGTTTTAGGAGAAAAACTTATTCTTTATAAAAAAATTTGCTTCTATCAAAACCCCTTATAGTCAAAGAAAAATCCAGTAATCACTTAAGATAAGCTCGAAAACTTGATATTATGTCAAGTTGTTGATTTTAAATATGACTAAGTCCGAATGTTACATCAGTATCGTGTGAAAAATGTTAAAAATATTTGTCAAACAAGAGACTTACTTTTTAATTATTATTATTATTAATTTTCCAAAATATAATTATTATTATTATTAACAAGTAATCCATGGGTAACACGATACTGATGTAAAATTTGGACTTAGTCATATTTAAAATCAACAACTCGACATAATATCAAGTTTTTGATCTTATGTTTAGTGATTACTGGATTTTTCTTTGACTATAAGGAGTTTTGATAGAAGCAAATTTTTTTATGAAAAATAAGTTTTTCTCCTAAAACTCATATTTAAATTTTTTTCCCTATAGGAAACCTCATCACTTTACACACTGTATATCTATCTACATATGTTATAATGGCTGATATTGTGTTGCTAGGCAACCATTATGTTGTTAATACAATAATAACATCTTTGTTTTACATGTAGCATAAATATGAATATTTCAATATGTTTGAAGACAAAAAAAAATATTAAATTCAAATAATAAAATTTGTATTGCTTGATCAACTGTTAAAAATTTGTATATGCAAGAAAATAATTATTTTCATTCTAATTAACAATTTCAAAATGAAATAGAATTGAGTTGAAAAATAGCCTACCACTTGACTCAGTTACTAAAAGGATAATCTACCAACCACTGAACCGAGACTAATGTAGATAAACCGCTGGCAAGTAATCAATGCTCGTTTCTTTGAAATTGATCGTAATTAAATTATATCTTAGAAACTGGATATTAGTAAGGGTTAAAGCATTTAATTCGCTATTAAAATGTAAATTAATTTAATTTGAAAATTTCACGGATATACCATATTTGAAAAAAAAAGTTCTATAGCATTAATTTTTAATAAATTAAAAGAAAAAGATCTTTAATGTACGAGTATTTACGTACATAATAATTAAAAAAAGTAATACTAACATTTAATATACTTATAACTTCAAATGGGTTAAATTTAAGAATAAGATTTTGTGAAATACATTTAAATTTTTAATTTAATATATTGATATTAAGTTGGTGTTAGTCAGTTAAGATGGTTCGGACATGTTGAGCGAATGTCTAATGAACGTCTGGTTAAAAAGATTTATTTGAATGATTTTGATGGTATACGTTTGCGTGGACGTCCGATGAGTAGTTGGAGTGGTATGATTGAGAGTGTTTTGCGTGAGCGAAAGTTTCCAAGTAGTAGGAATAAAAGAGCATGTATGAGAGGAATTATGAATGTAAATGAAGCAAAAGTTGCTTGTTTGGATAGGAATGTTTGGAGGCGACTGATTTCGGAATGATGAAAAGAGTTTGTGCCACACCCTTTTGGGTACATGGCGTGATTGTGTATGTATGTATATATTGATTCAAAATTTGATAAGTGTCTGATAACATCAATATGATTTTATTTGTAATAAACAAATCACTTGATATAAACATAAAAATAATAAGATTAGAAATTTATTAGTATTGCTTAGTTGTTTAATAATTTTAACAATAAATTTGTAAGGACTTTGATGTATCAATTAATTAGAAAACAAACAAATAAGATTAATATCGTTGTTAATATCCTACAAATACGCCCAACCTATTAATATTTCTGTTAATTGGTTAATGCTACTGAAGAAAACAATCAACAATATTGCTGAAAATCTGAAAATAAACTTACTCTTAAACCTCTATCGCCTCGTTCACCTTTCGTGCCATTTCGTCCGGGAATACCCTAAATACGATTTTTGAAAAGAAAAAGAAAATAATGTAATTTTCAGATGAAATGCGATACAAAAAATATGATGTATATATATATGCTCACAGGTAAGCCCATATGTCCTGGTAATCCTGGATAGCCTGGAGGGCCCATAAAACCGTATGTACCTTTTTCGCCCTGTTTACAGAAATGTGTTTGCTGATGTAGAACCAAAAATGATACTATATGTTCTTATTTTTGTAAGTTATGTGTAGGTAATTTAATAAATTTTTTGTTTATTTTAGAATATTATGTGTGATAAAGAGTACAATTTTAATTAAATTAAAAGTATAATTCAATTATTTTATTATATAAAAATTATATTATATATTAAATTAAAATAATAAACAAAAAAAATATTAAAAGATTTTTTTTTCAATTACTCTAATAATTAAATTATTTCCTATACTTAAAGTAATAACAAAAGAATATTCGTATTTGAAAATTTTTCATTTTATGTACATAAAAAGACAATTGATTTAGTTATTTTTTATAATACTTTCTTTAATTAAATTTTCTAATTCTTCTTTATACCTATTATACATCGAAATTTATATAAAAAAATATACTTATACATATACAGAGTGTCCAAGATAACTTCGTATGCATGGGGATCTCCGAAACTGTTAGAGATACGACATCGGTTAAATTAGATGAAAGTTGCCTCATTAGTAGGCGAGTTTAGTCATCTTTAGTTTTTTCCAAAAAATTCCTTAGGTTACTAGATATAGACAAAAATGCAAATTTTGCTGTTTTATATTTTCGCTTATAACTCCCGTATGCAAAATGATACATTATTTTGGTTTGCACTTTCTTAAGACACTTTTTTACACAGAATTTCCAGGAGTAACCAAAAATTTTTTATCATGTACCGTTTTCGAGATTTATGATGCAACTTTCATTTTTCTTATGTAACTAGTATTTCAATGTAGTGTCATTAAAAATATCTTTTTTTTTGCTTTCCAGTGATATAACATAGTCCTACTTTATTTTAAATAATAACATGGAAAATTGAAAAAAATCTATTTTGCAAAGTAATAATTCATTTTTTTAGTTAAAAACTAAGTAGGCCATGTTAAAACAAATGAAACATGAGCCCTACTTTAGTTTAAACAATAATATAGAATTATAATCCAAAAAAAAAACAATTTATAAAATACTAATGCTATATTTTACATTCGTAATAACTAATAACTATAATAGTAAAATTACATTAAGTGTTGAAACAAACCATCGTTTTCTAGAATGAACATACGTGTTCTCTTAAGCATAGCTTGTGTTAGGTTAGTTTTAGGTATTTAATACCGTACTCAATCAAATTCATGTTTAATATCTTATACATCCCTACACTGGGTTGCCTTCTTTAAGGATATAAATTTAAATACATTTCCGCGGCTAATACTGCGTTACTTTGACAACGAATGTAACAATAAAGCATTTCAAACTTCTCTTAATTTTCAAACTGCTCCATGAATTAAAATTCTTTCAATAAGCACTCCAATAAAACCAACTAACTAACTAAGACAATAATCAGAAGAAAAGCAAAACCAAAAATCTAATAATAACGAAAACAAAGCCTATTTCTCATGTTTCATTTGTTTTGATATGGCATACTCGGTTTTCAACTAAAAAAATAAATTAAAACTTTGCAAAATAGATTTTTTTCAATTTTCCATGTTATTATTTAAAATAAAATAGGACAATGTTATATCACTGGAAAGAGAAAAAAAAAATCTTTTTAATGACACTACATTGAAATACTAGTTACATAAGAAAAATGAAAGTTGCATCATAAATCTCGAAAACGGTACATGATAAAAAAATTTTGGTTACTCCTGGAAATTTTGTGTAAAAAAGTGTCTTAAGAAAGTGCAAACCAAAATCATTTATCGTTTTGCATTCGAGAGTTATAAGCGAAAATATAAAAAAGCAAAATTTGCATTTTTGCCTATATCTAGTAACCTAAGGAATTTTTTGGAAAAAACAAAAGATGACTAAACTCGCCTACTAATGAGGCAACTTTCATCTAATTTAACCGAGGTCGTATCTCTATCAGTTCCGGAGATCCCCATGCATACGGAGTTATCTTGGACACTCTGTATATTACTTTTTTTTCATTATGCTTGTATTCAAAAATATAAAAAGTATACTTGTCAATTTTTATTACATTATTTGAATATAACATTTCATAGGAAATTTTAGAAAGTTTTGGCTAGTACCAAAAGCTCGGTTTTTGGGGACCGGGACGTTTTGCCGCCGGACATTTTGCCGCGGACGTTTTGCCGCCGCGACATTTTGCCGCCGAAACATTTTGCCGCCAGGCAAGTATTAGGCGTAGCTTTCGGTAGAAGACAAAAGAAGAGATAATTCGATGAAATATTGGTTAGGTTAGGTTAGGGTAGGTTAGGTTAATAGGTTGTTTGTAGGTGTTTGTCTTCTACGCCTAATACTTGCCTGGCGGCAAAATGTCCCGGCGGCAAAATGTCGCGGCGGCAAAACGTCCGTGGCAAAATGTCCCGTGGCAAAATGTCCGGCGGCAAAATGTCGCGGATCCCGGTTTTTGAGTGTTTAGTGCTGGACTTATAGTAGTTGCATTATCTTGAAAACGATTATAGTAGACAGCCATCTTATATTATTATAGTTATCTAAATATTATAAATGATTTTTTATTTTTATAGCAAATCAAAGTATCTTACTTTAGGTCCAGTAAGTCCATCATTTCCGGGCGGTCCAATGGGCCCAGCCGGACCGGGTGATCCTCTTTCGCCTGTTGGTCCAGATTCGCCAGGAATACCTTGTCTTCCATCATGTCCTGGAAGGCCTTCGGGCCCTTGTGGCCCTGGCGGGCCTGGAGGTCCTGGCTCGCCCGGTTCACCCTATTTGTGTTTTTAAATCATATTATTTTGTAAAGTAAATATAATAAATTATAGAGTTACTTGGAATGTCTCGTCAGTTTAGCGATAAAACCCAATTATTCCAATTTTATATTTTGCAGAAAACAATGATTTACTTGTAAATAACTCTTTAAAAAAAGAGAAATACTATACAGAATTTTACTGTAAGTAATAATCGAAAAATATAGACAGAACGTCAAATAATATCCAGTAAAGTTTCAAAAAAATTCCTTGTTTCCCAAAATTTTTTACATATGTAAAACGCTCAATTTGAATGCAGAGATAGAAAATTTTTTAGATATTAACTAAATATTAAAATTGTCTCGTTAAGTAATTGTTTGTTTAATTTTTAAATATTTGTATATGAAAAACTATTTAATTAAAATTAAATTTCATTAATAATAAATTAAGGTAAAGAAAAACTTACTAAAAATGTTTATGAAAAATTTAGATAAAGAAATTGTTGTGAAAATAATTTTTTTTTTAAATTATTATAAACATGCTTTCAACGTAATTGAAATAAATTACATGAATATCAAATATATTTTATATGATCAATAATTAAGTTTAATTATTGAGTACATGTCTCTGTAATTATTTACATTGTATGTATATACTTAACGGTTAATATTGTAGTGTTTTTTGTTGTTCTAACTAAAACTGAACAAACAAATAAACATCAATATATGTGTGCTTAAGACAATATTGTTGTTATTCCTGTCAATAAAATGAGTTTTCTATGTAAACTTATATTTATTTTGAGTTAAAACAAATAATGTTGTAAGTGTTTTTTCAGCTAATTTATTAATAGAATTTTTTTGTAGAAAAATATTTATAATTTTAATTCTTGTAAATACAAAGATAAAAATGTACATTATCTTCAACTGCGAATAAAATATATCAAATTACAATAGAGTCATCCATAAAATTTAAATTTTCATTATAAATTTAGAATTATAATAAAAAATATTATATGTTACTTTTAAAATGAAATCAACTTTACAAGATGTTACATGAAAATAAATTAGCTTAAATTTTTGTCGGATTTTAAACAAATTCTGAAAATAATATATTTCAAAATCTTAAGAAAGGAAAGTACTTAACTTTTTACCAGTTATAATCAATTTGAAATTTTGAACACACTATTTAGAATATGTATCAAGCTAGTTTTTGACATAGATTTGTTTTAGATCAAGTTGCGTTAATTTTCCAATTTCAGTCAAAATCCAATTAAATTTTCGGCTCATTGTAACACTTATCCGGAAAAACAATGTACGTATGTCGTAATTTATATGATACATTTTTTTTAGAATAGATGACGTATTTCCTCCCAATATTAAAACAACTGTTAAATTAATTTAAGTTTTAATATTATATTAATGAATAATTATATCGTAATTTAGAAATAAATACTGGATTTTGCTGTCATTATTTAATGTAGAATAACATATAAAAAATAAGCAATAAGCCCCATTAATTAATAAGTAATGTATGTAAAAGTTTTTGAATCTGGAATTTATTGAAGAGTTTGAAACCTTTTGTATTGAAAGAACAAAAGGCTTTAGATAAATAATAAATAATATAATATTTAATCTCTGTTAAGTAGATGTACGAAATGTACGTGGCAACAATTTTGTTCTGAGTTTATAATTTTATTACGCGGCTAATTACTTGAACAAATTTTGCTAGATACTTCTTAATTTTATGAAAGTTCTGACACGTACCATGAAAACTAATTTGCGTGCAAAAAACTACTGCAAAATCTTCAAAACTTTCCGTAAAACGTACAGAAGATAAATGTTCCACAGAAATAATTAACAACGTCAAAACAACATAATATTTTAGATGTAAAACATGCTTAAAGAACATGCAAATATGATAATTAAGATAATAATATAATGTTAATGATGATGAAAAATAAAATCTTGCGTGTAATATTTTGGTAAACTTGTTATAAAATTTGTGATGTATTAAAATGTTTTCACTCTTCTTAAATGTATTGTTTATTTTATAATAATACGTTATATAGATTCCAGTGGCGTAGCCAGAAACTTGTCATGGGGGGCGGGTTACTAAAGAAATGATATAATATTAATCAATAAAGATAATACTATAATTTGTATAAAAAATAAAGAGCAATAAAAATTATTTTTATAAAAATGAATAAAATAACATATTTCATATTTCACATACGTATGTTTTTGGTCGTTCAGGTTCTTGGGGGGGGGGGGGGATTTAACCCCTCCTAACAACCCCCTGGCTACGCCACTGATAAATTCTATTTGAAAGTAGATGAACGTTATATAACTTTTAATAGAAACACATTTCTTTTTTGTTATGTTAATGTTGAAGCAAAAATATATGAGAAATGTTTAACTATAAAAATTAATATGTATGTCTTTATTACACTAAGTTTTAGTGTATTATCTAATTGATAAAATATGAATTTGGAAATGTTAGTTTTTGATCAAATCTCATTCTTGTATTTTTATATTGTTTAGCGCACAGAGAGACAATAGTTCGAAAACAAACAATAATGATATTTGTATAAAGTTAATTAAAATACAGAACATATTATTCCGTAGAAATTGGTTAATTTTATTACTTTTAATAATAATTATGCTATTATCTATAATATGAAATAAAAATATATTCAATTTCATACAGATTCATGAGCAAATAATTTGAAATAATAAAATTTATCGCATAATACTGTCATAATGAATGTGATTTTGGCGTATAATCAAGGTTTATTATATATTATAATATGATTAAACAATCATTCTCCAATTCAAATTATTACCATTTGAGTATTGCTTTGACTACAATTAAAAATTTAATTATATATAAAACAAACAATAAAATTTGAATTATATTTAAAATTATCCATTATTATATTTAATTATAAGAATATAATTCAATATTAATTGCAATCGTATTGACAAAATTAAATTCCGATAATCAAATTAAATTATTTTCAAAATCATTGCTTTATTAAATGCTAAAATATTGGTATATTAATTTAATTTTAAAACGTAATTAACGAATATACTTTATATCATACGTTTTAAATTAAACAAATATTTTTCTTAATATATTTTAATTCTCGTCGAAGTAATTAATTTATTTTATTTCAAACATTAAATTTATAGATTTTAATTTTTAATTTATGTAAAATTATTACAGCCCGAGTAATTGTTACTACAATACATATAGATATATCAAGTTGACAAAAAATTAATTAGAAATGCATAAAATGTAATAAAAATATAAGTAAAAACCGTATGTAATAATTTATTTGGTGTGTTTAGTAAAACGCTAATATTGAATAAATTTTTCTAAAAAATTAAACAAAAAAGTATTTAATAAAAAAATATTTTACATAAATTTCGAAGTTTCGAATAATTTAAAAAATTATATATATTTTAAATAGATTTGAGTCAACAAAATCACATTAGTAGACAGATATGTATGCGCAATAAAAAATTTAAAGATATTTATAATATAAAATATATCATTTGCATAATAGTATTTGTAAAACTTTCGTATTGAATAAAAATGTGAATCTTATTGTGAGTAGGAGAGATATTCGAAAAAGATTAGTAATACATGAAAGATTATATAGAATTATATTAAAAGAGAGTTAATTAAAGATGATTTGAATTCATTTCCTGACTCACTTTAAGTGTAATGATGGTTTGTGCCGATATGTTATGTCCCCGATCCTGTAGTTCCTAGAAATTAGTTCCCAATTGTTCAATTATTTGCAGAAATAGACTTTGTTTTTGATACGATTACAGAAAATTGTGTCAAATTCATTATTAAAAATATATTGTATAATGGTAGATAAAGATGAGAAAAAACAACGAAATAATAATAATACCAACTCCAAACAAGAGCCATGCCCAACTACTGGTAACGTTGAATCTCTACAAAATACAAATAAAATAGATATATAATATAAACATGAGAAATAAATAATACAATCATAAAATTCTTCTCTGTGCATTTTAATTGCTCTTATTTCCATGTTCTGTTTATTTACTGCAAATGTCATTTTTTTTCCTGATAAAAACGTACGTTCAGTCCGTCGAAACGTCAATTATTAATAAATATTAATACAAAACTAAAATTTAAAGCCGTTTTATTTTAGCCAAAACATTATAGAAAATTTTATAAATTTTTTTGTTAACACCCAAACATTAATTTCTTATAATAAAATTTAATACTTAAAAAAACCAAATTTTAATCTACTCATCGTCTTGTAATATAAACATTTCAAAAATATGTAAAAAAACAAAAATTAGAAGCCACAACATTAACAATTTAGCAGAGACACTAAAGATACCTTATAAAATTTACCAAAGAAACACTTAGTTTTAAATTATGCAAAAACCGAAAAGTTTAGTTCTTTAGACCTTAAACATTGTGAATTATTAATAAAGACATTCCTTTGAGCTGTAAGAAAATTGTCATTACCATGGATGGTTAAAGCGTTTTTCGTATTTTCGCTAAACTTTCAACTTTTCAACAAAAAAAAAAAACAAAACAAAAATGGAACAAAAGCACGTCTCGTATTAAAAGTTAAATTTCCTAAGCGGTCATAAAGAATAAAACTGATTATACAGCAATCGTTTTCAAACACAATAAAACAATTGACGATAAAACACACAGAGAAGAATTAAATAATTCATTGACGTCGTAGTCAAATCGATAAGGTGTCTTTGATAAACTTAAAATTCATGTATATTTGGTTAATATCGATGTATCAAACTGAAATAGTCAAATAGAAATTTAATCTAATATTTCACTAAATTTTATATGTTAATGTCAAATTTAGTATTTTTTAAAATTATGTTATATAATATTTTTACTGTGTACAATTATCATTTCACAGATAAGAACATTTTAATTTATTTTTAAATCAATTGTATAATCTTTTATACGTAATGAAAATTGTAATTGTATTAATTAATATTAATAATTACATATAATTTATCAAAAATAAAAATAAATTAATACTTTCTTGCAGCATGACGTTAAACAAATATATATGAAGTTCATTTGCAATTTGAACAAAAACACGTGATCGAATTGATCTTGATGTCAGTGATAAGTCCATGAAGATCAAAAACAATTGATGCAAGTCGTTAGTGCGCTACAATGGTAATAATTTTGTAAAATTCTGTAAAAGAAATAAAAAAAATAAAATAATAGTCCAAACACCCAGACAAATTTACAAATAAACGACCAACAAGAATAAAAGGGATGCTCTGATAATTTTTTGTTTGTTTTGGTTTTGTTGGCTCACCTTCACGGCTACGATTTCCGCATAGCCCAAGGTTCCTCCTCGTAAGGTCGTCACGGAACGCTTAAAACCCTGTAATATTAATACCTTATTTCCTCAAACATGGGTCATGCATAATAAAAATTCCCTAGCTATTTTCAACAATAAAATACAAACAAAAAAACGTACAACTTTTCAGGATTAATAATAATACATGAGATAAAATAAATTTGCAAAAACAACATACAATATTTTAATATTTATATGCATATATAGTTTTAAAGAATTTCTTATATTAAATCTAAATGAACATAGATTTTTATTATTTTATCATTCATCCAATGCATATTTTGAATAAATATATTTGAAATTTAAATAATATGATTGTGTCAAAAAATGTGCAATATTTACCAAAAATATTATTATCTACAGTAACTATAAATAACAAAATAACTAATAATAAAATAGTTTTAACTATAAATATTATTTAAAATTATCGAAAACAATTTATATGACGTTATTAAATTTAAAAAAACAAAAGGTCATATTAAAAAAAAACATATTTATACAAATATTTTATTATTAATATGATTTTAATTTTGTTTTTGTTGAATGATATCATAAATTCGACAGGTGCATTTGGAAAAACTCCTACTGTATGTAGGTATGTAGAAAAAAAATAAAATAAAAAAACGGTCAACGGTCAGTTACTTATTTTGTACAATTTAATTATTTTACTATTTATGTGGCAAAAAAATATTTTAACTTTATATTTCACATTTTAAATTTTCGGCTGTTGATATTATGAAAATTGTGAAAATATTATTTAAATTGCAAATATTGTAAATCTTTACTAATTTATTAAAAAAGATGTATGTATGTTCAAAATAAAATAAACAAATGTAATATAATTAACAAAAAAAAAACATTAAAAATAAATAATTATACGTAAACTCACCTTTCCTGGAAGCTTTGCAAATAATACATTACATTATTTTATTAATATATTATTTAAATTTTACATAATAATTAAATTTATAAAAGTTAATTATTTGCATTTAGTTCTACCACAGGCAAATAATTTTTGCTGCAAATAAAAAGATCAAGGCTCGTACCCTCACTTCACATTTTTGTAAAAAAAGTCCTTTTTACAAAAAAAATTTTTGCTTCTATTTTTTATCATATGGATAGTTTTTTCTATTTTTTGTATTATTTTACTGTATCTGATATTATGAATTTTATAATAATAATAAACCATTCTAACTCGCAGTAAGTAAGGTTCAATAAACTTTAAAAGCACTATTGTCAAAAATCACTTTTAAAAGTGACGTGAAAATAAGGGTCTGATAATTTAAATTTAAACAATCAAAATTAAACTATAAATGAAGGATCTCAAAATAAGAAAACAAAGTTTATTCACTGTAAAAATTTTTTTTTTATTAATATGTATCACAAAAATATTGAGCTTTTATAATTTCATTGTAAAAGAAAACTTACAATTTCTATATAAATCATGTTTTATAATTTAAAAATTTCATCAAATTTCGCAATCACACTTAATCATAAAATTTGATTATGAATTTTAAGAAGACCACGCTAACTTGATTTGTTTATAAATATTTAAAAATATTAATATGAATTTAAAGATAACTTACATTAGTATATACAGGATGGACCAAAAGTCGCTAGACCATTTAAAGCAGACCAAGCAAAATGATGGTTATTTAAAGAATGTAATTTTCAAAATTAAATAAAATTTATTTCCAATAAATATATTTCCTGTTTATAAATAAATAAATGTAAATTATTAATAAATAAAAAAAAAGTTATTTCATTTTAAAATAAGCTAGTGATCAGCCTGAATTTTGTTCAGCCACATTCAACTATAAAAAAATTGTTCTTATTTTGAAATCCTTCATTTGTGTTTAAATTGAGAATTATTATTAATTAAAAAGAAACATATTAAATTTGAAATTTGTTTGAAAAAGCCAACAGAACATACGTATTTTGCCTGTGATAGTATTATATTTAAAAAAAATATATTATCTAATTTAATCATAAATTTGAAAGCAATATTTAGTGCATGTTATACCTGTGTTAGACGGTCAAAATTTTTGAACAATTTTGTTCATAATTTGCGTCAAATATTTGTGTCAAATATTTGTGTTTTAAGCCTGTCTTAGATGATAATAATGATAAAACTGTATTATCAGATAAAAAAAAATATTTGACAGAATTATTCATAAATTGTAATCGTTTAAACGAGCTTAAAATAATATTTTAAAACAATTACGAATAAATGTAATAAATATAACAAAATTCTTACTTTGACTGCCGAAAAAACATCAAATCCAGGACTGCCTGAATCGCCCTTCTGTCCTTTTTCTCCCTGTCTGCCCTATTACAATTATAATGTAAATATTTATTATTAAATCTCATTACAATATTTATAATAAAAATAAATTTCAACTTACCGGATCTCCTTTCGGGCCATCTAAGCCAATCGGCCCCTAAAGCAAAGCAAATTTCGTATAAATAATTTACAATAATAATACAGCAGTATTTTCAATTTAATATTTATTTTATATCATTTTATATTATTTATTCTTCAATGTTTATTTAAATTAAAAATAAAAACAAACTAAAATAACATAAAAAGATTTAATGCCTGATGAGGTTAATTTAAATATTAAATTATAAAATAAATACAAAATAAAAAGTTTAAAAATCATCATGTAAATTAAAAATTATATATGTATATTAAAATATATGTTAGTGTTAGTAATATATAATATGAGATATTTAGCAAATGCTGTTAGAGTTGTTAGTACATAAGCTGTGTTTAATAAAACAAAATAGATTAGCGTGTAAAAAGAAATTAGTATAAATATATTAATTGGCATGTACAAATAATTAAAATAAGTTTAGTAATTAGTTATTTAAAATTGAATTAAATATTCATAGTTTTACATAATTTATTCCTTCAAATAAATATTGTTACAAGCACAACTTTATCTAACAAAAAATTCTAGAACTTAATTAGAATTGTTTTTATACGTTATATAAGTAACTTAACTTTTTAGAAGCACTTTTATAAAGTTTTGTACTATTTAAAATCATTATTTAACGTATATTTTAAATTGTTCATTAATTTTTTCAAGTGATATTTAGCTTTATATAGATTTAAAAATGTCGGATTTGAAAAAAAAATACTAATTACGTTTCTTGATAAAGAAAAGTAAAAAAAAAAACTATATTTTAAAAAATTGTAAAAAAAGTGTTTTTAATTAAAAGTGCTTCTAAAGGAGCTGTGAATAAGATCTTTTGAATTTTGTTATCAAAAAATATATATATATATATAATATAATTTAAAAATAACAAAATTAATAATTATTTGAAAGAATAAATAAGTTATACAATAATTATTGTGAGTGTAGATATTATAATTTAGTGTATTATACTAGTACTTCTACGTGATCCAATTAGCTGTAATACTATTTAGGTACATAGGTAAAGATTTTTGTGCAGGATTTATATTTGTCTTAAAGTTGTACTGAAAAGTCTGAAAAACAAAAAAGAATAATACAAACAAAATGCTATTACACCCGACTAACCAATAGAGAGAAATTAGAACTTTTAATAAATATTAATAAAAAAATAATTAAAACAAACCGGAAATCCCGGAAAACCGCGCACCCCTGACATACCCTGTAACAGAGAATAGCCGACAGTTATCCTTTTTTTAATCCCTCATCGGTTAATTTCGTATTAAAATTGTTACAGGATTAAATTAAAAAATTAAAACTTGTCCGAAACACCTTATACAAATAAAGGTATCTGACGAAATTAATTTTTATCGAAAAGCTTTAAATTTACAATAAATAATACAGAAAATAGGTTATATTTTGTTATATTATGGATTTCTTGATTGGAATATGATAACGTTAAAGAAAAACAACTAACAATAAGTATCTATTCTGGCATGTATATGGATAGTACTTTAATAGTAGATATTTTTTGTATTATATTTCATATTATAAAATGCAAAATAAACTATTTTAAAGCGCTTAGTAAGTAACTTTAAATAAACGTCAAAAGTAAAAAACGATCAATCGATTCTTTAAAAATGAGATGAGAATAGGGTCTTTATTTCGTCTTTTATTTGAAAAAAAATTGTTTTTTATTTATTCACTTTATTTTGAAATACGCAAAGTACAATTATTTGTATTAATTAAACAATAATTGAATAAACGATAAAACAGAAATGAAAATTGAAATATTAAAAATATTAATATTTATAAAGTAAAGTTTCAATGCGAGTTGTTAAGAGTTTTATGTTGAACTAAATACATTAATATTCATAGTAATTTTATTAATGTAATTTATACTAATTTTTTACAGTGTAATTTTATTATTATTGAAAATAAGTAGGTAGCTTTTACAGTTTCCAAGTTCTCAATGACAGTATGTGTTGGCAAAACAAAGAAAATAACAAATCATACATTATAAATGAAACATTTTTGTCTTTATAAAAACATCCAATTTTTTTTTTGAAGAAAAAAAAATGGTATTATCGTTCAGAAGCAATTGGTAATCTAATATTACTCGAATATATGTTCTAAAATAAAAACACAACCGTAGCAAAGAACGAATATTATCAACGTAAAACCAAATTACATTTGATCGAAATTGAATTTAAGCATCCAATGTAAGATTTTCAATTTTATTAGCTTATCTTGTCAAAAAAAAAAGTCTTCGCTTTGCTCTCTATGTTTGTAAGATCGGAAATATAAAATGTTCGCTCGATCGTCTTACAACAAAAGAAGATTTCTCATTACGTTACGGACCAAAATCGGATAATACCAGAAACCGAATACCGAAACTGTGCATCCCGGTCAAGAGATCACCAAATTAGAATCTAGTCAGTAAGTTTTAGAGTTGAAAGGTGTCGCTGGTTGCCAATGTATGTATGTAGTGGTTGTACGTCTTTACATCTTTGAGTCGTTCACAAGCTCGCTAGCTCGCTCGCTTACAAGTCCTTACAACCGCGGCTTGCATATTTAATGAGATGAACACAGGACTATAAGGTCCTATGTGCTACACTAACTACGCTACAGTACCGCTCAAAATGTTTAGCGTGTTTTTTTTATTTCATTATTTGGTTGGACATGGCTTAAAAAGTGATGTTTAATTTATAATTTTTTTCGAAGATGCCCAGATTTCCTAAAAAATTCAAAAACATGTCGTGATGACGTTAGTAATGTCGTCGCAAAACTTATGTCGATTTCTGAATCAGACGCACATGTATTGCCATGGTTACCGATACAAGCTATTGGCTGGGCGTAACCGAATCAACAAAAATCAACATTTACTACGACATAAGTTTTAGAAATTATATCTCACCAACCCTTCTGCGCTTGCGCACAATAGGCTTGTGACGTCAGTAATGTCCTTACAAAAATTGTTAATAATAAATAAATGAAACAATTATTAAAAATTTTAATGACAGTTTCTGTTATTATTTTATATATATATTTGAGAAAAAATAATTTTACACGCAACTTCAATCATGCTAAACTTCCCCATTATAAATTTTTTTGTAACAGAAATGAGATAATAGGTACACCAACTCATCAATAATAAATTGCAATAAAAAAATTAAATTTTTGTTTACATCATTAATAATGGCATATGCAATTATCTTATATTAAAACTTTGTCGAGTCTCGATGAGAATTAAGACTCGCTATGCACGAGATTGTAAGGTTACAATGCAAAAATGAGACTGATATCTAATATTTTCTAAATGAGAAAGAAGAATATACGAAAATGTCTCATATAGAATGGAATAGATTTGAATAAATTACATTATCCTATTATTAAATGTTTGTTATACTCGTATAATAAATTATTATAGTTTTTTTGAAACATAGCTAATTTCGTGTAAAGTAAGACATTTACATAAAAAACACAAGAAAAAGGTTAAAAAAAATAATTTGGATAAAAATTAATTTTTACGCGGAGAAAAAGAATTCTTTCAAAAAAAAACAATTTTTATTCAAATAAATATTATTTATTAATAGTGGTACATAAATATCTATTTGATAATAAAATATTTATTCATTACAAACAAACATTATTTTAAAATAAAATGCTGTATAATTACTCTAAACAAATCTATTTAAAATAATAAAAAAATTGTTATTGAATCTTTTTTTTATTAATATCAAAATAAAAAAAACGTTTTTCTTCGTTTAGAATATCTTATTTTTCATGTTGCTGGTTTGTTTAGAAAACTCTGGTTTATATTTATAATACAGTAAACTCAATTTAACGAAAAATACGTAAAAAGCACATCTTTTCCTCTGAAAATCTAAAATGTAATTTACTTTGAAAAAAATCTAGTAAAATCTTTATGAATTTTTTATTTAAAAAAAAGTGTTACATTAAACAAATTTTTTAGTAAGATACGATATAAATAAAGCAACATTAATAAAAAAAATACATTTTAAAACTTCGCGATTTCAACACAAATATAATGTGTGTTATTTTAACAATATACGCAATTGGCTATTTAAACCAACCTGCTAACCTAACCTACCCTAAATAGTCAATTGCGTAAAAATACTGTATGCATAAATAGCCAATTGCGTATACATACCGTATGTATATATAGCCACTTTCTTAAATTTATTAGGAAGGCTTTTGTAAGTTCCCGCTAAAGTTAGAGCTAACGTTAACGCTATTATTTAATTTAAAAATGTATACGCAATTGGCTATTTATACATACAGTATTTTTACGTAATTGGCTATTTAGGGTAAGTTAGGTTAGTAGGTTGGTTTAGGTTTAAGTTTTTTTTTTAGTATGTATAAATAGCCAATTACGTATACATACCGTATGTATAAATAGCGTCATCCTTAATTTAATAAGAAAATCAACAAAAATTTTGTCAACTAATTGAAATCAAATAATTTTTTCCTGTGTATTTAATACGATGACTTTATTTAAAAAATGATAATAAACCTTGCCATTTTAGCTGCTACAAAAAAGTGTCAATTTTGCAAAATTGTACCTAATATCACTATTAGAATCATATCTTTAGCTTCGTCGAAATTATATGAATACTTATGTCAGATAAATATCAAGGTACCATTATCAAAAAAGCTAAATTAAAACCAAAATTTATAACTTAATCCTTTGCCAATCTCTCTCTCTCTCTCTTCTAATCTTTAATGCAATATGCATCCGATTTCCCCCAGTAAAGGAAATTGAAGTTCCAATAATCTGTAATAAGTTTAAGTCGCTCTGTGTCGTATCCTACGTGTGATGTGGTAATTGTATAAATTCTATTGGTAGAGGTAGTGGTTGTGCGAAGCAAGTTCTCTAGGTTCGGTGGTTCGGTTTCCGGTATTCTCGGTTTATGGGGTACGGGGGGTGGAAGAAAGAACAGCTCCCCCCCCAACCACGGATACCACGCGGCTAAACTCTGATGAGACTGTGACATGTAAGGGCGCATTAGCATGCTGATGTATGCAGATACGGGCAATTTTAGTGGTTACACGATGAGGGTGGGGTCCTTATACGAACTCGTTCTGCTTATATGATTCAATGAGAATGTAGAAAGATGATTTGGGTTATAGTCTAATGAAACGGACAATATTTTGATTATATGTAAAATATATTGGCCCGTATTCTCACCTCACTTTTTCGTAAAAAAGTGCTTTTATCATTAATTTCAAAATAACTTTTTGCTTCTGTTTTTCAACAAATGTAAATAGTTTTTCTATTTTTGATCATTTTTATTAGATTTGGTATTATCAACTTTAAATAAACTATTATAAAGTTTTTATTTAATAAATAATTTTAAGTAAACCTAAAAAGTTCTTTTGGCAAAAATCACTTTTATAAAGGAGGTGAGAATACGGGACATAGAATTTGTGCAACATGTTAAAATTGGTAAATTTTAATAACTGCTTTTATGTTAAATTATTGTTCAATTAAACGGTTTTTAATCAAAATCTCTACATAAATACAAAAAATTTGCATCGGAATAGAAATTTCAATAAGATAAAAAATGTACGAAATTAAATTTACTAAAAATATGTATTCAATAATAGAAAAACAAGAGAATATCACGAAAAATGTAGCTCAAAAACGGTATAATACACGACAAAGTGTAGTTACAAATAATACAAACATACATACATACATATATACACAATCACGCCATGTACCCAAAAGAGTGTGGCACAAACTCTTTTCATCATCCCGAAATCAGTCACCTCCAAACATTCCTATCCAAACAAGCAACTTTCGCTTCATCCACATTCATAATTCCTCTCATACATGCTCTTTTATTCCTACTACTTGGAAACTTTCGCTCACGCAAGCCACCCTCTCAATCATACCACTCCAACTACTCATCGGACGTCCACGCAAACGTATACCATCAAAATCATTCAAATAAATCTTTTTAACAGCAAACGTTCATTAGACGCATTCGCTCAACATGTCCGGACCATCTTAACTGACTAATACCAACTTTTGCTACATTTTTTCAATTTCACACACAACATAAAAAAATAATAATAAATTATAAGAAATATATCATCCATAAAATCAATAATCGAATAATTTTAATAGACTTTCAGCTAGTTAAGTTCATGGTTCAGTCACAGTCCGACAAAATATTCTTCTATACTGTAAAAGTTTAAATAACTATTTTGATTTTATAATAACCAAAATATTGACCGTTCCAATTAGAGTACAACAACGTATACATCTATAACGAAGCCGCAAAGACGAGGAAATATGTTACGCTAAGCTACAGGGGGGCCTACGTTATACTACGCTTATAAGGAACACATGAAGGAACTTATTCGCTATATGACTGGGGTGGTTATAATTTAAGGGGTTAAACACAGTTAAACGGTTAGATCCAAATACGAAGTTAAACGAAAAAAACCTTTCTTACCATGAATCCTCTTTCGCCCTTATCGCCTTTTTCGCCCTGTAATCATCATTTGTTACAGAAAAATTTCGCCTTCACAAAAAATAAATTCATTACATCTTAAACCTATATTAATATTATCATAGAAAAAAAATAACCTAACCTAAAAATTATATGATATGATTAATTGTAATGCCAATTAATATATGATAAATATGAATGATTAAATTATATATGATATTAGAAATATTAATAACAAATGTATTACTAAAGTTCTTACTATCAAACATTACAAATTTTTATTTTAAAATTAATTAAAAATGTGTTTAAAAGCGATTATAAATATGAGATCTAGATATTTATCAAATAAATATATATGTAGCAGAAATTTTGAATAATCTGTATTTTTGCGAAATTACTGAGTATTTTTAAGAATTCTCTCTTTTTTTAGTTTTTTTACTTTAAACATAAAAAATACAAACTAACCATTTTACCTAACTTATCTTGCATTGAATGCGATCGAAATCTTCAAAAAAATAATAGTTGTAATTTTACAAAAATATCGATTATTTAATATTTTTGCGACATTATACATAAACAAAGCTACAAATTATAATAAAACTAATGTTTGTAATAGAAAATATATTTGTTATTAATATTGTCATGATAATAATGCAATGCTTTCCAAATGAATTAAATTGAAAATATTTTCAATTATTTGATCGCGAAATGCAATAAAACATATTAAACCTTGTCTAGCAATTTCATAAAAGTTATCTATCAATTGCCAATGAAATATGAGAACGGAAATCCGACCGATTGACTTTTGTTACAGACCCGGAATTTCGGAATTCCGGACAATGCATGACTGAACTAACAACAGATTAATTATTATTAAATTTCAATGAGTTTGTTTTTTGTTTCTTATATAAAAAAAATTAGAAACTAATAAATAGTTTTGGAAAACATTGATTAATGCCGCAATTTTGTTCTATTTCTATTTTGTCTTTTTCTAGTAAATAAGATTCTTCTTTTGATAGAAAAAGACAGACAGAATATCTCGTTATGCTACGAGTCTTACAAGATGCGAACCGAATTGCAGCGTAAGTTATATAGACTTAGTAAATGTTTAGAATGAGTTTTCTTTAGTTTCTGCATAAAAATGTTAAAAATATAAAAATAAAATTTTTTTTTCAAACTTTTAATTAAATTTAGTTTTCAACTTTTTTTTATAGCAATTAGCTGTATTATTTTTTTGTAATTTCAAATAATATTTACATTAAATAATCATTAATACCAGATCTATCAGTTCGGAGCTAAACCTTATATTGAACAATCGATATAAACAAAAACAAATGCAATTGCACATTGATTCACTTTATACAGAAACTAGAAAATATCGTATAAATATAAAAGCTGAAAGTAAAATTAAAGAAAAAAACAGATGACAGTAATAGAAACAAACAAGAAAACAACACGAAGCAAAATCCGCGTTTTGTTGACCGCTCTAAAGAAAAAAAAAAATATATGAAATAACGAACGCGTATTGAAAGATTTATAGGTTAGACGAAACTGAAGTATAAACAGATAAACGGAACAAGATTGCGAAAAAAAAATGTGTGTTCGCATTATTTTCTTGCATTAATTAATTAACGAGAAGAGATATAATTTATAGATGAGCGCGAGCGATAGTTTCTTAGGCTGATTCATGCGAGAGAAAAAAAAGAAGATAATAATAGAAGGTAATAAATAAAATATAATACCGGAAACCCGTTTTTGCCTGGCGCACCCGTGGATCCCTGAAAGAAGGCGAATAAATATAAAATAAACGTGGTTGATTATGTTGATATGATGAAATGGTTGATTTTGTGATATTTTCTCCTAGAAAGATTTTCATTTTTTTTCTTTCGTTCATAAAATCAGAGCATTATCGAAAAACTTATTAGGAGTATTATACAATATCCGTTAAAAAATGTGCATCATATAAATTGTTAGTATTTGTTTTTTAAAAATTACTATTACAGCCTTATTCGGTGTTTGTATAAGTCAAATTATATAAACAATTATAAATAAAATTAAGGTTATGTTTTTTTATTTGTAACAATGAAAAAGTAAGTTTTTCGAAAAATTGTTTTTATAGCCGACTTAAATAATATATATATATATATATATATATATATATATATATATATATATATATATACATATATATATACATATATATATATATATATATATACATATATATATATATATATATATATACATATATATATATATATATATATATATATATATATATATATATATATATATATATATATATATATATATATATATATATATATATATAATATATATATTATATTTATGATTATTTTTGACAAAAATTTATTTATAAATAAAATAAATTTGAAATAAATTTCCTGAACCACCAAATTTAATTAAAATAATCACGCAAAATTCGTACTTTGGAAGTTAAGCTTCTATGATCAATATTCTAAAATTAAATTAGTACTCAATATATTCAGAAGTCAAAAAACATTGCTACTAAATCTTAGCTTCCGAAATACGTATTTAGCGTTATTATTTTAATTGAATTTTGTAGTTTATGACAATTATTCCAAATATAATATATTTATAAATTTTGTCACGACAGTAGACCATTATATATTTTCAATAAAATGCATTAAATTTTTCATATACTTTACTCTGATTCTATAAACGACAACAAATTGAAATCAAATCAATGAAAAATCGAATAGAAGTAGTTAAAAACATGACTGATTCGGTTAGGCGATAGCGTGTTTAGAAAAATGAGAGACATACCGACGGTCCTGATTCGCCAATATCGCCCTTCTTTCCCTTCCTGCCGCGTTTTCCTGGCGGTCCAGGTGGCCCAGGAGGTCCTGCAACAAACAAACAACAGGTCGTCGTTATAAGTTGGCTTGTACAGTGGGCTATGTTGATACAACTGTTTCTTGTACAGTTGGTAAAAATGAAATGCAAACGTAGATTGATTGCTTGTAGTTGTATTTTCTGATAAATTACAACACTTTATACATGTAAATATGTTTGATAATAGGAAGTGAGAAGTTAAAATTTGAATAGATTAATCCGGACCATTAAATAGTAATTTATTAATATTTGTCAGCAAAGTGAACTTTTTTTAAAAAATATCAAATGTCTTTCTGAAACGTTTTCACAAATAACTTTCCTCAAAATTTAAACAAATAAAGTACACTGAGAAAATTTTTAATTTAAATCCAAGGTTTTTACTTTTAACTCAATAGTAAATGTGTTTTTGAACTGTAAACTTATATTTTTGTAATAAGAAATAAAAAATTTAATAGAGAAAAAAGTAACATTAATATTTTCAAAGATTTGCATAAAACTATTTACTATTTAGTTTAGGAACCTCACTTTTTCGTGAAATAGTGCTTTTATCATTAATTTAAAAATAATTTTTTGCTTCTGTTTTTGATCAAATATAAATAGTTTTTCTATTTTTGATCATTTTTATTATATTTGGTATTATAAAATTTAAATAAACTATTATAAAGTCCTTAATAAATAATTTTAAGTTAACGTCAAAAGTACTTTTGACGTTTGAGGCGAGAATACAGGACATAGAATTTTTCTGGAATAAATATAATTGTAAAATTATTAATAATTTTCAAGTCAAATCTGGTTTTATTTTTTTAAACTAAATATTAAGTAATTTCACACAAAGCTTTGAAAATAGTTATACTGTCATTTACTATTATTTTCTTCTATTAAAATTTTTATTTTCATTGGAAAAACTTTTATTTTTGAGTTAAAAGTAAAAACTTTGGATCTAAAGAAAATCTTTCGCAGTATAAGTTACCGTAATTTCATTTCTTTGTTATTTGATTTGACCTATAGCAGAAATGATATTAGTACTTCTGGCTAGTGAATTTTTATTTTTGTTTTTTTGACGGACATTATAATAAATAATAATATTAAATATAAATAAATAATTGTAATTTAATTTACAGTTTGTAAAATTTTGAAATAAAAATTCATGAAAAGATTCTGAAATCCTTACATGTCTTACAAATATAAAAAGTATCAACTTGTTATTTTATAAGTTATAAATAAATAATATATTATTAACTAGCTATAGTAAACATACCAATTCAATAAAGTTATAGCATGAATTCCTGATTCGAGTAATATTTGATCTCTTTTTATTATACAATAATTAAAAATAATTGATGATGTATATATATATATATATATATATATATATATATATTTTCTAATAAAAAAACTTGTTATTATACTTAGTACAAAACATAAATAAACAAAAAATATATGTTCATTTGTAGTAGTATTTGCTACTTTTTTGAAAATCAGTAAAATATTTTTTCCTGCAAAAGTTACTAATGCTTATGGTAAAACTCTAAAAAAAAATTGCTAACATTCATTTTCCATTTTCGCTGACAATCCATTCCCGATTTGAACCGGGGCCCAGTAACAAATAAAAGGATAGAGGTACAACAGGATTAATTGGATAAGCACAGTGAAGTGATGTGATTACGAATCCTGCTGCTCCTGCTAACCTAACAATGTGTGCGTGTGTTTGTTGTGATTTTCGTCACTGATTGATGCGTATTGTGATCATTTTTCCAGTGTTTGTGCCCGGCTATTTTGCTGCTTGTTTGTTTGTTTGTTTGTTTGTATCCCGGATAGGCAAAATAAACGTGAATTGAGTTGTTACGGTTTAGAATTATATTTGTTAATGGACGACGATGCTTCGGCAAAATTTCAATGTTTGTATTATGCTAATAGTTAATAGCTTTATAATTTACATGTTTTTTTTTTCATTTTATTGGAGTTTATTTTTTTTATTTTATTGGTGTTAATTTTTTTCATATATTTTATATAATCGAAATATGTTAACAATTTTTGAATTAATACTAAGAAATGTTTTCTGTTAAAAGATGGTAAATATATTTGTCAATAAGTATAAAATGATTGTTATTACTCACATGAATTACTCACATTATTATTACATGCGAGTAGAATATTATAATTTTTCTGCGACAATACAATAAAAAATTGCACTTTTAGGGCATAAATGACATTTAAAAATAGTTACAATATGAAAATTGCATTAAATTATAGTTATAGCTTACTCATCAGAAAATTTAAATGGAATTTTGGAATTAATTACTGTTGAATAATAAACTTACAAAATTTTTATAATAATAAATAATAATTTGAGTAATAATTTAAAAACTCACTGATGTTACTACTAAATAATCTCAACTATTAAGAAATGAATATATAATGACTATTACATTAAGTTAATGACCTTAAATTTGCAACCAAAATGGCAAAAAAATGAAGGATACTGAAACTATAGAACAAAATTTTACTGCAGTAAGTTTCAATATATTCAATTAATAAATAAAGTTTATTTCATATTCATTATTTTCTGCCTCCAAAAGTTTTATTAAAAAAAAAATAATAATAATTGAATATTACAAATAAAAACTGAATTTTACATATTAAATTCTTTCTATTTTATAACATCAAATAACTAAATAAGAAGAACTATACATACTAAAAATACGTCAATTTAACTAATTTATATAATTCAAGATATAGCCTAGAAAAATCAGCACTAATAAACAAAATCCGTTGCATCAAGTTCCATTATTTCATCAAGCTGAAGTTATTCAAATGACAATGATAATTTAAAACATCATCAGTAAACGAGCGAGACAGAATAATAAAACAAAGAAAGACGATTGGTCGACGCATTACGCCAAACAACGCCAAACGCATGCAAATATGGTTTATAATATACGCATTGGAAAATCTAGGTTAAGTGACAAAACACATCATATAAAACACATATTTTCCATGTGTGCGTTAAAAGCCTTTTCTTTCCTGTACAAAACATTCCTTTTTCCTTGTCCATTTCGGATAAACTAAGAGGAAAAAAAAATGGAAACAAAATAATGCAAATAAAAATAATATATTTGAAGGCTAGTTGTATAAAATGTCAGTTAGCAGCGCGATAAGTTGTTCATTAATAATCTTATATACAAATGGATTACTACGGTGTTATACGGAGATTATTTGTATTTAAAACTGCTTTATAGTTTGATTATTTCTGTTCTATATGAGGCGTTTACTGCCAAAGTGGCCTAAGTGACATTTTTAAATTTCGCGGTTTTTCGGCTTAGATGATTGTGAAAACTTAATTATTTACACAATAACAACAATAACATAATAACATTAATCACCTACAGAATATAAATAGCCATATTCTAATATTCATCAAACAATAATAGTGATTTATGCATGAAATTTAAAGAATCCAATAATTTGCATAATAATTATCTCCACTACACATTGTTATTTCTTAGGCCACTTTGGCAGTAAGCGCCTCATATAATGTTGGGTTTTTCTATTTTTTTACAATCTGATGTTAGTGATAGGTGTAATCTTAAAAAAATATTTCTTTAAAGTTTTCCATTCTTTCGCCCAAAAACATTCCTATACAAGTTTTACTGTATAAAAAATTAAAAACATCCAGCAAAAACAAGACACTTTGTACATGTCAACGAGGACTTTCATCAACATTGTCTAAAGACCTTTGGGAGCATTTTTTCGAAATGTGTCACAAACTCATCCGGACGAATTGGAATTGTCGTCGCATATTAATCGCTCTGAGGGTGCCCCATTTCATGGCTGAACAGCCTGACCTAATGAAGAGGGTGCATATTCATCAGGAGGGAGATTCAGAATCATCGCGCGTGGGCATTAGATGCAAATGCAATTTGAGTGCAAAGCGACGATGGGGCTGGACTTTAGTTTCGGATTTGCTATGAGCGGACGATATTTCAAGTGTACGAGCAATGCTCGGCCGTTGAGTACACTGTATTTGATTCTAATTTGAAAATTATGCTTTATTTGTACATGGATGGGCGCTGGAATGAAACGGACAATGAATGGGATTTTACCGCAGACAATACGAGAGTGAATCAACTGACGATGTTTTGTTCATATATGGTTTGTTCGTTTGCTTAAATGTTTAAGTCAATTTGTACATGGGCATTAGTTGGAATTTGATAATCGTCGTTTTGTTTTAATAAAGTTATTGCACAGTTTAATTGAAAGTGCGGTTAAATATTGTCTTTCTCCATAAATTTATTTAAAATTACTTACACAAAATACAACAATGAATTTTTAGAAACAGTTTTTTTTTTCTGAATTCTTCAATTTCGTGGTTTATTTTATAAAATATTAACAATAACAACAATTTTTAATTATAAGCATCATTTGAAATAACTGTTATAACTTTGGTAAACAGAAACTTTTTGTAATAATTTACAAAGCTATTATAGATATGCAATTACTTATTTAAAAAAAATGTTTTAAAAAATTTAACGCTAAATTCAATATTTTTTGTAAATTCTGTAGTATATTTTACTAATAATGTGAAACATATACCATACATACATACATACATACACAATCACGCCATGTACCCAAAAAAGTGTGGCACAAACTCTTTTCATCCTTCCGAAATCAGTCGCCTCCAAACATTCCTATCTAAACAAGCAACTTTCGCTTCATACCAATTTTAGTTATCCAATCTTCCAGATAAAAATAAAAAATAAATAAAATCCACAATATCAAGTAAAATAAAACAGACTAAATCTTCGTACATTTAATTGAATTAAATTTATAATATTAATTAATAACTTCATTCGCCAAACACAATTATCAAATACACCGCGTCGTCTCGCTGTCTATATTTTCCAATTAAATTTTCCGCAATTTCATCTATTTGAGTTGGAAGAAAATCGAGTTTTGTTGCCCCGGCGTGCAACTCGAAACCAAAACTCCGCGAAAACTTTATTCCTGCAGCGACTTTTGTCCGCGCGCGCATTCCTCTATCTTTTGTATACGTATTCGCAAAACGCCCGACTCATTTACGATTTCCCGTATTTACTGCATTCGCCAAAAGATAATCGGTCGTTTTAAAGATGTAACCGGGGCTCAGCGACACTACTCCATCTCTATATTGTAAACTAACTTTGCGAGATGTCTGATAGCGTGTATGCGAAATGTTAATGTTGCATCGCGCTCGTGAGCTAACTAGCTGGAGATGTAGCAAAAATAAGAACAAGACTTTGGCTGTTGTAGAAAACGCCATTGTTCGCTGGTTTGTTATCTTTATAATGCGATGGTTAATTATCTTTTGCTAAGCGCAAACAAAAAAATTATCGTATTATTACTGGATTAGCTAGTTTAGAAGTTTACAATATAATGAAGTTATCGTAAAATTTTTTCCTTAAAAATAATACAATGGAAAATGATTATTAATTTTGTAATTAGAAGAGTATATGAAAATAAAATAAATATAAAACTAAATCCTAAAACTTTTTAATTTTATTTTTATTATGTCAAGAGAAACAGAATACATGTTTTCACTGACCGTCACATATTGTAATTCTAATCAAACCAATTTTGAGTTTTTTTAATTTTTTGATATTATATAATTATTTTTGAGAAAAGTTTGATACTTTTCGTTCTTTAGCCAATACTTTTTTCGATTACTTGTACAAAATAATATATATTTTGTTTATTTGAATAGTTGGAGTGGTATGATTAATTGTGTTTTGCGTGAGAAAAAGTTTCCAAGTAGTAGGAATAAAAGAGCATGTATGAGAGAAATTATGAATGTGGATGAAGCAAAAGTTGCTTGTTTGGATAGGAATGTTTGGAGGCGACTGATTTCGGAATGATAAAAAAAGTTTGTGCCACACCCTTTTGGGTACATGGCGTGATTGTGTGTATGTATGTATGTTTATTTCTGTACTTTTCAGAAATATTTGTTACGTTACCAAATAGTAAAATAATTAATAATTATCATTACTTATGTTCAAATTTTTTAAATTTAATTATACTATAGATTATAGAATATTCTTTCCTTAATTTAAAAATAAAAAAAACAATTTTGTTTACCTGCTTTAAATTTGCTTAATATGTTTCCGGTAATAAAATAAAAATTCATAAATTTAATTTTATTTTAAATTTAAGTTGTAACAGTGAATGAAAACATAGTTGAAAATCTCGTCTACATGAATCCAGCAAAAGATTAAAAAAAGCAGAATAATATTTAAATACAATTTCCACAATTAAATCTTCAAATGCCGCCATTGTCTTCTGAGTTCATTCATCCGATAAAATGCACACCACAATATCGTAAAGAGCTTAAGATGATGCACGGTGACGAAAGGGCCCCGAGATGCGATAACAAAGAATGAGCAATAAAAAGCCGCAGATAAAATTGTGAAGGAATTACGCCCGGAGACAGAGAGTGAATTGAGTGTAAGCTCGACCGCGTGTTTGCATACAACTTATTTATAATTGCTGTCTTTACGATGGTGTGGCGTGGTGGCGATGGCGGTGGCACCCGCCGCCGCCGGGATAAAGTTGCAATTGAGCAATAAACAGTTTATGTAAATCATCAACGGAAGAAAGGATTCCGACCGTGCGCGGATGCGAGATGGGAAAGTGACTGACTGCCGACCGATCTATACACCCGCGCTGCTGGTCACATCGCAGAAGGTATCACCTGGTACACCAATATAAAATAATCTTTGACAATATAAATAAATAAAAGAATTTATATCGTATTATGGGTTTGACAAGTACAAATAAATAAATATGTGTATATCTAACACAGGACTGAAACCGGTTAAAAAAATTGTGGTAATTAAATTGGTTAACCGATATTTTTGTAAATATTAACGATAACCCATAATTTTAGACGATATTGTGAAATCCTTAAAAATTGGTAACTTATAACTGAAAAAAAAAATCGTTTCTTTAGAAACAAAACCGATATATGAATTTATTTGTATATGATGTATACACTGTTCAAAATAGTAAGGTAAAAGAGTAAATTTTTTTTAGGGTAATTGAATTTGTAGCCTTATTAGAGCAAAAAATTGCCCTGCTTTTGTGTATTTTAAAATATTTGACTTTTTAAGGTTAGATAACTGTTCACTCATTTTGTTTTTGAGTAAATCATTAAAATTTACCCTTTTTGAGTATTTTTTAAATATTCTTGTTACTGCGTATGGTTCAACATGTGTGTGGTACACAAAAAAAATTAATTTAATTGCCTTAAAAAGAGTATATATTTTTTACCCTTTTCTGGGATAGTAAAATGCTCTTTTTGAATTTAGTTATTTAGGGTATTCATATATACCCTTTTTAGGGAACGGACTTATATAGGCACTAATAAGAATATTTTTTTTCGAACAGTGTACTTTCTTAGCGAAATTTATAAATTTTAAACTTTATTACCAGAAAACGGCGTTTGCATACATTCATATTAAACAAATTTAAAAGCAGGTAAACAAAATTGGTTCTTTATTTCTAAATTAAGGAAAGAATATTCTATAATCTTTAAGTAAATTTAGATTTTTTTGAAAATAAGTAATGATAATTGTTGATAATTTCACTATTTGGTAACGTAATAAATATTTCTTATATATATATATATATATATATATATATATATATATATGAAGTGGGGGAGGGCGGGAAAGGTAATAAAAGATCAGCCAAAAAAGAAGTGTATAAATCATCGCCGAAGCTAGACAGCTAACTATTAAAGACGAATTATTCATTATATCTCTTTTCATATTAAACTCAATAAGAAAACTTTGTAATAAATGTCTAACAATATATAACGTAATAAGAAAAGTGTAGTACGTATTTTATTTACTTACAACATTATTAGTTACACTATATATATATATATATATATATATATATATATATATATAATTTCATCTTATTGTTCAAATTTTCTTTTACTGCAAAATTAATTCAATTTTTAAAACTTTTTATCTTGCAAAACAAAATTTTCATCCACGTATTCAGTCAATACCTTCTCCATTTCCACCAAGAGAGCCACCGCTTCATCTACATTGAATCTCGTCTCGTCGCAGACTCATTAGAATTGCACCCCACCGGCGGCACCGTCTTGGCTGTGTGTATTCTCACATCCCCAGCGGAGCTCATTTACACTACAGGTTCCACTTGCACGTCGAGCCGGTCACTCCCCCAGCTCAATCTTTGCGTGTTTTGCCCCCCCCCACCACCCCTTCAACCCGGTTGAAGTGTAACTTCCTAACTACTTCCCGTGACATGTCTTGGGGTTGCTCAACTCTCTCTCGGATACGCTTCCTCTCTTTTCGTTCGGACTTGTAGCACGCGTTCCTTCTACGGCCGTACGTTACGTTATGTTACGTTACGTTTTGGTGGTTGAAAAGGACCAAACCGGTTGACGATGTAAATGATTTTGTTTAAATATTTGACGAATTTATTTTTGCTTGTTCGTTGTGGTTAACATTATAATACAATTATCGTATATATTTTTACTAAATCTTCTTTCACATAGTCAATCCGTGCAGATTACAAAAAACAAGAAATAATATTGATAATTCTAGCTCAGTAAATAAAATGATTTTTAATCAAAATTTTATGTTAACACAGAGTATTCGAGTTTAGATCAAAAACTTGTATTCACTTTTTGCTGAGTAAGTTTATAAAATTTTTATAATTATTTCGTTTATAAAAAAACTAACTCTTTTACGAAACTAATTGCGGTTGTCGTATTTTTTTCCTGACATTTGAAGTCTCAAATCAAAATAATTCAATTTAAAGGTAAAACTCATTAACTCAAATTTTTATTCAAGAGAAAACAATGATTTATTTAACATAGTAAAAAAAATTTTCAGAACTCATTATATAAAATAAAACAGCTTCAGGTTTAAGTTCTGTATTAATATTGGTTAATAATCGATGTTTCGACAAACTCAACGTTAATCTTCATCAAGAAAACGGATACAAATGACATTTACAGTAAATAACAGTACATAGAAAAAGTATTAGGTAACAAATAAGTAACTAGATCATTATAACTGTAGTAAGAATTTAAAAAAATAGATGAAAAGTATAATAATTGAGGATGAAACAAAAGTTACATACCCGGATAAAAATGTTTCATATAAATTGATTTCATTTTGAATAAAAAGAGTGTGTGAACTAGCCTTATGGGTACATGGCGTGAATATGTATGTATGCATTCATTAAAATTGACAAAAACATGTTTGTTTCGTGCAAATTCAATATTTTAGTAGTAATATCTTGACATGGAACATGTACAAAAAATTAGTAGTGTCACAAAGTTTTTAAACATAAAAATGTACATATGTTTGATTTTACGCATAATTTATGTTTGTAAATTCATTTAGAACAAATTACTACTAATTAAATAAATAATTTATACATGTTTAAAAATATTTTTTCTTTTCCGACTAAAGTTAAGTGACATTATCATCTGAAAAATGGTCTTTAATCAAAATGACAATTTTCTGTCTGTTTGATTCTGTCACTGTCATATAGTCAAGATAGTACTGCAACAAAAAAAAAAACAAAAAACGCATGCGAGAAAGGTAAAAGAGTGTAGAAATGTCCGTGTACACATTCGCAGTACGTTATTAGTTTGACTTATTGTGCAAAACATATTTGTACGTACGTAGAGAACGCGGGACCTATCATTTATCTAGTGACATTAAACATTTGACACCGTCCGTAACAAAATGTCATTTTCCGGGACATTAGAGAGATGAAATGTTGTGTGATGTATATGTTTTATGGCCATAACGTAATATAGGAACTTGTACGTAAACCGGGATAATATAATTTATTTTTCCGAATATATGTGTGTCGTTTTCTTGGTTTTTTTTTACGGTTTTTGTTTTTCGTCTTTGATATTTCATTTTGCAGGAGAAATGTGAAAAGTTACGAATTTTGAGTTATGATATTTAATAATTAATTTTAGTAAGTATAAAATAAGTATAATATAAAAAAACTTTTTTAAACATTTAAATGCACTAAAAAGAGGAAAATCTGTCATTTACATTATTCAATTGTTAATTGAACAAAAAAATAGTTCATGTGACAGATGTCATTAGTTGTATTAAAAAAATGAATATAAGCGTGTCATCTTGTAATCGGTTTTTTTATATAATATTGTGTTGTCTCCTGGAATGAAACTACATGCAAAATTTCAGTGAGATCAAATGATAGGAAGTGGTCTAAAAATTGGTTACAAAATTTGACCGTTACAACAACATGACTGACCGCGACAACAACAGAGTGAGTTAATATAAGCGTGGTAATAATAAATAAAAAACTTGCTCTGTAAAAATCGAAACTCTATTCTGAAGAAAACAACAATTTAATAAATATATTTTAAATCAGTTTACTTTACTTTACTTCATAGTAATTTTCATTTCAATACGTTCAGTTCTTCTATTTCAGCTTACAATAATTATAGTTTAATTTTTAAAAAAGCTTTAGGATTAAGTTCAAGAAAAAGATACATTTCTGTACTGGACCCAATTTATTGCTCACAACATAATTCTATTAAAAATATCTTTTTTAATATCTAGCCTTTGTATTGTATCGTATAAAGGTTAAAATTAGTTTTTCGTTTGACAAAAATATCATCTGCTGTATCCACCATCCTGCCGCAGAATAACTCTAAATTTGCCGGTTAGTGTACGGATCACTTCCCGCGAATAGTTAGCCCAACCGGCCGACCAAACACCACGCGCGCAGACAAGAGACCAGCAAAATGCACGATGGTTTATGTTCTTTAAGTCTCCCTCTCTTCGTATCCATGCATCCGTATCGCATATGTGTTTTGTCTCTTGATTTACGAAATTCTTTTCTTATCTCGCTCGTTCATGGTCGAAGGAATGCGGTGATTTGTCAGGCGTATTTGTGAAAAAAAACAAAGAAACGAAAGCTTTTCTCGGGCGAACAAATGGAAGATTACCGTTCGCCAAATGGAGGGTTACTGCCACAGCGTCTAGCTTCACGGACCAATGCGCGACGTTTTAATGCTTTTCTGTTTTCGGGATAGAATATTGAGGTGCTTGTCATTTTATATTTAGAATCACATTCCGAGAAGATTTTTTTCGATAAATGTATGTGATAGTTTTAGTACGAAATTAGAAGTTAGTGTTGCAAGAAAAACTGCTATAATTTCCCTAGATTTATTGTAACTTGATATTTTGAAACATAAAGAAAATATAGCTTTATTTTGTCCTTAATTCTGAAGTAATAACCAAGGTGACTTAATACCAAGACAGCTTGCGACTTAATTATACTTAATTATACGTAATCTGAAGGAGAGGGCAAATTTAATAAACAGAAACATATAAATGTATTTGAACTAAATAAATATTATTAACAATAATAAGAATAAAAGTAACAAACTGCTTTTTTAAAAACAAACAATAGTATGTAATATAAAAATAAATAGAGTTACAATTGTTTAATGTTTATTACACAGTAATCAAAATACGGTATAAATGTTTTCCACTTATGTGGATAAAAAAGATAAAATTAAATATTTTTGCAGTGATAATATTTTAACTTTAAAATTTGTTTATTTAAATTTATATAGTGGTTTATTTTTGCACCAGCCCTGTGTTATATGTTATATGTGTACTTTCTTTTTTTAAATTTATTAACACGGAACATGATTAATAAAACTAACAAAAAATATAATAGTCCTAGTAAAATATACTCCAAAAATATACTCCTAGTACGTACTCAGATGGTGTTAATGTGATTACAATATTTATTACTATGTAAGGACTTAAGTTTAAAATAGCCAGTTTTGACTTACGGCCCTTAAAGTTCATTTATTCCTCTTTCTATTTATATAAAAAACATATTTCAATTTCCCATGTAAAGCTAATACGAAATTAATCCTTCTTAATAAAAATTTCGAAACTTTAACAGTCATAATTGAAAAACTGGTTAAATTAACTGAAGCTCTATTTGCCAAATTTCAAAGTAATATTTTTTATATTTTATCTTTAATAATCATAAACTAAAAAGCAAATTAAAATCTTAAACATATTTCAAATAAAATTCCAAAATTTATATACGAAAATCTATCTTTCCATTCATTTTCAACGAGTAAATTTCCTTAAATTTATTGTCCCACTCCGAATAAAAACCTCAAATAAACACGTTGTAAATACCTCGTCAGCAACTTGTGCTAGTAAAGGAAACATGTTGCTCGGTCAATGTTTTTCGCAAGACGGAGCCGAGCAGATGGGAAGTTGGAGGTTGAGTTGATATTGGCAAACGTGATCTCCATCTTGCGTGAAATATATATAATCCGAGCGATAAACGCGTGTCAACCACGATGCTATCTATGCAAATGAGTTCGGGTTTGTTCATAGTAAGCGTTCCGGGGGCAACAACGTGACATACGCACGCATACAACCATACAAGTTTACCTTATAGCCGTTTTCAAATACACAAAGCTTGACGGAAGTTTGTGGTCAGAGGCAGAAGTTTGCGGTTGCTTTCGGCAGGTTGTCTATCTCGTGTGGTCGGCTAAACAGTGGTTCTTCAACTTTGTCTAATTGATGAACTATAACGATATAGTTATTTATGTAAGCAGGGTTGGATTCAAGATCGGATTTACCAATAAACTAAATAAGCTCTCAAATTCAGTTAATATTAAATTTCATGTTCACATTTGCGATTGTTATAATGTGATTTTACAACTGAAGATTTATATCATGACATTATATTATTTACATTTTTTTTTTCAAATTATTATTGAAGTAAAAGCAATTTTATTTGTAAATAATTTCTTTTGTTTTAAAAACTCTTTTTTGTACATTTATGTTATACACTTGTTGTTTAAAGTTAAAAAACTTTGTGTTTGAGTTTTAAATATTTGAACTTTCACATATGTATATTTGATTTTGTTTAGTACCAAATAAAGCTATAATCTTAAATAAATTTTTTAATACAAAAATGGCTTCAAAAATATTTTCAGCTTAGAGCCTTTATTCTTCTTTAATCTGGATCTGATTGGATTATAACATAAAAAAAAAGGTAAATTAAAATTTTACTGGCGTCAGTATTAAATAAACATTTAAAATACCTAGTCTTTCCGTCTATAAATCAATTATATTTTGTATTATTTACAAATTCCTATATATTTCTTCTAATGAGCCCATCTAGAAAGTAAAAAATCGAAACTTTATGCTAAATAAAATGATACGTATCTTTTTTGAATGTCAAAATTAGAACGTCACAATATGAACTTTAGAAACTTTAACATTTTTTCTCTATATTTGCTCACTTAATTCAAAAATAAAAAAATACGAGTGTTTTATTTTTAACTCTAATTTAACATATAAAAAAACTCAAATTTACTGGATGGGTCGATTCCACACAAGATTAAGTTACATTGTACTAAACTAAGCAGGTGTACATAATAGTATGATATTATATGTGTTTATGCTGTCCATACAAACTCCGATTTCGCTTTGAAATAATATGCATGTGGTTTGGGTGTGAGATGGTTAAACAGATATTGAGATCCCCATGTTTAAATAACATAATTAACTTGTGACAACCGTAAGCCGCAACGGTCAGGATTCGCTCCTAATTTATTTTCGCCAACCAACAAAATAACAGTTTAATTAATTTGGGATCAGGGACGGAATGAAAAAAAAAGGACAGAGAAATGAAAGTTGCGGTTTTTTTAATCTAATAATTATTTTTAAATTAGTATTTTCATAAATGTGTAACTAGTAATTTGTACGTATATTATACAAATAATAAATTAATTATTAAGTTAAAGATTTTTTCGTTAAACTGTTTACTACACATATGCATAATAATGTGCGTTATTATATTATATTATAATATTATGCGTTATTAATTCAAACATAACATTAAATAAAATATTTCTTATGTGATTTTGATTTTGACAATACACATATAAGCAACGTTATTTTGTTTTTACCGCAAGAGGAGCTGAATACTTGCTAATACACCATTAAGTTACGATGATCAAATTCAAATTTGATATTTAACTTTAAAATTTATTTTTTTATTTATTATCAATAATTTTGCTTTAAAACAGTTATTTTAATGTATAGTTTTGATTAAAATATTTTAAAAAAATATGCAAGATCATATTTTATTCATGCCTGACAAAGAAATACAATTTTCCATTTTATAGTTGTAGAAAAAGTATAATGTAAAATTTGCACAAAATGTTTATTTTCCATTCCTTGCACAATGTCCACTATTTCTGTATTAGATACATAAATATCTATATGCAACATTTAAAGTTTAAGTAAATTTTATTTTTTATTTTTTTATAATAAACAATATTATTGTCACAATATGTTTTACAGCAGTTAAAAATCTGTTAAAATTTTTCTACAATTTATCATACAGCAAAAAAACTATAACCGAAAGATTTTTCGTCCCACTTATTTTAGTTTCCCAAAACTTTTCCGACACACTTGCCAAGTCATTTTTCTTGTCACGAAAATAAGCCAACAATCTGGCCCAACAAAACAAATCGAAACATCATAAGTTTGTGTGCGAAAGCAGTTTAAAAACATTGGACAAAACAACCAATGAAGAAGCAGGAAAACCCCGAGTACTTTAAACAGAATTCCTGCTCACAATCAGTAAATACATTCCGTTTCGCCGTTTTGTGTTCAGGAAACTGTTCCACACACACAATCGCCCAACTCAAAGGTCCACCCGGACTCCCGGAGCGTTAGTTTCCGGTTGAATTCGTGCAACAATGCTCCGGAGGGCAAGTCCAGATGTTCGAGCAGGCAGGCCCGCCCCCCAATTCGAAATTTACGGAGTTTAAAAGGACTCCGAGGACGACGTCCTTTTAAATACTGTCACATACAAAGCAAAGCGGGCTATGGTATGCGTTAGTGATCGTCTCTTTTTTATCTTTTGGGTACATTTGAGTTTTTAGCATGATGTATTAATGATTCATATGCATTTGCGAGATGCAAATGTTCTGGAAATATTTTAGGGTTTTTTTTATTTTGCGAGGCGGATATTAGGTGGTTGGTATGCGTGATTAAGCACGAGTGTGAATTATAAATGACATATTTTATGAATATTTTATTTGTGTGCGCGTCGTTTGAAATGCTTGGTAAATGCAATGAAGCACTTTTAAATGGTTGCGATTTGAAAAAAGTTTTGAGTATATAATTTTCTGTTTTAAATAATTTATTAACAATTTGGCAAGTTGTAAATGTACGAGTAATGTTTAATAAATTTGCAAATTGTTTATAATCATATCTAAATATTAATATAAAACATAATTTATGTTCAATGTTCTTTTATAAGTAAGACTATTATAATTAATAGTAATAATTACATATAAAAAACAAAAAGGCAATCATGTAATTCATTGCACTGAGAAAAATAGATATTTAAAAAATTGTATAATAATAAGTAGATATTTATTTGAAATATACGAGTATGTTTACTGTATTCACAAATGTATACATTTTTAAAATCTACTCACATATATATTTTAATACTATATTAAGAATTAAGACTGTAATACTATATACAAATTAATGGTATTAAGTTTTTGTTTTTATTATATTTATAGTTAATTTTTAAATATACTTATTTTGTTATTTTTAATATCTTGTGTTTGTGTCACCTTTTTAAATATAAATAGCGTTACGGTAACTATACATTTTTCTCAGTGTGTGTGTTAAGTTTTTGAAACAAATCTAAGTCCCTAAATCCCTACGAATTTTACACCCATTTTTTGGTTATTACAATTTGTCTATAATATATTTGTTTATGAGTGTACGAAAATTCAGAAACCGACAACTTCTTTACTATTGTTTAAACATATTTAGTAAATCAATTAGCGAATTTTATAAGTATTTATATTACTTATTAAGCAATTTTAATTAGTTTAACTTTATTTTATAATATTAAATATAAAAATAATATGTAGAAGTTTAACTTTATTTTATAATATTAAATATAAAAATAATATGTAGAAGTCTAAATTTGTTTTAAAGCAAAAAATAAAAGCACTTTTTCATAAACAAAAGAGGTGAGAATATGGGCCATTGTTTTTATCGTACAGTAATAAAACATATGAATTCACATTTTATAATGAAATTAAAACAGACTTATTAAAAATGAAATTAAATTTATAACTTCATATGTAACACATCATAAAAACAACATTAAAAATTAATTATTTATATACCTCGAATGTGTTAGTACATTTTTTCACGAGATTATTTTTAAAACGGATGTTAATTAATTAACAACTTTTCATCTGTAAAAATCCACAAACAAATTAAAAAGTAATCATAATAAACTGTACTGGAAAAAAAAATACAAAATAAACACATATATTCTCATCGTTGTTTCGAAATAAACATGTTTCATTAAAAAAGTTTTTAAACAAGTCTTGCTTAAATCTAACAACAAAAATCTAACAAAGAAGGTGTACGATAAAGCTTTTAAAACTTCTAGTTACAAATAAAAGTTAAAAAAAAAACTCAATGAAAATAATAAGTTCACAAAAGTTAAGACAATAATTTCTGCCCAATTACACTTTGACTATTATGTTTGAAATTAGTGAACAAAACGTTTCTTAATTATAAATTTTTTAGTAGATTCAACATTTATTCCCGTATTTTCGTTAAAAATAACGGTTCGTTAAAATGAAAACAAAAGTCTTTACTGTTAGCAGATGCCTTCAATGTGAAGCATAAGTGAAAAACAAAACGTATCAGTGTCCATTTTCGGCAACGTTACGTTTCGTAAGGTTAGACATACACACACACACACATCGTACGACGACAGGGAATCCAATTTCGGAACAATATTTTAAATCGCGAAACGATAACTGTGTAGAGGGATGTGCCACTCGCGATGGCGAAAGAACAGAAAACCCCCAGAATGCTCTCTAGCACAAATTGAATTTGTTCCCATGTCTTTCATGTCACTCGTGCAGGAAAAGCTATTTTCGAAAGTTAAATACATTCGGATCGTTTTCGGCGCGCGCCATGCGCCATGTATACACACATATAAGCGTCACGTCCTAACGTTACACAGTCGGCAATCGTAGTCTCCGTCTTCTAGCGCGTTATGTACATAATGAAATTTACATTTAATTTTGTTATTTATTTTGCGATTGCTTTGAAGCTATAGCGTATTGGCAATTACCATGAGAATACTCTATTTTAAATTTAGATTGAAGTTTAAATATGATTTTTGTTTATGTTAGCGTTACGGCTATGCCGGGAGGCGCCGCGACGGCTGACTCCTCCGTCAAACTTTTACGCGATGCGGTGTGGTTGGTATTTACACGGTAAATTAGCCTAGCTAGCGTTCTAAAGCCGGACTATCATAAATTAGTACCTATTAAGTTTCTATTTAACTTTTATTGAACTTTTTTTAAACATCAAAGTATTTTAAATTTTCTAGACGATGATATATAAGATTCTGTTAAGAATGTTTATCAATAGTGTAAGATGAGTGTGAAATTGAAAAAAATATGTTGTTGCAAAAGTTGGTAGCTCAAGATGTCCGAACCATCTTAACTGACTAATACCAACTTTTGCTACAACATAAATATAAATATCATCATTGCAAAATCACTCAGTAAAAAATCCCTTATTAATTTCATCTTAAACGTGTAGCATTTATTTTCGTTGATTTCATTTGATCTGTGTTTCTATCAAGCAGACAGTAAATAGGTAATTCGGTGAATTGGGAGGGAAAATGAACGAAAAGCAACGTTAATTAAATGAAATAAGATTAAAGCGGCACGAGCCGAGCCAGCCCGAAACGTATATAAGATTGCCAAGGGACGTACAATGAACCCTTGGTTCGGGCCTAAAACCCAAAAGGCTATCCACATAAATATCACAAAACCTTACACATGCCACAGCAAACTATGTACTACCCAAGCACAAAAGCAAGTTTCATTTGTCTCAAGAGTTGCAGAAAAATGCAAGAAGCAGGAAAATTGTTGAGGGGACGAATAAGATATGAACAGTTTCTAGACAATTTGGAATTCTCATATGTTATCTCTAGGAAATAAGACTTGATATTTTTTTTCTTTTGTGATAAGTATATGTTTTTTTTTTTAATTTCTTGTAGAATTATTTTAAGCAATAGCGATATCTCGTCAGATATTTTAAATCTATTGAATAAGATATGTATTTATTAAATATTGATTTTAAAATATTATGAAAAACTTTTTGATGATGTGTCTGATGAAATTTAAGATACGATGTTAAATTTAACACTACAAACAAGCAAGATAAAGAAATAACATTTCGAAAATATAAATTATATGTAATTTACATTAAAAAGTAATGTTTCTAATTTACGAATGTAATTAAAAAAACAAAGTAGCAATCTAATTAAAAAATATGAGTCCCAAGTCAAGCCAAAAAAACGTTATAAGAATATCAAAGTTGTAAATTAAAATTAAACATCTTAATTATATTTTGTAATTAGTCAGTAATTTATTAATTAACAACAAAATAAATTAGTTAAGCCGTTTAAAATTTCATTACTTTATTTCATTAAAATTCCTTTAATTTAATTTGGTATATATTTTTCGTAAACATTAATAGAAAGCTTTCAAATTTATGTTGAGATAATTAAAATTTTTTTTTATGTTTTATTATTTCTATTCATATATCTATCTAGTATACATTGAATATATATCCAATTTTATAATCTTTAAGTTTTTCTTTTGCATATTTATAATAACTAATAATTAATCTTAATAGCAAAACATATATGCAATTATAGATATAGATATATCTCCATGAAAAAAAAATGTAACGTGGACTCTATTTTATCGAAATAAATTTATTTAGACTACCTTAATTATTTTCACGGGTAGTTAAATGACTCATAGATAAAATTTTGCCTACTACTGCCCCCTATATAATATACAAAAATAAAAATAGATATGCGCTTTTTAAAATTCTTATTCTTTTACTATGACTATATAAAACAAAATTCTAGCAACAACACTGACTCATTTAAATATTATTTAAATATTTAAAATGTAATATTTTTTCTGCGACTCTATAACTATTATACAAACAAAAAGAATCTGCAATTTTTATATTATTTAATAATATAATATTAAACGTACAATTATTACAATTAGTGAATTTTTTTTTTCTATAACGTACATATAACATACATAACATAACATACATTAGCATCGAATAAAATTAAATATTTTCATGAGTCAAACTATTTAAATTAGTAACAACACTGACTCATTTAAATATTTAAAATGTAATATTTTTTCTGCGACGCTATAACTATTATACAAACAAAAAGAATATGCAATTTTTATATTATTTAATAACATTATATTAAATGTACAATTATTACAATTAGTAAATATATTTATAAGATAATTATCTTATTTCGATCATTGATATGTGTTATGAGAAAGTCGACCTTACGTTGACTAGTTTTTTGTAGCAGTGTCATTATATTGTTAGTAATTACTAATTAGTGACACACTACCGCGTTATCATAGCAACTTAAATCAACAAAACTACAATGAAAAAAATCTATACTATATGTATATTGTAGTACAGATTTTTGGGAAGTATTGCATAATGTTCCACATATACTAACCAATGACAGATTAATCATAATTGACAAATTTCGGTATAGTTGCAGAAAAAAATTATTTACTATTATAAGTTTAAAATCTATTTCTATACAATTCATGTTTATAAATGATGACACAAATTCTAGAAAATAAATTATTTAACTTATTTATTCAAAGCTCATAGAAACTGAAATAAATGTTTCAATTTGTCATCTTTTATTCATTTTGATTACGTTTGAAATAAATCTGAAAGAAAATATAACAACATCAGCTTAACCCTATATACACAGACAATATTATACACAATCAATTTTGATTTTATTTCAAGCTCAGACCGAGAAAACGAAACGAATAGGGCCATTGACATTGACGTGAAATCGGTTAAAGTAAAAACCATGTTAGACATACGTATCATATCTAACTCTGATCGGGGGGTAGAACATGAACATTTATATGTAAAATACGACGTATTTCTTACCCAGTCAGAGTCTTTGAAGTATTCATATTACGGGGGAATATATCACTGCATTATTTCTTAAACGTTGGTTTTCTTCCAAATGTTTGGACCGTTGTATGATCATGTTTTCCAACACAAAGAAGGGTTGGGTTTCAATTCAATTCACACTCTATGGTGTGTGAGTTCAACGAGGTAAACAACTTAGATAAAACCCGGGGTGTTGCATTTGTTCAGACGATGATAAAAAATGTAGTATTATTTATAATTTTTTCAAGATGATCCTTACGTTTAAATACAATAATTGTAGATTTTTAATTGTATTGATTGAAAATTTTAATTTTGGAAGTCGGAAATGAAATTTTTACGTGGGGTATGTGGTGTAAATAGGAGAGATCGGGTACGAAATACGATTAGTGTATGATGAGTGTGAAATTGAAAAAAATGTAGCAAAAGTTGCAGTGTTAGAGTCAGTTAAGATGGTTCGGACATGTTGAGCGAATGTCTAACGAACGTTTGGTTAAAAAGATTTATTTGAATGATTTTGATGGTTTACGTTTGCGTGGACGTCCGATGAGTGGTTGTAATGGTATGATTGAGAGGGTGGCTTGCGTGAGCGAAAGTTTCCAAGTAATAAGAATAAAAGAGCATGTATGAGAGGAATTATGAATTTGGATGAAGCAAAAGTTGCTTGTTTGGATATTAATGTTTGGAGGCGACTAATTTCGAAATGATGAAAAGAGTTTGTGCCACACCCTTTTGGGTACATGGCGTGATTGTGTATGTATGTATGAATTTCATCAAGTCGATTTATATCTATATTATGTATGTATTCAATTTACGACATTTTTATTGCATTCATTGTTTTATTGAAAAAAAAAATGAATATAATAATATTTTTATATCAATGTTTTAAGGCAACTTTAGACGGCAATAATTTGTTAATAATTTAAGTATAAATATTTGCAATAAATCATGAATAAATACTTGGGATTTATTTATTTTCACTAAATATTTGAGACGGATTGTAAAGCAATAGCGTTACATATTTTCTTCAACGCTACGGAGTTTACAATATTTAACCTCAGAATATTTTATCCAGTGTACAAATCAAAATTGTGTTAAATATTCTATTGCATTTTAGTGTAGATACTCATTTATTATTCCACTCACATAACATTCCAGATTTTTACGGAAAACATATGTAAGTTATAAAATAACAACAATAATAAATTCAAATTTATTACAATGTATAATTTTTAACTACAAAACATATACAAATTTCTTTAGTAGTACCACCTATAAACCCCACCTATTTTCAGTGTACTTCCACTTCATATATTCTGCAAAATACACGATTACAATTGTAGAAAATCCAAGTCAGTCTTGATTTACGCGACCGGGTACAAAAAAAAAAACAAACAAACAAAACGATATTTAAAAGAGCATAGCGTAGGTAGTACCTCGCCCCGATATATATACGTAAGTCCCACCAGTATCGCATTGCATCTGGGGGGTCCGGAATATATAGAATACGAATAAAAATCTTTCGTGAGCTAGAAGCTCTTATGGTAATTTTGTTTAACAGCCGCCCGTTGATTATCGTTTTGTTCCGGTTGTGTTCGATGAAAAAATATCCGGAGTTTTGTCACTCAATCGACTGTTATTTCGTTGGTACAAAATTAAATGCTGTATAATTTTCAATTGAAATGTCTGTGATGAGGATGAATTAATTCAATTGAAACAGTTGATGGTTTGGAAAACAAGTGATTGTTATTCTATGCGTTTTAAAATATAGAGTATTAAAGATGAAAATTATGGGTTGTAGGGTGCTGCTTTTAATTTAATATTGAGAAAGTTTTTATAATACCCAGAGCTAGGTAGAGATGGGGTTAGGTTAGGTTATGTTTATAGTAAAGCATTGAAAGAAATTGTTTGCTTCGATTAGCTGACTTTGGAACATCGGCCAGTTATGTTTCTTTATAGTTATTCAAACATTTACTGTTTATTTATTGTTGTAATTAATGAAAAATATACATTTTCAAATATGTTTTTAAATGTTGTTATTGTGTAAGTCTACATATTACAGAAAAACAAATAAGAAAATTGTATTTTTTTAGTTTAATTATATTATTCATAAAATAACAAAACATTAAAATCTTTCAATATGTAGGACACGCGTAGTATAATAAAAAATATGTATTTATGCCTTTGTTTTAATATTAATATCTCTGTTCTTAATACATTTAGATTTTTTGGGCAAATTTTTAAAAATGACTTATTTTGAAAAAAATCCCAAGGGTACCCCCCCTTGAGATATTTTCAAAAATTCGGTTTTTAATTTTTTTTGTTTTAATGTTAATATCTCTGTTTATAAACATTGCTGAAAGCAGCTATTAAGAATTTACAAAAATACTTCTTAATACATTCAGATTTTTTTGAGCAAATTTTGAAAAATGTCTTATTTTGAAAAAAAATCCCAAGGGTACCCCCTTGAGAAATTTTCAAAAATTCGGTTTTTAATTTTTTTTGTTTTAATGTTAATATCTCTGTTTATAAACATTGCTGAAAGCACCTAGTAAGAATTTACAAAAATACTTCTTAATACATTCAGATTTTTTGAGCAAATTTTGAAAAATATCTTATTTTGAAAAAAATCCCAAGGGTACCCCCTTGAGAAATTTTCAAAAATTCGGTTTTTAATTTTTTTTCTACTAAACGATACATCCTAGAATATTGGTTTCGTTACTCTATTATTATCCCGCATTTTTCCATACCATGCTTATTTTCCTACACCTCATATTTTTTGAGAAAAAAATAAAAACCAAAAAATAAAAAAAATAAAAATTCTAGCGCCAAAACGGCACATGCTAGTAAATTTAACCTAAAACCATATTATAGAACTTTTATGCTCTATCGAAAAGTATTCTAAGTATTTCTCCGAATTTAACTCGAGAAAGAAATATATCTCAAATTATCGAAATTGCATGTTAAACGCCCATACGAACTTAACGAACGAACACCCGGTATATATATATATATATATATATATATATATATATATATATATATATATATATATATAGATATATAGTATATACGTTTAGCAAAATTTCAACGTCTAGCTTTTTATTCAAGTATGAGTTCTGAAAGACTTTTTACTGTTTTTTTTCTATTTTCTGAAATATTTCATTTCACATTCCTTTATCAAAGCTCAAATAACATCAACAATAAATCATTTATTTTATTATGAATTTATCTTCGTAAATTTCTACATATCACATAGGTATTCAACATTGTCTACAAATGAAAACCATATACAATATCTGTTAAAATAAAGAAATCTTTTAGCCTTAGTTGAAAATAAATACTTTAGCATTAGCTGAGGATAAATGTGACATTGTTATTAGATGTGGTTGTGAGTGGACAAAAAAAAAGCTAAGAAATTATTACACACACATATACGATAATAATGTTATATGTAGTACTGAGAGTACATAATATCCAAGTTGAGTATTCCTTTCAGGTAGGGCATGTTGAACATGACAGCTTGTATAATATGTGTGTTAACATGCATAGCGTAAGAAGGTAACGCGATACCCAATGGAACTCACAGACAACGTTATATGCCTACTAACCATAGCTATAACTATAGACATATATCTTAGACAAAGCAAAATAGTAGCAAATATTTTTGTTATTTTTTAAAATCTATCATATTTAAACAATAACTAAGAAACCCGTGACCCTTAAAGGGTCACGTTTGCAGTCGAAAATAGTAATTAAAGATATAAACATAATAAAAATAAATAAATAAACAAATAATAATAAAATATCAATTACACTATTATATATAACTCAGTAGCTGTCATTTGACATTTGCATTATAAACATAATTTTTAAAATTTTTGAGAACCAATATGAAATTGTAGAAAGATGTCACTGAATTTAATTTTATCTTTTTCGGTTTTTAAATTTAACACTGCATACGAACCACATAAGTGGTAAACGTTTATATATTATTTTTTTTTACCGTGTCTATTAAATTTTTTGTTTTAAATATACACTGTAATATATAAAAGTAAATTTACAATCACAGTAATTTTACCACATTATTTATTATAATTTTATAATTTTTTAGTATGTTTACAAATATTACAAAATAAAATGTGATAAAATTACTATGATTATCCATGTAAATTTACATTAATTTTTTACAATGTAGTTAAAACAAGACAGAAAGAAATTAAAAAAAAAATCTGTGAAACTCTAATATTAATACAATCAAATTTTGTAATTGTTAATTCTTCACTTTACGACATAAATTGCTTAGTCTAGTTGTTATAGATTATCTATATTACATACCTCTAACATACCTAAGACTACAATGATATTTCTGTCTCTCCACAAACTTGAAGTCATAGTTTCGACAAACATTTTAGTTTAATAAGATTTACTTTTTGATATGTATGTAGACGGCTAGCAGTGTTCTATACCAATACATACATAGATAACAGATGATTGAAAACATATAATGTTTGGTTTCCATTTGCATGATTGCATTTTAGACCGGCTTTGGTGATCAATAGCTGTGTGTTATTGCAGGACTTTTCAATGTTTTCATATTTTTCAAATTTGTTTACCGATATTTACCTGATCAGACTTATTTGTTGGTTTTTTTTTTAAACAATAATTCATACTCATCTGTAAAAATCTCGATATGTTAAATTTAGTATGATTACAATATCTCCCTTATTATATGTGATACGTCGATCGGTAAAAAATATAATAAAATACAAATCTAATATTTTTAACGTCTAAAAAATCTAAAAATATTTAATGCTTCCATAATTGTAATTATTCTGAAATAAACATATAAATAAAAACTGGTTTACAATTTGAAAAGACTGAATAGTTTTTCAAGCAATACCAGCTTTTGTATTACATAATTTTTCATTTTCAATTTTTCTGAATAACACAAACCTTATAACAATAGTGAGAAAAACTAAAATAATATTTCACTTTTATTAAAGTTTTTTTACATCATTTTTCCAAACTAATTTCACAAAATTAATTTAAAAAAAGAAGCCAACTATTACCAACAATTTATCATAAGTCAAAACGTATATATTTTCCTTAAATAGTCATAGTTTTTGTCATTAATATCAGTACGAACATTTAACACAAAGTTAGTTTAAGTTTCAGACTAGCCCGAAGCTAGACATTTCCTCTTGTATTAATTACAATGATAGCGTCCGTTAAAGTGGTCCGTCAAATTATAATAGCCCACAATTTATTCATCTAATACCTTAACGGCGATTTAAACACAAATCGATGCGTATGAATTAAGGATTTTACCAATTACTAGACACGGATATTTAACCTGTAATTTTCTTCACTATATCTTCTTTCTACTATTCGTTGCGTATTTGTTAAATATCAAGTTTGAATCAAACTAACGAATACTATTCTATTATTAGTTTCATCAGAGATTTTGATTTATGTATTTTACGTTTTCTCAAATTTGTTACGGCCAGCGATAATTTCGTTTTCAACAAAGAAATTCACGCCAACGAATAATTATAGTATAATGAAGATTACCAGGTTATGTATTATGTAATAGATAAATATTTTATTATTATTACGTAACATAAAATAGATATAGTATTCTCATGTGATATGATTTGAATCGTAAGTGGTAATATTATTTTGCTCGATTTTCTATTCCTACTAAATAATATATTTTCCAACGACAATAATAAAATATGTCATTTATAAACGTGTTAATGATGTGGTTTACCTATCACATCAATTATTGTAAAAAAAATCTGCTGTGGCCTCCACAGAATCGTCATCGTATTAAATAAATTTATGGAATAGCAAAAATTTGTATAGTCATGGTAACTAAGAACAAAAATATATAAAAAACTCAATTCTAAAGCTTTTTTTATTAAAAATAAAAATTTACTAGTTATTACTATAAAAAAGTAATTTCGTCTTGAAAATAGTTTAAAATATTAACTAATCAATTAATCAAACGCTCTATAAGAATTAAAAATATATAATCGTGCTGTTAATTACATAATTGATTAACAACGTTTTACATATCTTATATAAAGTTTGTCAACTTTGACCAGCGTTTGAAAAAAGCGAAAAAATTATTTATTATTCCATCAATTATAAAAAAGTTTTCCATATAGTTTTATTAAAATCAATCACACTGTTCAATCACATTTTAATATAATACTAAATCAATAATAAAAATATCTGTTATCATCAATCAATTAATATTTTTTCAGAGCAAACAAAAATATATTTTTCTCCCTAAAGAACTAACTAAAAATTGAAAAATCGTGTAAACTTTTACAAAAATAATCCTATATAATTACACAACCTCACTTTTTATTCTAGACATGTATCAATGCCGGTCCAGACAACTGGAAAAAATATGACAGCATTGTTTTATACATCGTCTAGGGGTCCCTAATTATAACCCATTGCTGTTCGGGTGTAACACTTTAAAATCTTGACTTCAAGTAAGGTATAGGGACGCCCACAGTATGCTCTGTCCCAAATGAAATATCTATTATAATGCCTGCCAACACGAGTGAAACAGCGGATGATTAATTGTTCCATAGATGTTATTTATACGGACGCATTAAGTTCCTACCACTCTCTCACTCGCATGAGATGCTTATGCATTAAAATTTGCAACTTGCATATGCACACATGAGGTTACAAGAGTTAAACATCAAGAATTCATGTTCCGTTGAATTATTTACAATTTTAATTTCTTGCTGAATAATTGGATTCTCGGAAATTAAGTATTAAATTTTAATGCGTTGTTTAGCTAAGGTGTTGGTAATATATTTATTTCATTGTATTTAGATTTAATCTTGGGAGTTAATTACTAGGAAATTGTGAATTTTGAAAACACAAGAAACTATTAATCTTATATTAAAGTAATCTTTTCTGCGATGACAATAGAGTTTGTCAAATATTTAAATATTCAATTCAAGAAATCCAAGATCTTATGTTAATATTTACAAAACAATACAAATAAAAGTGAATTAATAACAGTAACTCCTAAAATATTTTAATTTGAAAATATTTCTAGAAATAACTACGTCGTTTTAAGTTTTGTTATAACTAAAATTGTTTTACAAAAAAAACAATGTTAGTAAAGTTAGTTAGAAATCTCCGCGTGAAATAAGCTGGAATAATTTACATCTTTAGAAATAACAGCGTCCATTAAGTACATAGTTTATATTACACTATTCAACTTTCTAACAATTTAACTAAAACAGTTAGAACTTTAAATTGGTACAAGTAGGTGTAAATTTTGGTCCTAAATATGGATCCGTTCCAGTTTCTGACAACATCATATCCCATACTACAATATACAGATATCAAACTTACGTAACTATGATAAATGTTTTAAGTTATTGAGAATAGAACTGTAGGCAGAGACAGATAATAGAGAAATAGATAATTTCTGTTTCGTTAGCTGATTTACGTACTGATGTAGATAACATCAAAGACTTGAAGAAATTAATATCATTTTAGCTTGTTACAGAGAGAGACTACAAAAGTAATGATTGTTTGGTTAGATTGAAAAACGAATCGTATATGTATGTGCTAATTAGTTTAATCAGATAAGTAAAAGGTTAAAAAAAATAAATTAACGAATAATGCGTAGGGTGTTTAGTGCCCTACGTGACTTTAATATTTAACGGATTTCGGGTGAATTAATTCTGAATTGTAGGAAAGGTAAAGTACCCAATTAGATGGGATATTGCTCGTTGGATTCAAATTTTAACGAGACATTCTTCTTATCATATTAATCAAGATAAACTATTTTCTTTTTATATGTATTTTCACGGAATATTTTTAAGTTTACATACAAAAGAAAAAAAAAACATAACTGTCTTGACAGAAGAAATATGCCACCTATATATCATAAAAATATGAAAAATTATAAAAAAAATATTTAAATGTTCCAAATAAAAATTGTTCGTTATAATTTGTTTAGCAAATTTTGGCAAATAATTTTTTTCGAAATATGTAAAATATTCGTGAAACACATAAAAGTGACATAAGTAAATTACCACTTCTGGTTGGCAGATCTTTACCAAAAATTGAACACCTCCGAAACTTAAATATGAAATTTGATAATAATTCGTTCAGACGAATTTGTTCTACACGTTTCGGCAGACCAACAGATAGACATCACGCTAAAACAATTAATTTGTGTTACTACGTACTTACGTAGCTTAATTCGTGCTTATCCATACAAATCTCGATATATCAAATTTAGTGTGATTATAATACTATAATACTATTATAAACATATGTGACATGACGATCAATAAAAACATACTTATTATATGTGCATTTTTTGTGTGGAAAATATGGCTTATCTATTTCACAGTTATTGTAATTTTGACATTTGTATTCGTAGAATAATTTCATATTCTAGTTGGTATTATAAATTTTATTATTAATATTTGAAAATAAATAAACTATCTTCTAAATATAATTTAAAAAAAAATATAGTTCCTTCAATATTCCAATCAAATTAAATATAATTTAAGGGCTAGTTTCTTCACTTATGAATAAAGTATCAAATAAATTTAATTGTCAGATATCAATATCAAATTATATATATATATATTAGTTCGACGATTAGTTAGCTACACTTTATTTATAAGTGAAGAAATCATCCCTAAATGCTTTTAACATTTCCTGACGCCCATTTTCATAATATACACTTTAACTAAAATCGATTTTAACTTTTAAGTCAACTAAAAAGAAAAGCACAGTTTTATTGACAACAATAATAATTATGCTATTAGAATTAAGATTAATAAAAGAATATTGTTTTCATTGATAGTAATAATAATAATAATAATAATAATAATAAAGCCAGTAGAATTTAAAAATCGATATCCCAGTCCGAAGCGTGTTTTTAAAAGTTGTTTGTCACAGTATTGATTTGTTTTCAAAAACTATAACATTATAGTGGAAGGACATTTTGGAAAAGTGTGTTACAAGATGGTTATGTGATAAAAACTAAAGTTAACTGTCAAACTCAGTTGAGTGTATTTTAAAAGTCCATTGAAGTTGACAAATGGCCAATATAGAAACGATATTTGAAAAATATTGTTTTGTTTTCAAGTACGTCTTTTATTTTATCAATAATTTATAGTGCTGTAATCTATTTTTAACTTACAACATAAATATTTCGAGATAAATATTCGTATTTTATACTGGTAGATTTCACACATTTTCTTAACTTCATTAAACAAATACTGAATGCAAAAATTGTTTAGTTAACATGAAATTTGAAACCGTTAATTAGAATAGAACATGAAGATTCTCTGTAGAAACGTAAGCGTAGAAAATTGCACTTTTCACGGCATCAAATTGTAAAAACTGAAAAAGAGATGTACAATCAATGCAATAAATTGATTTAAAGTATTCAATTTGAGAGCTAAAAGCTGCAACGCGAAGTTGTTTCTGCTGGAAGGTGCTTATTTATATTTGTATACTATCAATATTGTCTTAAATTGACAAATATTTGTGATTCGTTATAAACATTGATTGTAAAAAAAGTGTTTAATAATTAATAATTGAAATAATCATTCGTTTCAAACGAATATAATAATAATAAAACTCGATAAAAACTTCATTTCCGCAAAATGTTAATTTCCTTTACGGTCAACCACCCACGACAATATAAAATAAAACTGACAGTCGTTCATTGTTTTCGCTTGATTAAGTTTTAACAAATTTCTAAAAAAATAAATAACAACGAAGCGTTTCTCCCACGTTCGATTGTAATCAATTCAATTCATATATACAGGCAATTGTTACACGCTATAATCTAAGGTAAGTCCAGTTCAGAACCAGCCTATCATCGTGAATCAACAGTGACACGTGTGAACAACATGGATGAGAACAGTTTGCGCGTATGATTAGTATTCTAAGCGTGAAATAGTTTGTGCACAGAGGACACCAAGTGAAAACGGCGACAATTTTGCCTCGCCCAAAGTGCCACACGACTATTTTCAATTTCATTTAGACGATTTACCGACTTCCGTATGCGATAGAGTAACTAGGTAACTTTTCGCGTTTGATTTCTATGCTATAGGGTGTTTATCTATTATGGATGGGTAAAGTTAAAAATATATAATGTGTTTTTATAATTTACAGAAATGAGATTTTTACTTGGGATATGTGGTATAAATAGGAGAGATAGAATACGAAATAGATTAGTGTATGATGAGTGTGAAATTGAAAGAAATGCTGTAGCAAAAGTTGGTGTTAGTCAGTTAAGATGGTTCGGACATGTTGAGCGAATGTCTAATGAACGTTTGCTGTTAAAAAGATTTCTTTGAATGATTTTGATGGTATACGTTTGCGTGGACGTCCGATGAATAGTTGGAGTAGGATATGATTGAGAGGGTGGCTTGCGTGAGCGAAAGTTTCCATGTAATAGGAATAAAAGAGCATGTATGAGAGGAATTATGAATGTGGATAAAGTGAAAGTTGCTTGTTTGGATAGGAATGTTTAGAGGCGACTAATTTCGGGTTGATGAAGAGATTGTGCCACACCCTTTTGGGTACATGGCGTGATTGTGTATATATGTATGTATGTATGTAAAAAGTATATAATAAACTACTATAGCATAAATTTACATACACATCAACACATCACATATAATTACTTTAAAATATCATTTATTAATAACCTAAAAATATATTTTTTTAAATAAAAAGTTTTAAAATTAAGTTCTGTATATATTTTATTTAAATATCGACGTTTTGATATACTCTAAATATATATTTATCAAGAAAAATAATACAAATGACATAAATAATAAACAAACAAAACATAAACACAAATTACTAGGTGATAAAGTAACTACATTGATTATATAGTTCTTGTATTTGATTCATATGTAATGATTATTACTCATTCAGATAAATTACTAACAAAATAAATTTAATTAGTCAAATTTTATTCTCATAAGTAATGACCATCATTACTTGTCCATTATTTTTTAAACAATATAAAAAAAAAATTACATCCTTCAGAATGTTATAGCCTTCAAGCGAACAAGCGAAACACGTCTTCTGTACTACTATTATCATATGGGAATATTCAGAACTATAGTGGATAAGTCCAAAAATGAAAAATTGAGATATTGACACATATAGATGTCTAAAATTAAATTTTATTTGGACGAACAACAAATCAAGTGTCAACTTTAATTTCAAAAGTATTATATACGGTCAGTAAAAATAATATCGATTATAAAACTATATTTTGCTATAAATTCTGTAATGAATATCAGAAATGACATTTAGATATATCAATATATACATGTTCATGAAATTTTTGAATCTAAATAAATATCGTTGTGACATTTACAGCATTTGAAAGCAGAAATTTATTTTGATCATATTTACATACACACACTCGTACGATGACAAAAAATCCATACATTCATCACATTATAAAACATGCTGTTTTTATCTGCACTACACTTCTATTATTTCAAATAAAACAGTGTTACATATACTAGGTATAGTTCTATGTATATACAAGTTAAATTTATGTATATTTGTTCATTTATTTCCATAAAAATATACGATGTATATTTGAAAAAAAAAAAAACTCCAACGCGCTAATTTGACTAATTAGCTTGTTTTCTGAATAACATATGATTTGTAATTTTTATTTTTTGTTTGTATTACTTTGTTCGTAAAAATTAATAATTACCTTGACAAATTAAATTAAATACCGGTGACCCATTTAACTCATTCAAAACCAGAGTTTTTTGAACTGCATTACACAGTTGCTGTGTTTCGAGAATCATTAGAGAAATGATTTTCGTATTAGACAAAATTTTCTTCATTACTTAAAATTGATATAAATGCACAGCAAAACTATCATTTTCATGAAAATAAATTAATAATTTTAATTGATATTTCTTTATAACAAAAATAGTAGTTACTTTCTGTGTTGTCCATTGTTTCTACTTTTACTAATATCATAAAGTAATTAATGTAACTAATTAAATAATTAAACACAAAACCGTGTCGAGAAAATCTCAAAATTGTTCCATTTTTGCCAAAAATTTTCTAGACAATTTTATGTAAAAGGAACAAGGATGTTTTTTTTTTATATATTTACATTTTTCAAATATTAAAGACACATTTTTAACATAATAAATAAATATAAATGTAATATTTGGTTAAAGTTAAAATTTTGAAAGCCACACATCACTACATGATTTAAAAAAAAAGAAATAAAAAAATAATATAGTAAAAAAAACTTTCAGAACTCATTATATTAAAATAAAAAGCTTTAGGAGTAAGTTCTGTATATTTTATTTTTAAAAATCGACGTTTTGATATAATCTAGGTATATTATCATGAAAAAATATACAAATGATATAAGTAAAAAATAATGATCATAAAATTAGAATTATACTTGTTTAATAATAATAAAATATTGAATTATAAACATGAAAATTGTAACCATTGATCTAGATAAATAACATATATTTTTTAAAGAACAAAATTAATAAAAAAAAAATTCAAACATCCTAAATCCTGATTCGAAACTCAAACCCAATCTGAAAATCCATAAAGAGCAAAAACCACGTAATAAAATAACATTGACCAAGGCAAGCCAAACAAAATAAGCAACGTACGAAGCCACCCGGGGTTGGTATTTGATCTCATCTCACAGCCGAGTTCATCTCATTTCATCTCGTCGTGCGCGCGCCAAACGGAACTACCGCCCGAGATTTTCATCGTTGTTGGTATATGTGCCGGCGGGTTTTGGTAACGTTACAAACATCCAATACCAACCGCACGATTAACCAGCTAATGTCACACCATTCTCGGCACAACATATGACGTCACATCCCGTTGTCACCACTGCCGGCCGACAACGCAAGAGAAGTATCATTACTACACTCCATGCAATCAGAGTACAAATAGCAATTACTTTATCAGGTCATTTCATACGGAGATCAAAGGGTGCTATGATACTCTCTCGCTACGTGGTCCGATGTGTTTGTGTAATTTAATGTGCGTACATTTGGTGTGAAGAGGTTATTGACTGAGTGCGTACATTACTTGTACAAGGTACTTTATATCTCCGCGCCGTTATGAAGTGCGTAAGCGAATCTGTGAATCTGATGCGGTAGTTGACACTTCTCTGCTGATTATAGTAGTTGTATTATGTCAAATGTTTGAGGATTCTACTTTCTGTAGTGTCTTTTGACAATGTAATTCAATACTAAATGTTTTCACTTACGATATACTTGTGTGATAATCCTGAAAGATTTATTTATTCAATGCTTTGAAATTCGAAAACTAGTATTTTATTTTTTAAGTCATTACGTATTTAATTTATCGAAATGGTTTCAAAAAATGTTTTATATTTGACGTTTTAAAGGTTCAAGTAGGATTTCTTTAGTAGCCTAATATATTTCATTCATTACTGCTCTTGACATACGTATCAATAATATTTTTTGTTAGCAATTTTTCAAGTAATTTGAGTTCCAAATAGAGAAGAAAACTGCATGTCTTCTTACAAAATATAAATTTTTGTGTTTTTGCAGTTTGTTATTTATTGATATTTTTTATAAACAAATTATTTAAAATAATAAAATGTAATCTACAATAAATTTAGCTATTAATAATAGTAATTAATAACTGTAAGTACATCCATATAAACATTTTTGTTTATGTAGTTTGGAGCCGTGGATAAAATTTTGTATGCAACTTGTGAGTACACTGAGTTTTATGATATTCGTTTGATAGTTTTTATACTTCGCTTAGCTCCAAAAATGGTAGTTAAGAAATGTCGAAAATTCAATTATTTCAATAATTGACTATTAATTTCTCCCATCAAATATGTTACATGAATGCATAAATATATAACATATATAAAATCTATGTAAACAAAAATTTGCTATAACCTAATTTTAAGTGTTTGTTATAAATTATATAAAAGAAATTTGTATGCATAATATAGTATTTCGAAAATCACTTATGCAGTTTTATCGTTTAATTTTTATTTTATAATTTTTTGAATTAGCTCTTCAAATCATGAACGTCTGAATTTGGTAAAATAATAAGCAGATACGTTTCGAAGACTCCAAATTATTTCTATTGCGGATGATATTCAATATCCACACACTAACCGGTTATTTTTCAAGCATAAATAAATACTCTCATTTCCAATAAAGCACTCGAGATGAAAAAAAGTCTGTAATTGTTTTCTGTTCGGCGGAATAAAGCAATTACTACCAACGAGTGAAATATCGATGTATTTCAATAAAACAAATTCGGTGCGAAATGATAGTAAATCTCGAATGCAAGCCCCGGTGCTGTGTGCGCACGCATGCGTAGAATCTAAACGTGCACGTGTGTGGGCTTTATGCAACACCGCTGGCAAACTAAGCAACTTCCAGTCCAGTAAATTTCAAGTGAACAGCGGTAAAAGTTTTTTTTTCCCTCTCGTTTTCGACTTCCAGTTTTCTGCTCTCGTGTGGATTAACAATGCGTGCTTCTACCTTGTTGTGTAGAACTAATTTATTTTTAGTAGTTCCTACACAAAAGTAACGTCTTTTTATTCTCATACAAAACTTCGTTTTTTGTACGAATTTTTTTCGGAAACCCTCTTCTAGTTTTTGCATCGTATTTAATCAATATGAAAAGCGCAAACATGATCTCTTTGTTGTATTTTTTTATTTTATCCTTAATTATCTGCTGCTGCTGATGTAATTTTTGGTATATTAATGAAGTCATTAGGATGAATATTAAAAAATATATAATGAGTTACTGTTGCAATATATATATTAAATTTGGAATAAATTTGCTAATGAAAATAAATATTTCTAGAAAACGGATATAAGAAATAATATATTTAAATATATCTACAACTGACTGAAAATTAAAAAAAAAACTTAACATTTTATATAAAAAATAATAGTTGATACTGCAAGCTCAATTTTAGCTAATATCGGTTTCAAGAACAGAACTAAACAAATGAATTAAATCAATCAATTCTTTTTTATCACAAATTCATATCATATTTGTATTTTTAGAATTTTAAAAAAAGTAAAGCTTTCTTCAAAATAAATGTACATTTTTTTTAATTTTCAAATTTAATATCATTATTTATATTATAAGTATACTATTGAAAAATAAAATTTCTTTAAAAGTACATCTATTAATAAACTCTAACATTAACTGAGAATTGATACCCTAAGCTATAAATAAAATCTAATAACATCTTATTAAAACGAAATGATTGCTTAGAAGATCAAGTTAATATAAACCTAATAGAATAATAATATTGTTTGACGTAGATACCTGCCAAGAATGTTGTAGGTAACACGACAGGTAAAATATAGAAAATATTGTATAGGAATAGGTACCGACCACCCCGAAATAAATGCGTTAAACGTCTCAATATTCAGTTCCGTATAAATGTTTGCTTTAGGGCTGGAATTATTTTTTAAGGGAACGTCATATTAAATTATGAAACACGCTTATAAAAGTTAAGAAACTACACGCATTTGACGATGAATTTTTTTCCGTATTAATTATAAGTAATAATTAAAATTTATTGTTTTATGCAATGTAAATAAATTGTTTTTTGTTCATATACTGTTGTTATTCGTATTTTACAATGTAAATTATTGGGGGGAGACACCTTTTGTGGAAAAAATAAGTGTAAGATATTGATATTTGCGAAAAATGATTTGATAATGCTAATGGTATGGTAACTAATTTCTGTTTGAATGAAAAACAAAATTTATGTCACACTCTTTTGGGTATAAGAAGTGTGTGTACGAGATACGAGTATATATTTGAATAAATAAACAAAAATGTATATATATTATTACTGATTTGAATTTTCGTACATTTTTCAAAAATAAATATATGTATATAGGATTATTGTAAATATAAAGATAAAACAAATTTAATGGGTAATCTAAAATTAAATGATGTTTAAACTATGTTACCCAAATTATTTGAAGAGGATGATTACGCATACTTTTCTGTAGTTTACATTAAAACATAAAATTAACAAACATGTTTCTGTCGATCGTAATTGTAACTGTTATGATTACGCTTTAAATATGTCTAATAATATTATTGTATAAAACATGAAACGTTTAAAAATACTTTGCTGAGAAATTTTGTAATTTAAAACTTCAGATACTCCAGTTTTTTAAGTATAGAAATCAAAAAGATAATATGATTAACAATATTGTTTTCATTAAAAAATGTATTTAAAATGAAAAACAGTTAACCGAAATTTTAGAAACCAGTTAAAAAAGTTTTTAAAATTAAAAATTAGTAATTGTATATATAAAATAACTGAATTTACAAAAATGAGTAACAATATAAGTTTTATTTTTATATTACAACACCCAAAAGTACTACATGAAAATATTCAACCAGCAGTTATCACCAACTTTAAAAGTCAACTACACACCATTATACAAATGACAGAATAGTTGCCCACAAAAGTATTTTATCATGTAAAACAAGGTGTAAAATCATTAGAAAATTCAGTTCTTGCATAAGTATCTGCCCACGAGTAATTCGTTAATATTCAGTAATGCGTCTTTTTTTTCCACAGCTACCAGCACAATGTGTCCCCCCTGAGCTGTATATCCTTACGTATTCGTCTCCTAGCGTTCCGTTTAAATTTCTTGTCCCGCGAGCAAAAAGTTTCGTGTATACGTGTTTTGCATTGGGATTAGTCCCGGCTAAAAAGGTAATTGGCCCCGAAACTACAGGGGGGGAACCAAAAGTCCTCGTTTCGCCTGTCCGCAGTGATTAAATATTTAATGGGAATATGACGGTAGAGAACCTTATATGTAGCCGTATGTACTCGGGATGTGTGTACGTATGCATGTAGGTTGTACAAGTTACGGTTTTAACATTATTTGGTTATTGCGGGTTATTTTAAGCCTGGTTTATTTTGTATAATGTTACGCTGTTCAGTTTTATCTTAAAACTCTGCTATTTATCAGATGTTTGTATGAAATCCTAAAAAAATGCTTTAACGATGATATTCTTTGTACAGATATTTCTTTAGAATTATTAATTAATAATAATAAATTTATTTGTAAATCAAGCTGTGTTGTGTTTATTACGTAGTGGGTTGCTACAAATTACATTTTTTAAATATTAACACGAATGATAATAAAAAAATAATAAGTAACAATAATAATTACAAAAAAAATATTTTGAAGAAATACAAACTGATATGGAAATTTTAACTAAATATAAAACATTTGTAATAAAGTTAATTATAAAAATTAGAGTGACATATTGCCAAATATATAATTAACAACAAAGTTTAAAAATAAAACAATGCAATAACGACTAAAAATATAATCTATAGATACGAGTACAGTTATTTAGAAATAAGAATTGTTTCTATATATAAATATTTTCAAATTAATATCATTAAAATTAACAGTTTTATAATATAGTAAAAAAATCTTTCAGAACTCATCATATTAAAATAATAAAAAAAAATTTAGTATTAAGTTCTGTATATATATTTTTATTAAATATCGACGTTTTGTTTTTTAATTTTGTTAATTAATTTTATTTTATTATTTAAATAAAATTATCTTTTAAATTGTTTTTGTTAAATGTTCAAGCAAACAACAGTCAACGTTATAGGTTGTTATAAAATTTAAAATACTTAAATATATGTTTCTCAATTTTCAAAGATATTAATAAAATATCAAAATAAATAACTACATGAGTAAATTTATACAATTCCTTTATAATATATTTAAGAATCTTTAAATATGAACCGTAGGAAATAAAGCATTCTAACTAAATAATCTAGAAATCATTTAAGTGGAACCCGAAACTAATGACGGCAATAAAATAAACAATCACCAATAATTCAGTTACCAATCGTTTTTAGCTTCGGAATTTTTTATCAACCGCGCTCAATCAATGAATATTGTATAGATTCGAAATAAAGACACATGTAAAATGTGTGTCAGTGTGTGGTATGAAGCGGTGAGTGGGATAAGGGGGGTTTAATAGATGGTACTAATGTTCGACAGGCAAACAGCAGAGACAATAAATCCTGTACCACTAGGTGCGCGCGTGTTAAAGTACTTTTAGCTCACTGGCTACTAGTTGGCGTTCAATGAAAGACCGGAGGAATATAACCAATTAGGAGGACCACACAGGTTGACCGAATCGGATGATCTTCCATCTTCATGGCTATCGATATTACATACGTACGAACAAACCGCATTTGTCCCGGTATGTACATATTCTGTACGTTTCGGAAAGGAACTCGAGACAGAGGCGTTTTGTGGTGAATTGATAATATTATTTTGTTGGGTTTAAAGATTGAATATTATAGGATAGTATTTTTTTACACAAAAGAATTGGTATTATTCACGACAGGAAAATAAAATACACGACAATAAAGGTTTTTTCACAGTAAAAACCTAGATACACAAGAAAGTAAAACAATTCATCATATGAATGTAGCACATTTACGGGTATATTCTGTATAATTTTTGTTAAAAATAATGGTCCGTTAAAATGATAATAATACAGAATATACCCGATAAACCTAAATGTATAACGGAGGACACATACATGCAATTATTGTTAGACAGCCATATCGAAAGTAGGACTCTTGGCAATGGCAACCCTAATATTCAGATAAATATTTTAAACTTTTTTTTATACATACATACACAATCACGCCATTTACCCAAAAGGGTGTGGCACAAACTCTTTTCATCATCCCGAAATCAGTCGCCTCCAAACATTCCTATCCAAACAAACAACTTTCGCTTCATCTACATTCATAATTCCTCTCATACATGCTCTTTTATTCCTACTACTTGGAAACTTTTGCTAACGCAAGCCACTCTCTCAATCATACCACTCCAACTACTCATCGGACGTCCAAGCAAACGTATACCATCAAAATCATTCAAAAAACCAAACGTTCATTAGACATTCGCTCAACATGTCCAAACCATCTTAACTGACTAACACTGCAACTTTTGCTACAACACTTTTTTCAATTTCACACTCATCATACACTAATCTATTTCGTACCCGATCTCTCCTATTTACACCACATACCCCACGTAAAAATCTCATTTCCACAGCAGTCATTTTCCGTTTATACTTTTTACTTTTTCATACAATTATTACAAACTCTTTCCACTATGCCGATATTAATTACGTCCAAACATTCCTATCTAAACAAGTAACTTTTGCTTCATCCACATTTATGAAACCTTTCATGCATACTCTTCTATTCCTACAATTTAAAACATTCTTCTATTCCTACTATTTGGAAATATTCGCTCACGGTGAAGATATTTCCAATATTTACTGATGTCTAATGAAAAATCTGTGTCTACGCTACTGTATCCAATACCGAATAGATGTCCCCGTGGTATTTTAATTACAGATGACTGGGGCATGTGTTGTTATTTATTGATATAAATGTCGATCAACCAGTAGCGGTAGGTGGTACTAGGCATGGTATATACACGGGGGCACACATGTCAGGTACCCTATATTTAAATGCTTTCATAAATAATCTCCTGCCGTATCTAATTTGCATATATCACTTACACCTGGTGTAAATTCGTTACTGAAAATAATCATCGAAATATCGAAGTTACACCGTCAACAAATCAACAATTCTACAAATATTAGTTTGTGAAATTGTTATAAAGACAATTAATATGGAAAATTGAAATATTTTTTTCCCCGATTTGAATTATTTATTTGGGTAAAGATAAATTATTTCCGATTGAGGCAACAATTGACTCATTTAGAAATAATTTACCTTTACTCAAATACTAGTAAGAATCGAAAATATTAATTCAAATAATAATTATCATTATTCAAAATATTTATTAACAAAACATTCATTTAGTACCACTTTGACTGCAAGGAAAAGTGGTATAGCGTTTGGTACGGTGTCTGTAACATTAAAAAAAAAAAATTGTGTATAGAAATCCTTCATATAGTGCCTAGATGACGAAGATGAACTTAGTTTATGTGGGTGTATGTGTGTGCGTCGTCAGCTCGCTCGGTCGTAAGTCAAAATTTTGTGGCCGCAACTCCTCCTAGACGGTTCAACCGATTTTAATGAAATTTTCAGGATAAATTTGTCTAGCACCCAAGATGGTCATGTGGTTTTATTTTTTGGCAGTGATGCCAACTTTCCGAGAAAAAAATACTAAAGTTTATAAAAATTCATATTGGCTACATTATTTATTCGATTTTGATCAGATTTTCAGAAAGATTTCCCTAATGCTCCCATTAATTACATAAATTTATTAATATTCAGTGTTGCCAACTTTCCGAGAAAAAAATTACTAAAGTTTTAGAAAATTCATTGTGACTACTATTTAACCGATTTTAATCAAATTTTTATAAAAAATTCTCCTAGTGCCTAAATAAATTATGCAATTTTAACAAAATACATTGTTGCCAACTTATCGAAAAAAAAAATTACATGTTTTTCTAAAATTCATTGTGGCTACATTATTTATTCGATTTTCATCAAATTTTCAAGAAAGTTTCTTCTAGTGCTCACATAAATTATAATTATATTAAAGATATTGTGTTGCCAACTGTCCGAGAAATATCAAAGTAGTCTATATATGGGTTTACCCATATACATCTAATCTTGTTATTACACTAATTGTAAAATAATTGAAAATAAACGTGAAACAAAAATTATTGTTAACCAATTTTCTTCATCTTTCATAAAATAATTAACAAAAAAAATGTGTAAGTACCGTATTAGCGAAATATGGAAACTACACCGTCAAAAGTCAACAAATTTCTATATAGTGTTCATGTAACATAATAATATATTATGCGCTCTACTCTGTATACTGCAATCGTATTTTGTATGCTCAAACTCAATAACTATTTGAAATATTACTATGTAAATTTATACTAGATAAATAAATTGAATTATTGACTATGTTGTACTTGTTTTATATATGCGCGCAATGTTATTTTGTTTTATTTATTTTTACTAGTAAATATTGCCGGCTCAAATATTGACTTTGAAAACAAAAGTGTTCTACTGTAAAAGAATAGAAAACAAAAGCCATTATTTGTTTTCTATTTCAAACATTTTTTTTTTAGTCTTTGAAACAAAAGATATTTTTACTGAATTAATTCAATGTTTTCCATAAAACATAAATGCGTTTGTATTATCGATGAATTATAACTAGACGAAATATAGGCGGCATTGTTTTCATATTATTTATTGGAATTTTTTTAGGAATATTCTCTAAACAAATAAAAAATTAACAATTTTATACCATCTATACTGCAATGCGTCATAATAACCCTGTTAGATAAATTGTGATTTTTTCCAAACAAATCAAAAATTGACTTTTCTACATGACCTATATTGCAATGAGGCGTATTAAAAAAGGTTTCAGATTATTAAATATTTTGTTGTACTCTACACCAATTTCGTTTTGGACTTTTTTATTTGTCGTGTGATATACTAAATTTGTCATCCTATTATATATTCTCTTTTCTAAATTTATACTCAGTTAATTTTTGTATTAAAATTAATATTAGAAACAAAGAAAAACAATTAAAGATAAATATATTATTAATACATTTTATCCTATTATTTACTAGATGATATTATATTATTAAATTGCATTCGTTGAGAGATCAGCGAATTTTTGTGTATATAATTTTTTGTCTTTTTCATAACTGAGAGAAAATGAAAATATTGTAATTGTATATAATTAATTCCATAATTTTAGACAATATTTAAGTCTATATTTTACTTATTTTATATTTAATCATAAATTGTAATAGATACAGTGAAATAGGACATGTTTTATTTCCTTTATTTAAATAATATAAAAATATTATTACAATAAAGCTACTAAAACTGAATTAAAAAGGTGTTAAGCACAAAAAAAAATTTATCACCAAGTTGACGATAAAAGCAACAAATTGCGAATTATTCTTATCGTGTTTAATATCTAAGGAGTTTGTTAACAAATCTCTTGAAATAAAAACGAATTTAATGTACTTTAAAGTATAATAATTTTACAGAAATCCAAATAAAGATAAATTATGTATAAATTCAGAAGAGGGTTATATTCTTAAATATGATATTTCATCGTAGACAAAATTAGCTAATTAATCAAAATGACATTGCAGTTGGACAAGATCTCAGCGACAAAAATAATGCAAGGAAAAATGATTAATTATTTCGTATTATTCTTCGAATAAAATACGTTCTTCATACTATAGTTATTTGTTAAAATTTAAGTTTTTTTTTAATGGTTTGAGTATTTGAACATTAGTTGCAATAAAACAGTTTTTTCAAAGCGTTTTATTTCCCATTTTTTGCTGCAATTTACATTCTGCGTATTAAATAAGATGACTAGAAAAAATTAACTATATTCATAATAGAAGAATGATGATATATATTTTTCATGTAAATAACCATTTATCTTGGCTGTTAATAGAATATTTTATTTACAATTTTTACTATTATTTTCTTGTTAGTTCGTTCCTTATATTTTATTTATGAATTTAATCGAGTTTGTCATTAATTCATTCGTATGTTTTTTTCTTTTATATTTCAAACAAAAAATATTTTATTTTTCATATAAAAATTTAATAAAAATACAATTTATTACTAATACTAAAACTATATATTAACTGCACCATATAATTTATTTTAATTTCTTTATAAAGAATAAAATAGCAAAGAAGTAATATCTATAAATAAATATCATCATTAAAATATTCATAATAAAAAGCAAAGTCAAAAAGAAATAGTTGCTCCATCTTTTGTAGTTTCGAAAAACTTTAAATCCGGAAAAACAGTTGAACATCGGATAGATAAATATAACAAAACTTTGTTTAGAATTAAATAAATAATCGTCAAAGTTTCGCGTAACGCAAAACATGCAAGAACAAAAAAATTACAGAACTGAAATCTTTTGATTAATTAAATAACTTCAACAGCAGCACACAAACTGTGTACGAGGCGAACGATTTTACAAAACAAGTGACGAACGTAAACAACAAAACATCGACAACGAAAATGGGAGCAACGCACACTGCGATCCAAATCTGCAAGAACTTTTGCCACTATAGATTCTATATTATATAGAGTATATGATATGGCAAATAAGTCATCTGTATTTTGTATCTAGGTTCGTAGCCTTCAAATTTTAGTGGCAAGAAAATACAACATGCGTTTGACAGTGACGCCATTTTGGCGCGCGCGATTTGCATACGACAAAAAAGCGACACGAGAGAGAGAGAGAAAGAAAGAGAAAAAAAAATTATTCTGCCCTTTTGTGTTGGCAACAATGTGCTTCATAATCATCTCTGAATGACTCGTCTACCATTTTTTTCCGCTAGCGGGAATTACATTTGTTCAACTATTTTTTTAAATGTTACAGTATAAGAGTCGAGTTAAAAACTGTAAATTTCTTTTGAAAAATCTCTAGAGACCATTTTATGAAAAAATGTGTTATATGTACTATAATTTTAAATAATTAAATAAAATTTTATGAAAATAATAATAAATAATGAATAAAAACTTACAACTTGAGCATAATTTAGATGTTCGTTGGCGAAAAATCATTACCTGAAACAAGAAGAAAATAATGTAAGTATAATTTAAAATAAATAAGTAATGAAATATACAATTTCATTTTAAATAATGATCTTGATCTTTTTAGTAAATAAAACATTGAAAGCCCAATCAAGGTTGATTTTTTACAATTTTTAAATTAAATTAATGTTATTCTATATAAAGACAATGGCCCGTATTCTCACCTCATTTATAAAAGTGATTTTTGCCAAAAGTACTTTTTAGATTTACTTAAAATTATTTATTAAGCACTTTATAATAGTTTATTGAAATTTGATAATACCAAATATAATAAAAATGATCAAAAATAAAAAAACTATATGTATTTGATGAAAAACAGAAGCAAAAAGTTATTTTGAAATAAATGATAAAAGCACTTTTTCACGAAAAAGTGAGGTGAGAATACGGGCCAATGTATTTTTCATTTTTTTAAAATGTGTTATATAAATTTTTTAAAAATACTCTAATTTCTATAATTTGAATTGCGGGGCGAATACACGAACAAAACATCTTTGTAGATGCAGTTTTAGACCAAGACTTATTAATCTTCAACTAACAACAAGTCCAATGGGTTATGATTAAGAGTGTTTTGTGTGAGCGAATGTCTCCAAATAATAAGAATAAAACAACTTCATGAATGTAGATTAAAAATTGCTTGTAGGAAATGTTTGGCAAAAACAAATTGCACCCTTATGGGTACAATCTGATGTTAGTAGTAAATACAGTCTTAAAAATCTATTTTTCATGTCCGACTGCGGAATCTTTTATACATGTTTTACTGTAGTAAAATTTTAATTAAAAATCATTAAATAGCATGCCATTTTTCTCAGTCATGTTAATAAACAAATTACATCAATAGGAATTAAATTAGTAGTTAGCCATGAACATCAAATATACGATTAATTAAACCGCGACATATAAGGATAAAACGCATTTAAAGAAGAAAATCAATATAACTTGACTAAAACGTATATACTGTTCGTTTACCTAGATCATTAATAAAGTTAATTTGGCACAACAAATTGACTCACAGGTACAACAGTAAATTTATGTGAAAAAAATTCCACTTAAAATTGTTATTTATCGTAATAAAATAACAGCCATGCACTTCATTAGTAAAACATAATGAACGTTTCTTCCAAAATAAGAGAAACACGAAACAAATGCAACACGTTACCAGTGAAACAAAGGTGTCGTGATTTATGGACATTGCCGTAAGATGGAAAGCGACAAATCATGAAAGTTATCCCAGAACGCGAACTGAACAGATTTCGACATCTATAAACTTCGGCACATAACTTATGTCTCATAAACTCTCACATTGGGCACAATGAATGAGAAAAGAATACATTTCCAATACGGTAAAAATGTTATTTAGTTGGAGAAGTGCTAAAATATCTGCAATTCGATTAGTTCCATTTAATTTATTTGGCAGATATACAATACATTTTTCTGTATTATACGACGTCTCATTTTTTCCACTTAAAATGTCAATTTATAACTTATTTTAGGAGATAATAAAATGCTAATAGTATATTTTCACTAGCCTATGATTTAAAACACCAATTTAAGAGAAGATTTTTTTGTAGTGTAGGAAAATTAATAAAATTTTCATATTACATTTATAGCACAATATAATGAAATTACAAAAAGGTGATAATAATAACAATAAACAATTCAAAATTATAATACAATTAAAACTGATTTATTTATGGATGTTCTAACAGTGATTGCAAATGCCCATGTACATATATTATATTTGATTTAATTGTTTAATGCGAGTTTGGCGAGAGTGCATCGCAAATTTCGAATTGAGATATAGTAATGCATTATTGCAAATATAACATAATTGTATTTCACACCGATAATTTATATGCTTTTGTAGTTTACATTTAATTGACAATAATAAGAACATATAGCGCATTAATTTTCATCAAAACACATATTCATATATCATACGAATGTTTGTTGGTTTTAGACTTGTCTGGTTACATGTATTTAGTAAAATACTCAGAAACTCATATGTAATTATATTTATGCAATTAACAGTACATAGTAAATATATTTGTCTTAATAGGAATATAGAAAACTAACTAGAGATATTTGTAAACAACAGGTTTATAATATTAATTATTATTACCAATTCTGTTTATCAAATGAATTTAAACCGCTATCACATTAAATTGAAAACAAAAAGATATGAATATTAAATTTTGGTTTAGTTTTGTTAAATTTTATAAATAATTGGATATAAAATTTTATTAAATTTTGTGATCTTTCGGAATAATGATCGAAAATCTGTAAAATTATTATAGAAAATATTTATATAACTCTTCAACTATATCCAATTAACGAGTCAGAAAAAAAAACAATTGTTTTCTTTATATGTACATACATACATACACAATCACGCAATGTACCCAAAAGGATGTGGCACAAACTCTTTTCATCATTCCGAAATCAGTCGCCTCCAAACATTCCTATCCAAAAAAGCAACTTTCGCTTCATTCACATTCATAATTCCTCTCATAAATGCTCTTTTATTCCTACTACTTGGAAACTTTCGCTCACGCAAGCCACTCTCTCAATCATACCACTCCAATTACTCATCGGACGTCCACGCAAACGTATACCATCAAAATCATTCAAATAAATCTTTTTAACCAAACGTTCATTAGACATTCGCTCAACATGTAATGAAAATATATTTAATCTTTATCTAGATAACTTTTTTCTTTATCTATCCCAATACTGACAAATACCTACATTTTAAAAACCAATTATTTATCGTAATAAGGAAAAAGCAACTAATTAAGCCCAGTGCAACAATTCGGTCAAAGTCAAGCACAAAGAGCAGCGCAAGACAATTAAATTAAATAATAAATCTACAATAACACAGTTCCCTACAAGTTAAACTTTGAACGAACCAAAAGTTCGTCTTTTTCTTGTACCGTATGCGTGCCACAAAGACAGAACTTCTTTCTACCTTCTTCAGGCAAACTTCGTCTCCGAGAATCGCCGTAGGGAGGAACAAAACCGAAGAACCGTTTGCTGAAAACGTATCGAAGCTCGAGATTAATTAGGTACAAGCTCGGCCAACAAACAAGGCCCAGTACGGAAGCGAACCTGACTTCTCGGCCTTCCCGACTGCTGATAAGTGAAACCGGGACCCGTGTCGACGTGACGAAGAAATTCATTTATTTCGTTTATATTCCCACCATCTTCTTGCTGCCAGTCGATTCAAGTAGGCCGGTGATGAGATTCTTGTTTTCTCAACGAGCGCTCTTTTGTTTTTTAGGTGTGACATATTTTGATAAGGTCCCCCTCAAGCTTATTAGTGTGGTGGTTTCAACGGCGAGAATAAATTATTTGATAAAATATTCGACGTGTCAATTATAAACAATACGGGAAGCGTTTGAAATGTGATATAAATGGACCTGCTTGATCATTTATTTATTTTTTATGGGTTGTTTTTATAATAAAGTATCGATATTTTTTACATATTTCAATAACATATATCTTGATAATTGAATAATAAATTCTTCTATCTAAAAAATATCATGTCGTTTTTTTTTTAAACTTACAATTAGTCATAGACAAAATATGCCACTTTATTGTTTTTAGTGCACTTTTTACAAATTCAACTTTATTTCATAAAGTTGTTGATATTCATTTTTTTGAAAATTTTAATTATAATTTTTAAACTTTATTACTATGAAAGAGAAGCAGTTTTTGAAAATATTTTGATATTGACAAAATATTTGAAAAAAGCCGTAAAAAATATAGTAATTTCTTTTTGTATTAGCAACCGATGTTTTACACAGTGGTGCATTTTACAAAAATTAAGATCTAATGGAAAATTAAAAAAAAAACGAAAAAAAATTACTAAAATTTTATAAAATTTATTACGGCCATGTTGTTTGACCGATTTTGTTAAAATTTTCACAAAAAATTCTTCTGGTATCCATAAAATTAGATAATTTCAACAAAGTACAGTGTTGCCAACTTTCTGAGAAAAAAATTACTAAAATTTTTAAAAAATTATTATAACCACGTTATTTAACCGATTTTAATCAAATTTTCACTAAAGATTCTCCTGGTGCTCGCATAAATTATGCAATTTTAACAAAATACAGTGTTGCCAACTTATCGAGAAAAAAATTACTAAAATTTAAAAAAAAATTATTGTGGCTACATTATTTATCCGATTTTGACCAAATTTTCAGAAAAGTTTCTCCTAGTGCCTACGTAAATTACAATTTTATTAAAATACGGTGTTGCCAACTTTCCAAAAAAAATTAATATTTTTCTAAAAATTGGTTATGCCCGCATTATTTATCCGATTTTAATCAAATTTTTACAGAAGATACCCTTAGCTCCTATAATATTATATATTAGCAAAATACAATGTTGCCAACTTTCGGTGAAAATTTTTTTTATTCCTATTTCTTATCATTTATGTGATAATGTCAAAGTGGTCTATGTATGGGTTTACCCATATACTTCTAATCTTGTTTATTTATCAATAAATTGAAATTATAAATGATTTTAGATTTGATTTAAAACTTACAAAATGTTGTATTAGTTTGAGATTTTGTTTTAGCTACTATTTCTATCTAGAATTTTTTCAGAAAAAAATAGTAAAAATATCATAATATTTTACGATCAATTAATTAACAAAATCCAATCTTAATCATGATAATATCTACAAATTCTTCATACACAAACTTTTTCTTTTCATAAAACCAGAGTCTAGGTAACAAATTTCCCAAAAATCTAAAAATATAAGATAGCATCGCCATATCTTTTTCATCTACTTCGCAGTTCCTTAATTTGTTTCGCAGTCCATTTCGTTCCAAATGACAATAAAACACACGATGTCAATTGGTCAATTGGTATGGTCGTAAACCCCTTTTGTGGCGTGTTTTGTACCTGGGAATTTGAAACAGGTCAACCTTATCTGTTCGAGAATTTTTTGTGTGTGTGTGAAGTTGTTTAGATATTGGTTAATAGGGATGACATTGTCCCGTCTATCGTTTATCTGTTCCGACAATTAAGTATCATTAGTCATTCCATGAATAAGATGTCTTTGGTACAATGTTGTCTATGGGAGAAATTTAAAGTATATAAAAAATATAGAAGTGAAAACTTATGTAGAATACGTAAGTAGCATGTAATATTAATTATCTGTAATGATTGTGTTGTTCCTAGAATCATGCAGAATGTAATTTATTAATTATAGATTCTTTTATATCTGTTTCAGTGGTATGTCGAGACTTTTGATGATGGGAAATCTATTATATACATATGTAAAATTTAATTCTATTTGTAAGATTAATATATAGCAAATGCTAAATAAAGGAAATTATTATTATTATTATTATATTTCAAATACAAATATTTTGTGATTTGACATTATTAATACATCATATATAATAATAATAATAGCACTTTATTTCGAAAGACACAGATTTACATGTATATAGAAAAAGTCACAACATCAAATTCTCAATTTAAATATTCATCTATAGTATAAAAATAATTTTCCCTCAAAAATTCCTTTAGACTCATTTTAAAATATAATATACTCATTTTAAATTATAATATACGTATTTCATTCAATTATTATTTTTTTATAAACTAATTCAATATCACGATTTTTTTTCGTAAAATCGTCAATATATACAGCGAAATTTGACAATTTCGATATTTACTTCTATAAAAAATTAACAACTTTTGTAAAAAATTGACATATTTGATCCAAGATTGACAGTTTTTGTGAAATATAACAGTTTTGTGTAATTTTCATATAATTATTTTCAAATATAACTATTGTATTTTTATAGTAAAAATACAGCATTCTATTCATATATAATGATTACAAAGCATTACACTTTATCTATCATTACTTTCACAGAGAAGCAAAAGAAATTTACCAAGATAACATCAATCAGTATAAAGGCATTGATTTAAATAAACTTGACATCCTTTAATTAATAAATTATTAATTTTATAATCTACAGTTACTTGTATTTTGTTACCCAGTAAGTTGTTTTTGTTTTGTTTATATTTAAATTTTTTATTAAAAATATTTACTCTGAAAGATTAGTCTGTACTTATTAAAATACTCTTCTTAAGTTTGCAAAAATACATGTACGCTATTTGTACATCTTGCCTTTACCATCTATTGCATGCCAATATTTTCGTTCGTTTCGTCGAATAACGGCCATCGTTAGATGCAAATATAACCGATAACATTACACGCTACGAGGGGGTAATCGAGTGAATAGTTAAGCGTTATCTTCGATTTACATGTCGCATACAAGCGTTTTCGGGCTAACGATAACTTTAAATAACATTTTTCCGTTTTATTTGCAATTTTCATGGCATGTTGATGCTATTTGATAGAAATTTTGTAAACATATAATACAATAATGTTGATTTGATTCAGTTTTAGTCAGATTAGATTATTTTATTTTAATTGGATGGCTTTTGAATATGTTGTTTGAAATCTATTTCGATTCGGAAATTACGTTTTTCATTTGTGGTTTTGTACGATATATTGTGAATAGATAGTTATTTTGAATGCAAAATTTAATTTACCTGTTTTATTATCTTTGTATTTTGATATTTAAATGAAATGTAAATATGTTTTATTTTTGAAAAAAGTAATATTAAAAAAAAATAATCTATTATTATTTGCAGTAATTTATAGGCCTGGTTGCATAAAGTATTGTTAAATACTTTGTAAATTAATCAATTGATTAATTTTACATTCGATTTATTCGTTTAATACTACATATTTATGGTAACTAATTATTAGAAAAATTAGCTAATTTATGTACAATTCATAATTTAATAACAATTTTTATATTCAGATAGAATTAGCATATAAAAAAAATTAATCAAATATATAATTGTCAATATTTTCTTTGTTTATTATTATTTCGATTGCCAAAAAATATATATGTTATTAATTGTTATTATAGTACTTATGTACTAATTTCAGAATTTATTTATGTGCAGTTTATTTGTAAAAAAATAATTTTCCTTGAAAAATGCGATTTTCTCTTATCTCACACATGTTTTTTATTTGAAAAAAAATATATGATTAATCTTTATTATAATTAACAACACATATATTGTTTGGAAATCAAAATAATAATAAACCAAGAATATATTGACAATTAAATATTTGATTAATTTTTTTATATGCTACTTCTGTAAATATATAAAAATTGTTATTAAATTATTAATTGTACATAAACTAGCTAATTTTTCTAATAATTAGTTACCATGAATATGTAGTATTAAACGAATAAATCGAATGTAAAATTATCCTTTTTTGCACTGAGAAAAATGGATAGTTACCGTAACGCTATTTATATTTAAAAAGGTGACACAAACACAAGATATTAAAAATAACTAAATAAGTATATTTAAAAATTAACTATAATTATAATAAAAACAAAAATTTAATACCATCAATTTGTATATAGTATTACAGTCTTAATTCTTAATATAGTATTAAAATATATATGTGAGTAGATTTTAAAAATGTATAAATTTGTGAATACAGTAAACATACTCGTATATTTCAAATAAATATCTACTTATTATTATCCAATTTGTTAAATATCTATTTTTCTCAGTGTGTATTCCCACCACCTGTCTGAATATAGCCTTTTGTTTGCCTTGAAATGCCCTTAAAAGTTTATTTTTTTATACTTATAATTTTCTGACCAGCGCAGCGTTCAAACATTTATTGGAAAAGAATTCGTAAACTCATTCATCAGAACAATCAAATCGTTTTTGGTTGGTTGCCGGTGAGAAAAAAGACTCCAATTCAAGCGTATGTGATATTCTCGCCTGTACTGTAGACTGAAGTTAGATTCTGACTGTTCTGTTTTTTTTCTTTTTTGTTGGAACGTAACTCTAACGCCGAAAACCCGAAAACACATGTTAATGTGACAAATACGGAGAAAATTTATGTGACACAACGCAACAATGCAAAATTATTCAGGAATTCGAATGTTGGTGTTACAGAACGTGAAAAAAAGAGAGAGAGAGAGAGAACTGACTGAAATGTGACCAGCAAAAAATGCAAACTGAAAGGTTGCGACATATGCTCAAATAGTTTTTATATGGGACACAGATTTGTTTAATAGGAACACTGCTGACAATGTGTTGCAGTATAAATAATGTTTTAAACAAAACTATAATAATTTATACGTTTAAAGTAAATATAATCTGAGCAATGTTTACAAAAAAGTTATATATGATTTTCCTAAAATTCGTAATGTAATAGAATGAAGTTTATTTTATTAAAAAAAATAGAAACTAAATAGGTGTGACTTATTTTTCACCCCTTACATACAGAATAAATTTAAAAAATATAAATCATATAAAAATATGAAATATAACATCTAATGTATTTAGCATTTTTAAATTATTTTGTGATTTAAGGGAAATTATTTTATTTTATTAATTTGTAAGTTAATTTGTAATTATGCAATAAAATGTTGTAAACTAATTAATTTTTTTTAGTTTTTATTGAAAAATATTATTCATTTGAATGTCTGTTACGATTTGACTGCGCACTGAACTGAGTAAAAACAGTACAATGTATGGTTATCTGCAAACTATGCAATTTCGCTACGATTAAAGTAAAAACTGAGCATGTTTGGCCCACTTTAAGTGTAGAAACAAAAATTAAACAAAATTTCAAGTTTAGCTAAAACTTAGTTTAAGTGCTTACTCTAATGCCGAGCCAAAGATACAGATAAATATCAAAATTCTAATTTTGATGAAAAATTAAGCCACTAAATACTAACAAAATATAGTTATAATCGTTAATTTTATACTGTAAACATACGTTTGTTTTACAAACAATATCACACAGCAATTCAAACACGTATTATTTCAAACATTTTTTTTTCCTCTATCTATACCTAACAGTAAACAATAAATTTCCATCAAAATGTAGTAAAACATTCTTCGAAAAACTCCCAAAAACATTCCTTCATGTAATTCCAAACAACAATATGTGTGTTTTAAAACACCGAATATAAATAGCATTTTCATTTCCAGTTAAACAAAATATTCATGAACGTGTGTTTTTCAATGGTTAGAATAAAACAAAATAAAAACTTTATCGATATCATGTAAAATGCAAGATAATTGGCGTAATACAAAATGCTAGGGTATGTAAAATGGCAACTTTTTACAGTATAGTTTTTCTAAATATTGAGTTGACATAAATAAAAAACCATTTCTTGATGTTCTATCGATATTTTTCGATTATTACTTAGAAATAATTATTAATGAGAAGTATTTCTGTTTACAGTAAAATTCTGTACAGCAATTCTCTTGTTTTTTCAAGAGTTTTTCACGTCTCCTAAATAATTCTCACCTCACTATTTCGTGAAAAAGTGCTTTTATCAATAATTTAAAAATAATTTTTTACTTTTGTTTTTGATCAAATATAAATAGTTTTTCTATTTTTGATCTTTTTTATTATATTTGGTATTATAGAATTTAAATAAACTATTATAAAGTGCTTAATAAATAATTTTAAGTAAACATTAAAAGCACTTTTGGCAAAAATCACTTTTATAAATGAGGTGAGAATATGGGCCAATGAGTTTTACCCTTAAACCGACAATATAATGCTTTTATGATACTTTTCCGCTAAATATCTCCATATGACAAAAAATTGAGCTAAGTTAATTCTGTACCAAGGTACCGAGAAGTTTCATTTAATTAGAATAGTCAATAATTTTGATAAATATATTTTCGAAATTTTTTATATAAATTTTATTTACTAAATCAATAACTATTATATCTTTAGAATATTATTAAGCAAATTAATGTCGAATTTCAACAAAATTTATATTCTCTTACAATATTTCTGTTAAACTCTGCCAGATATAATCAATACTCGTAAGATAGTTGCAAGACAAAAGTTTTAGTATATATACAAACATATGCGCATAACATATAATACAAACTATAAGTTATAAGTTGTACTTTAACTTATTGTATACAAATATTATGTGAATATATGTATGAGCGCAAGCCAGGCAATATGTACGTTATGCTTTAGAATATAGAGTAAGTATAGGAGCGAGCCACACCGTTTTGTGAGTGGTGGTTGTCCCCCCAACTCGAGTATCTGACGTGAAACGAAAACTTAGCAACTTCTATGACCATAATTAGTGCAGTAGTGTATAGTCTATGTTTAGTTTAGTAACTAGTGTTTATAATGGGTGGATAGCAGTGAAAATGCATTGCTGAAACGAAATGGGAACGGACTGAAATGGCAGTTTCCCGTTTCGATTCAAATCGGCAGATTTTTGTGTCTGTTTCTATTGCAGTTTGTATACAAGTTTGTGGAAATTATTTTCCCAGATATCAAATCACTGTTTTGTTTAGAATTGTTCCTAAAAATATGCAATTAATATTAATATTTATTAATAATACATCTTGTTAAAAGATATATTTTGATATACAAACAAAACATTTGAACGGGACTTCTGGTATATGAAAAATGCAATAATTTTTTAAAATTAATTAAATATTTTTGGTGTTGAAAATAGTTTTTTACAGTAAATTTTTATGAATTAAACGCCGTGTATATTTATTACAAAGAACATTAAGTTCTGTTCTGGAAAAATTATTGAAAATTTTAAAATGTTTTTTAGAATTTTCAGTAATTTTTCTTGCAAAATCAGTATAAGATAGAGAAAAAAAATTACTTAGCTATTATGTAGCTAAATTTTTTCTCTATTTACTGAATTTTTTCAGATTTTTTTGAGCAAATTTTGAAAAAAGTCTTATTTTAAAAAAAATCCCAAGGGTACCTACCCCCTTGACAAATATTCAAAAATTCAGTTTTCAATTTTTTTCTACTAAACGATGCATCGTAGAATAATGGTTTCTTCACTCTATTATCGTACTCATTATTCCGCATTTTTCCATATCATGCTTATTTTCCTAGACCTCATAGTTTTTGAGAAAAAAAAAAAAAAAACAAAAAATCTAAAAAAAATTCTAGCGCCCAAACGGCACATGCTAGCAAATTAAAACTAAAACCAAATTATAGAACTTTTTATTGTCTATCAAAAAGTATTCTAAGTATTTCTCCGAATTTAATTCGAGAAAGTAGTATATCGCAAATTATCGAATTTGCATGTTAAGCGCCCATACGAACTTAACGAACGAACTCCCGGTATATATATATATATATATAATTATTTATTTATAATATTTTTTTAATCATAAAATTGCAGCATTAAACTTGGGTTGTATTACTAGATTATGGTAGTAGAATAGGTAATATTTTGTAATATTTTTAAATAGTGAAAGACGAATCTTTAGAGTTGTCTTTCACTATCCCAAAATGTTTACATTAGGCAATTAATGAAATAGTACGTACTCTACTACCATACTATACCACTAACTCTACTGATGTAAATTGGGCTGTAATCTTATTTTTAAAATTAATAAGTCATAAAATATATAGTATATAATATATATAGTAGTAATTTTTAATTAATTCTATTGATTGTCCTACTTTTAGCTGAATAAAAACACTAAAATCATATTGTAATTCATAAAACCAAAGTAAGATTTTTAGCTATAAAATTTTATTACATTAAAACAAAAGTTTTTTTGTTGTTGTACGCAAGAAAGAGCTAAATATATTAAAACTTTAGAAGGTTAAAACTCTTAAAAAAACTTTTTCAGAATTTCGTGCTCAAACAATATTAAAATATATAAAGTACAAGTTTACATGGCATAACTTTATATGAAAATAATTAATTGAAACACTGTAACATTCGCACAAAGATCTATATACACAATTACCAACTATGAGATACGAAATAACAAACGGCGAAATTTAATAAAACTGTCGTATCTCTTTCGTAATATCTTCGCAAAAGAAATTTCGCAACAATTCACCGAGAACATATGATGGTAAATGTGCAATTTGAGTAGTTTTTTCCTTTTTTTTTTACGCCGGAGCTCATTTTGTTGAATGAGATGAGAATGCTGTATATTACACGCAACATTGTACTTGTTCTGAAAACGGAGAAAAGCGACCTTTAATTTTCGTAAGAGGGTCTAAATAAATGCGCACTCCATAAAATTGTTTTAATACGAGACTGTCTCGGATAGATTGAGTTGGGCAACTGATCTTCAAATCTTAAAATATTTAAATATGAATCAGATCTTAGCCATAACTTCATCATGTAAACTTCATCAAATTAGAACAATTCAAATTAGAAAATTTGTAAAAATAAGCTGCTTTGAAACAAAAATAACAAAATAACAAAAATAACAAAAATAATAATACTAGTTAATATACATAAGTAGTAAAAAATATTTCAGAACTCATTATATTAAAATTAAAATGATTTAAGATTTAGTTCTGTTTTAATTTTAATTGTAAATCGACGTTTTATCGTATTCTACGTACGTCATTATCAAAAAAATGATGATAACGTACGTAGAGTATGTCGAAACGTCGATTTATAATTAAAATTAATACATTTTAAAATTTTATTTTAAGAGTTAAATAATTTCAAGTTAATGAACTTAGTTTCATATTCCTGGTTAAAGTTATACGTTAAACGAATTTATATATATATATATATATATATATATATATATATATATATATATATATATATTTTAAATACATTATGTAATTCTTTTTGCAAAATATATTATTATATAGAAACTACTTTGCATCTTTGGTACTTTTGTAATTCTATGATACAGAAAAAAGTTTAATCTAAAGAAAACAATTACTAATGAGAAAATTTGATATAAATAATATATCTATTAAAAAATAAGTGATTTTTAAGTGTTATAATGGCAGTCAAAATTAAATCGCAATTAAAATTTCTAAGATATTTTGAAAAACATTCAATATTTTCTTATTTATATTCCGTGCTAATTTTGTTACATTGCATGACAAACCAATTTTATATATAACACTTTTAGATATTTCAATTAATAATGTTGAAATAAATCAACATTTTAAAAAATTATTGCATTTTGGAAGTCCCGTTCAAATGTTTTATTTGTATATTAAAATATATCTTCTAACAAGATGTATTATTAATAAATATTAATACAGAACTACAACCTAAAGCCGTTTTATTTTAATATAACAAATTCTGAAAGATTTTTTTACTATATTAAATAAATATGTTATTATTTAATTTGAAGATTATGCCCAACTATATATTACCCATTTATCTTAAGTTCAGCATTAAATGTAGAGGGAAAACTACACAGTCGAGATGTATTATTACCCAGTAACAACCCCGGCTACATAAAGGTATTACAAAAAGTTAGGGGTGCTTTTTTTTGAAACCCCCTTTATATTTATGATCCTATGAATTTGTCTAGAAGAAAATTAAGTCGTTACTATCATGACTGTTGCTCCATCATTGAGCTTTTTTATTTCTGTTCAAGGTAATTATATATATAGAAAAAAAAACTTAGTAATAAATTTGGATACACCTTCCATTTACAAAGAATAGGTACCCTGCACTTAATTATGCATGTATATTTTTGTAATTAATATTCTGACAGTGTTCGTTATTTAATTTAAAGTACAGATAAACCTTACTGGAAAGATTTACATAAATTATATGTGAAAAAATACCTACAAAGTATTAAGTTTCATTAATTAAAAAAATCTACAAAATATTAAAAGTTTTAATCCGTGTTGTATGACAGACTTTAAGTAATTCTTCGTTATAAACTTAACATGAGTGATATTTAGTTAATTTCTCTTATATTAAGTGTAGATTATTAAAAATTTTCTGGTCAATTTATATTGGTATTAAAATTTAAAAAAAATCTTTGTGATATAACTTAAAATGATTATAATATATTCTGTACAAAAACACTACCATTTTATCTTGTAACTTTCTATCTTTTTCATTATATTTTAAATCTCTGTAGTAATTTAATACAAAAAATTCAGTGTAAGATCTACTTATTAAGTTAAGCTTCATTCATACTGCCGTTTTAGTTTTACACATAATCAAATACTTGCTATAAAAATTAAAAGTGTGTCACGTGTTTAGATTAGTCAAATTCTTGTGCTTGTGCGTAAAACTCAAACTAAAATGGTAGTCTAAATGAGGTTTTACTGTTAGTGCATTTTTTTAAAAATAAGATAAAAAAAATCATCTTTTGAAATTAACGCATTGAAAGAAAGCACCCTGAATAAGTAAGTATATTTTATGCAACTGGCCTTCAATATGAATAAAATGTTTTAAATTTATTATATTAATCCATAGTTTTATAATTTTATTAATCAATTAGATATTTCGAAAACATTATAGTTATTTATCAACTATGTTCTATTGTCTAGCTTTGTTTTTACATACATACATACAAAATCACGCCATGTACCCAAAAGGGTGTGGCACAAACTCTTTTCATCATCCCGAAATCAGTCGCCTCCAAACATTCCTATCCAAACAAACAACTTTCGCTTCATCCACATTCATATTTCCTCTCATACATGTTCTTTTATTCCTACTACTTGGAAACTTTCGTTCACGCAAAACACTCTCAATCATACTACTTCAACTACTCATCGGACGTCCAGGTAAACGTATACCATCAAAATCATTCAAATAAATCTTTTTAACCAAACGTTCATTAGACAATCGCTCAACATGTCCGAACCATCTTAACTGACTCTAACACGGGGCAACTTTTGCTACAACATTTTTTTCAATTTCACAATCATCATACACTAATCTATTTCGTACCCGATCTCTCTCTCTTTGTTTTATCTTCCATTAAAACAATCTTTGTCAATGACTCTAACCCTAATCATATATAAAGTCAACCGCAATATATAATTTCATCTTTATTCACGTGGCGCCACTGTCTGCTTCAATGTTCTCCTCCATTGTTACACGAATTAATTTGAATTATTAATCGCATCACTTTCTGTTTCACCTTCAATGAAGAGGGGGAGAGGGAGAGGATGGCATCCGACTAAACACCGAGGCTGATGGTTTAGAAATTATTTAATTTTCGAAACGCAGCCACCGTTCGCTTGGCCCTTCGACAAGAGGGTAGTATAGAGAGAGAGACATCGAGTGATGATGTTTATTTTGCGAGTGGAACACGGTAAGTATTTCCGGTAAGGTACTAAGCATTGAACGAACTTCTTTCCGGAATGAAGAAGGTTGACTTTTGAAGAAGTTGCATCGATTTTTGACAAATGCAGTGACGGGGATTGTCTTCACTTTTTATTTAGGAAAATGTGATGTTCCGGTTTAATTTTAAAAGTTTAGAATAAAACGTGAATCTATAAAAATTTATATGCATTGTTTTTGAAAAAATTAAAATAAAAGTGATGATAATTCTAAAGATAATTGTTTTTCTACTTAAAAAAAAATAATGCTTATATACATCGTATAATATATTCGGGAAATAATACAGCTTAAGTGGAGAAAGAGAGAGAGAGAGAAAGAAATGGCGTAAAAATATCGGAATAAAAAAATATAAATGGTAGGTATAGCTTTGAAAAAAATGAATAATGTTTTTTTCGCTGAAATATTTAATTTCGTCAAAATGATATACAGCCTGTTTGGCTTTTTGGTAGAGAAAGAAATAAATTTTTAAGAAAAACGAAATACTATCGTAAAAAGAATGTTTTTAGGATCTCAATAATAATAAAAAAAATTATGGCATCCCATTAAAAAAAAAAGTTGAAAGTCGCCATTTTGAAATAATTCGTCCAATTGAAAATTTGATATCACCATCGTGTAGAGAATGTCCTGAAACATATTACTGCCAAATATTTTGAGAATAGTACCCACTAGTACCTATAGTGTAGTTAAAAAAAAATAAGGCGCTTACTGTGAAACAGGCTGTATATATGTATTAAATATATATATATATATATATATATATATATATATATATATTTTAAAATTTTTCTGTTATTAATTATTAAAATATCAATATCAAAAATGTTTCAGTATAGCAATTTTCCCACATTTAGTCTAGGAATTACAACCATTTTTCCCTTTATTTATCTATTTTGATAACATCCCAATTGAAACGAATATTCCAATTTCAAATGTAAATATTTGCAGGAGAAACATTACAAGTCAAGTGCAGTAATACGGTTGGTGTTCAAAAGAAAAATATTCGTACGCCTATGTTTGTTCACTTGCAAGATCTCCCCCTCTGGTTGCATAAAGATCAGGGGCGACCCTTTATTGCGTTTCCCTTTAACAGAAAAGACCCGGAATGAGAGATTAATCAAGGAAACAACTAAGACATCTCGATGATGGGCCGTAGACACAAGGGTTGTACTTCTTTACACCCTCATAGAGAGTTTTGTAAATATCCTCTTTATGTCTCGTTGTCAGTGTCAATATATAATCAAGTCATTACTGTGTTCGCACTTTCCATAATACGAGTGACAATTTGCTAACATCAATTGTGAAAATTAATATTGAATATTAGTGTTTATAAAACATATATACAATATTTCTTTCACTACTACCTTTAAAACGTTAAAAGTTTTTCTGTCAATAATACTTTTAATTCTATATATTTTTTGTTCTTATATAAAAAAAAAACATTAAATCATCAATATTTTTCCTGATGTTGATGTATGTATAGTACGTCAAAACGTCGATTTTTTTAATTAAAATTTATACAGAACTAATCCTAAAGCCATTTTATTTTAAATTTAATGATTTTTTTTATATAAGAACAAGAAATATGTACATAAAATTAAATGTATTATTGACAGAAATTTTTTTAATCTTTCTGGCCAAAAAGATAGGTTTATAATGTACGATGCAGAGTATCAGAGTCAAACTATAGTTACCTAACGACCTAACCTATTCATTATTTTCTTTTTACAATATATTAAATATTTCTGTTCGATTTCGAGTAATTGGCGTTGAGAGATGTAAGTGATCAAACAGCCTGTATGTCAAACATTTTATTTAAATATCACTATAAATATAAAATATTTTCTCCATCTTGGTACATAATTACTATTATATTAATAATAATAATTAATAACTATAACACTGAAACTATTTTAATTTTTAAAAAGCCATGAAAATTTTATCAGTATTTTATCAGTAATATATGTAAGTATATTGCTTTAAAATCATTAAAATCAAATATATTTTATCTTTTTCCTATAAGTTTCTTATCTTAATTAAATATACATGAAGAATTACTTTCTTAATGCAATAAATTATAGTAATGACTATATTTAACTTCATAGTCCGAAGACTTAATTAGTTTCTAGATAATAATTTTAGTTTCAGTTCGAAAAAAGAAAAAGATTAAACTCGTAAAAATTCTAAAGCACCGTTCACACAACACATCTACTACATCAATAAAATGATATACGTTGCCATAGCACCCGATAAACAAAGCAATGCACGAGCACGACTTTATTTAAACGGTCGTTCCGCATCACATAGAAAAACGACAACGGTGATATATATATATATAAAATATCGGTGGGTTTTCAAGGCAAACGGAATTCGGACCCGTGAAAACCGTATATATCATTTTGAGGGTGTCCCCAGTGGTAGGAGCCTGACGGTTAAATGAAATGCGTTGTTTTTTAAACGGGGCAATTTAGCAGCTGGAGACGTCGCCGTGAGCCGAGAGAGAGCGTCTAGTTTTTGGATTTGGCTTCGGGAGCTGCACGCTCGCTCTTTTGGCCCTTGGTCGAGAATTGAGCTGTCAAATGCCCTTGGAATGGGCACTTACCGCTACAGGACCGGATTTTTATATGATTGATAATATCTATACGATTAATTCATTTAAATAATTCGATTGAAATGTTAACACAGTTTTTGAGGAAATTTTATAAGTAATTGAAAATTGCCAGGTAGCATAAAACAATGCAAGTAATAATTTGGAGATAATTATTAATATTAATAATGTTCAAATGAAATTTCGTAGTAAATAGTTTTGATATATTTTAAATTTATTTATAATTATTCGACAGTGAAAGTTTCCAAGATGTAAAAATAAAAGAACGTGTATGAAATATAAATGTGGATAAAGCTAGAGTTACTTGTCTGGATAGGAATGTTTGCAGAAAACTAATTTCAAGATAGTGGAAAGAGTTTGTGTCACACCCTTTCGGGTACATAGCGTGATTGTGTATGTATGTATGTATTTTTAAAAGTTTTGTTTAGCGTTTTTATAAAAAATTTCTACACAAATTTTTTTAATAAAAAACAATAGAAACATAATTTAAAAGTAATATTTAAAAAATCACTTTTTCCAAAAAGCAGGTATGAGAAGTAAGCTTCTAATTTGATAAATAAGTAATTTATATAAAATGCACAAAATTTCAAAAATTTGCTAATAAATATTTGTCCTTAAAATTTATATTTTAGAATTTTAATTTATCGTAACTAGCAAAACACCCTAAATCCAAGTTACCAATTCATCTTCATATAGAAACAGCATTCAACATAATTTATGTATTGTATTTAGTTTTCGAATCCAATTTATCAATATAATTAATACAGTCCTGTAGTGTTGCTCTCTCGACATTAGACACCCGTAGCGACCGAACTATTTTAGCTCTATAATTACGTTTAAATGATGCCATAACAGAGAGAGAGAGAGAGCGGAACAAAGTAGAGAACAATGTGAACACAGGTGAAGTTCTCTATGCCTTTGGTTCTTAGGTCCCTAAGGTAGTCCTGACCGCAATCTCTTTTTCTGGGCACGCGATTTGTGGCACGAGACCGCCCTGAAGGTGGAAGCCCTCGAGGGGATACCGACTCGATCGTTGCTTATTGCCCGAGATATATTGTCAGCGTTTTCCTCTTCTTTTATTCAAGTTCGCTAGGAGATTTGTCCCATCGGAGAATTAAATACGAAGGCAGGTTTTTAAATAAAATTTGCGTTTGCAAAATGCAAAAAATATTAAAAAATCATGCACTGTAAAAAAATTTAATATATATTTATGTAATTTTAAATAATTATTAACAGCAAAATGTAATTTTTAATGTGACAATTGACGTAATAATACATTTTTTCTGTAAAAATACATTTATAGAATATGTAAATTTACATCAACTTTTTTACAGTGTATATTGAATTAGTAAAAAAGACTGGAAACTGATTTTTTAAACCGTTATAAAAAACCGGTTAACCATTATTTTAACTAAAATTTCACTAACCAAAAACCAAAAACCGTAACCAGAATTACTAAAAAAAAAACGGTTGCATTAGCTTTTAAATTTTTTATATATTTTTTATATATTCACATATTTACAATATATAAAACAAATTACGTCAGTTTTTAATTTATTTTTTCGCAATAATAATAATAACGAGTGTTGAGATTTATTTAAATAATTTTATCTAGATAATTCATCTAGTTTAAGTTTTCAAGGAAAATTATTTTATTTTAATGTAACAATTGTCTATTTTGCAATAATTTGATGCATTTGAGATTTAATTAAACTTCTAAAACTACTAAACTAGTATTATTTTAATGGTAATTTAAAAACATGTTTTTAAAAATATCAATAACCAATTATTTCTGTTGCTATATAATAATATGTGCATATGATATAAAAATAAAAATCAAACTAGTTTGAACTAATATTAATTATTTAATTATTTATTATCTAGATAAACTTTTTTGTGATATCTATTATCTAACCTAAATAATAAAATATACATCTTTTTCTAGCTTAAATTTTCCTTTAGCTGTCGCAACACTAATAGTAATCCTAATTTGACAAGTAAATTCTTTACTTTGTCCTAACAATAATTTACAAATCTCCTGTAATCACACTAGCGGGTACTGACATCATCTTATCTGTTTAAAAAAATCACCGCTATAAACACAAAAATTCTGCGATTGTCCTAGGTTTACAACTTCACACTAGACCTAGACTAATAAAATCGACGTCGTGTACCGAGTGCAAATTCAGCTCAAACTAGGGAAAAGCTGCAAAATCGGCTCAACCATCTAATACCGGAGTATGTTAGCAGCTAGCCAAACACAACGGGACCAGCTCTAAAATACATGCGAGATCGTTCTACTTCCTATAGAGTTCTAACCACCTTTGTCGACAAGGATAGCTGACTTGGCTCTTGGCTTTTGGCTCGGTTTCTTGTACGATAAGTTTAATGCTGGTGCGTGAAGAACATGCAAGCGACCGGTCAATCGAAAGCACAATGAACGCCAGACTAAATTCCCTGAGATAAAGTTGCAAAATTGACATATATACATGATACGATTTTAAATTTTACGATTAAGTACTATAAAATATAAAATATTTAAAAATGCTTATTTATATTGTTGTTTTTTGTTTTCCTCTGTACAGTTCTTTTTTCTTTATTCTACGACGCGTTTCGATCTTGCGATCATTATCAAGTGTGTTGGTCTGTGCGTTGTCCTGTCATTTTATACTTTCAATTTTTGGTAGAGGTGAAGATATTCCAACTAATCAAACTAATACAGAAGAAAACAAAAAACAACAATATGAATATACAAGTTCAGGAAAATAAAAACAAAATAAATGCTTATTTACTTATGTAAAATCAATTATCAAATATATTATTCTAGATATTTGCAATAAAACATAAAATACAGAACTAGAACTTAAAACTTTTTATGTAATTTTTAATAAATCACCCTGTATATAAAAAAAACAGAAAAAAGTGGTATTACGTATTTTTATATGTAAATAATAATAATTTTTAAAGAATAAATTAGCTTTACCATTTCGAATAAATTAAGCACAGTGACCGCAAACACAGAACCGGATCCTCACACCGCAGAAAGACAAATGCCGACGAATATGGCATCGTAAAACAAGGACGATGGGCCACGCGGTGTAACCCTTGTCATGAGAGAGAGGACGAAATAAGCACGCGACAACGCCGTTCTTGGAACGATGCTTTGCTAGAGCTTTAAGAAGGTCGTAGTCTCGTTTTAAGGTCGGCGTCGTTTTGAAAATGTGCACATTGTACTTCTTACTGAATTGTTTTCACCTCGGGACTCGAAATGGGTATCTTACATGGACAAGAATTAATGAATTTTTAGATCGATATAAGATGTTCAATATAAGGTGTTGAAAATTGATTGTGTAATTAAAGAAAATATTAGAATGTACGTATATCTTTGATGTTAAAGTAGAACTTGTACAGAGCCTCGTAGTAAAAACATATATAAGACTATAACGATATTAGATAAAATATTTAAACAAAAAAAAAGATTATAAACGATATTGTTTATTAGTACATTACTGTAACCGGGTCAGTACTACAACTTTTGTTTTTTTCAAAGAGATATAATGTCGGTTAAAATAAATAAAATGCTCTAAATTATGTTAAAAATTAAATGATATATTATAATAATACTATATTATGTTAATGAAAGTAGAAAATGATCTTCACTGCGTTGAGGCGATATTTAAAGCTGAGACAGAGCTGGTCAAGCAAACAGAGCAAAACATAAAAAACATTCTGCTCTAAGTGAGAAACTAAATTAAAAATAAATAAAAATACATACAAAATTACCTTAACCTTACTATTATATATATTTAATACTTGAAAAAGTATAGAAACGGTTAAATATCTCGAGAACGACACATCGAATTACAAATCGAAATCCAAAAATGTGACAAAAAGTGATAAATGTAAAGTACTGAACTCCGAAAAAAAAAATCTTTTTAAAAATGCATTTAAAATGTATTATATAATTTGAAATATAAAAATTGTATTCAATATTTTGAAAACGACTACTTGAAAATATATTATATATAATATTTATCAAATAAATGACTTTTAGAAAAATAAAAATAGACTGACTCATTATCCGATTTCCAATTTCCCAAATTAATTATAACCAGTTTCAAGCAATTATATAAAAATAAGTGTTTATTTGTAATTACTTATCAAGTACATATAAATCATATTTAATTTAAAATTCAACTAAATTTAATTAATATATATATATATATATATATATATATTATATATATATATATATATATATATATATATATATATATATATTTGAAAATCACGTTATGTAAATGAAAGGCATTAACAATTCAAAATCAAATTTACAAATGTAATTAAATTTAATTCGATTAATACACGAAATATAATACAGTGTAGACAATTCGTATACTGAAGCAACCGCAAATGATAAATTGCTAAGCTCCTGACAGGTTAATTGTAATTACACGGCCCCCAGGTAAAATTTACAATCCCGCCGCCCATGGTAGGGAGTGCGCTAACATCGGGCTTCCAGTTCGTGCGTCGACCGACATAAGCATGTGTGAACTGAACATTTTCGCTTGCTACATTCCGATATAAGTCCTGTGAGATGTCACTAGTTCGCTGAATGTATACAAATGTTCTGTAGATATTATAGACGTCGATAGTGTACGAGATAGCGCAAAGCGTAAAAACATAAAAAGTAATTTTATGTCTAATTAACATTAGCAACTGACCAATAAATCAGATAGCAAAAGTTGGTGTTAGTCAGTCAAGATGGTTCGGACATGTTGAGCGAATGTCTAATGAACGTTTGGTTAAAAAGATTTATTTGAATGATTTTGATGGTATACGTTTGCAAGTGGACGTCCGATGAGTAGTTGGAGTGGTATGATTGAGTGTTTTGCGTGAGCGAAAGTTTCCAAGTAGTAGAAATAGAAGAGCATGTACGAGAGGAATTATGAATGTGGATGAAGCGAAAGTTGCTTGTTTAGATAGGAGGGTTTGGAGGCGACTGATTTCGGGATGATGAAAAGAGTTTGTGCCACACCCTTTTGGGTACATGGCGTGATTGTGTATATATGTATGTATGTATGTTCAAAAATTACTTTAATATTAATATTAAACATTATTGCTGGATAAAAATCTTAGTAGCCATGACCAATATATACGATATAAAAAAAGATACCGAAAGTACGTATAAACATATAACACAAGGCTATCGTAAAATTAAACCCACTATACGAGTTTAAATTTAAATAAACAAAATTTAAAGTTTAAATAATATCACTGTAAAAAAATATTTAATTTTATCTTTTCGGTATAATAGTACCATGGCTTACAGATAATACGAAAAGTGTCCTTATCTTAAGTCAATATTTATATTGTTATTAAATTGGTCAGAAAAGCAGAAATTACAAATATTCCATCTAGATGAAATAAGTTATCTTTGATAAATATAATACAAGAGTATCGTGTATAGGTTGATTTTCTGCTTGCACAGTGTGCACACACACATCAGTGCACTCTAGTGTGTAGTATTTAAATAACTATATTTCTAATTCTCACGTGAAATCTCTGCCCGAGGAACTTCGCTCTATATGTAAATCTTTCCGAAGATTTGTGATCGCGGTGTGGTTTTAACACTTGTGGTTTTCGTTATCTATGTCTGTACATTGTACATCTAAGTACGTGATGTTATACGAGTATATATATATATATATATATATATATATATATATATATATATACACTCATCTCTGTAGCATACGTAATTCACACTGAAAGATTTCACTACTACGATAAGTGTTCTAATATAGCATATTTTGTTATTTTATTGTTAAAATATAATTATTTCTTGTAAATTTCTCTAAAGTTAAAATATGAGAAATATTTACTAAAATTAGTGTCAGTTGAGTAGTGAAAAATACGTCACTTTATGTGCCAAAAAATTCGAATATACTAAAATAATTGCAAGATCCAACAATATTAACAGTGAATTAATAATAAAATCAATAGAAATTTACAAAGATAACATCAATCAGTGTATAGGCATTGATTTAAATAAAACTTAGTTTCCTTTAATTAATAATATTTATAAATTTCATAATCTAGTTACTTGTACTTGTTACTTTTTTACTTTTTTATTTATTATTTATGTTATTTGTATATTTTTCCTGATGATGATATTACGTAGAGTATATTGAAACGTTGGATTTAAATTAAAATTATACAGAACTAAAACTTAAAGCTGTTTTAGTTTAATATAATGATATCTGAAAGATTCTTTACTATGTTAAATATAGTAATAACTGAGCTAAATTTCAAATTAAAATGTTCAATATTTAACCAAGTTAATTGGTATTTAATTAGTACTCAATATATTTTAAATGTAGTGTAAATTTATTTTTACCATTTCTTTGCATATTCAAACGTTTGCAGACTAAAACAGTATATATTTCACCACCATAAAGTCGTTATCCGAGAAACCATCAATCTAGTTCGTTTGTTCACACATCTCACCATTCTGTACCTTCAACATTAGTCACGGTGGTCCTACATAACCTAGACTTTTGATCTTCCCTTTCATAAAATCATCAATACAATAAACTCTTCAACACCATCAAGCAAAAGTACGATAGCGATTGAAGAAGAACTCAAACTCCTAGAGCCGTTATATTAATAAAACTAATCACGCATTCCATTTAACCAAGTAGCCATTCTCAATTCTAGCCTAGGTCCATTTAAGCTCGGGCACTTTCACAATAGATTAAAAATAGAATGTGACTGCTCTGTGACGGGGAGTTGGTAGAACAACACGCGTATATTATGTCGAAGGCATCTCCATTTCCTTTGGGAGAACGAGTCTAAGTGAGAGTGTCTAAGTGATAAGGTATCAAATATCATAAAAAAAAGAGTAGTAGCACATGTTGGGCGGTGAATCGACAAAAGAAGTTGAGATAACACTGGGCCTAGTTGGATGCCGAAGACGAAAACGAGACTTGACGAGGTCGCGCTTGAGCCCCCAGCTCCGTGATAGGGGATGGAGAACACACGGGCAAAAAGTACTCACGGCTAATTACTGTGAGGCTAGGGCGAAAGCTGATCCCAGAATGGCTCACCCTAGCGTGACTACGGTGCTGTCTGTGTTTGTACAAGGCATGTTTTCTGTATTTCTTTGGATAATATTGGTTTCTTGGTTGATATAACAAAGTTGACTCTTACGGAATGATTTTCGATAGGTTTAATTAAAGTTTATTTACGGAATATTGATTAAATATATGTAAAAACTGGGAATATAAAAATTCAGTGGCAAATTATTAAATATCTCGTTAAATATATACAAGAATATATATATATATATATATATATATATATATATATATATATATATTTAATAGTTGAATAATTACACGAGTAATTACACATCGAATTTAATTAGAAAATTAAATTAAAAATTGTCAACTGCCTCGTCTGGGACTCGAACCCAGGACATATAGGTCGCTAGCCTAATGCTCTGCCAACTGAGCTAACGAGTCGAGACGAGAAGCCAACAATTTTCAATCAATGTAAAGTATTCATACGTATTTTTAATCAAGACAAGTAAACACTCACAATTCGCAAGCGAGAATACAAGTTGATTTTTATATGAAAGATATTAGTAATAATTATTCGAGTTAGTGTCCAACGACAAATTCATTAAGAATATAAATGTATAATTTAGAATATATATATTGCCTGTCAGCAGGGTATTTTTTTTTTTCTTCTAAATTATATATATATATATATATATATATATAATATGAAATAAATGATTTTGCAATCACATAACATCCAAGTGGCAAAAAAATCAAGAAATCAAATAAATTGTTTTAATAATGTATAATAACAAACACTGGTAAAAAAATTTACCAATTTTTTACTAGATGGGGGGCCCTTTTTGATGAGACTGGTACTGGAAATTTGTAATAATTTTATGATATAAACAAATTATTATTTTCATTATTTAATAAACCATTAATTAACATATTTTTTTTGTTATACCGTTTCCAGTTTATTAACCACGTAAAAACAAGAATTAATATTTTTTTAATGATAATGTGGTATCGTATAAAAATCAACCCTTTTTATACTGTCATTCTCACTGACTTTATAAAAAATCACATTTCATAATTAATGAATATGTAATTTTCCTATATACCATCAGACAACTTTATATTTGAAAAAAAAAATACTGGAAATTCAATATTAAAAACGTAAATAATTTTCTAATATAAAAACGAAAAATAATAGTAGAAAATACGGATACTAGACAGTAGCCTTATATCTTATATAGTTGATGTATTATTTTACAGAGCACGTGTAGCAATATTTCAATAAAAATGGCAAGAAAACTAAGCAATAAAACATAATAATGTCCGAAACGTCTATTGCCGCTTTATAAAAATATTATTAATGTTTAGTGCATCACTAGAATTCGTAAAACCATATTACGTTCAGCTACATATTTTATAAATTAAAGAAATAAAAAAAAACATATATATCATTTAATAACAGTATAAGTCATAATTTGTCCACTATAATGGAATTTCTTTATTTCAATTGTTTTATATGTATTCTTTTTACCGACCGTTATATCACATATGACAAAGTAGGTATTGTAATCATACCAAATTTTACTTATATTAACACGACTTAACTATTTTTAGCGTGATGTCCGTCTGTCTGTCTGTCTGTCGGTCTGTGGACAAGTGTAGAGCAAAGTTAGCTAAAAGGATTATTATAAAAATATTTAAACTTCGGATCAACTTCTGGTAAATATCTGATAACATTAAGTGATAATTTACTGATGTTTCTTTTAAGTGTTTTACGAATATATATATTTACTTCGTTTTATATATTTACTTTTTATAAACAGTAAATTTTAAATTGCAAAAAGAACATAACAAGAAACTGATTCATTGCTTGGCAGTTTTGTCGCTAATAAACATTGCTTAGCAATTTTAGAAAAAAAATCTCCTTTGAGAATTTGGTATATTATAGAAAAAAATAAATTGAATTAAAATGAATCATTATCAGCCCCCCACATAGTTATTACGATGTTCGAGTAATTACACGTCACATGTCAAATACATAATATAATTTTCATTTAACAGTATTACATCGCGTTAAGATAATATAATCGTTACAAATAAATCAAATTTAGCATTTACGAATGTAATTTATGCACAGAATACATAATTATATGTTAAAATATTTTGTACTGCATATTATATGCAGATTGTAATCATTTTAAGTTTGTAAAATTTATTGAGTAGTATGTTGTTAAATTGATTGATAAATGTTAAAATTTGTAATGTTAAAAATTTTTTTTCAAATTTACTACAAAATAAGTTTAACAAAGTGTGACTGATAACTTAAAAATGTTAGTTTAATTTTATAATTTTGTAAATAATGTAATTTATTAGCCAAAAGCTAAATAATGTTTAGATAAATTATTTAAAACTTTGGAAAACAGACTGGATAAAATATTTAATTAAATTAAAATACCAAATACTTTGGCATTAGATGATTCAGCTAATAAACGAGAAAAAGAATTATCTTCATTTTCGATAAAACAACTAAAATATTAGAAAAATCATTTAGAGATGTTTACTATCTAGTGATAATAGCACAGCAAATAAAATAGAGAGTAAAAATAAAATTATCATGATTTATATCTCACGAAAAAAATGACACAGTTAGACCATTTTAAAAAGCTATCCGTTTAAAATCCACCCTCGAGCAAGCAAGAGCAAAACTCGCATCAGACTATTCCCATCCACACACACACTGACACCGTTCGTTCACATTGATCGTTTGGCGACCAAAAACTTGCGGCAAACAGGCTTTATAAGTCGAATTATTTATGATGATCCGCGGCTGATGGCATGAACTGACAGTTGTTTTATGAGAACTGTCTCCGGGGACCTTCTACTCATCGCTCCCGAACTACTCGTTCTTTTTATATTCTCTCTGTCATTCAATAAAGTCACGGTGGTGGATTTTGCCCCATCACGATAACTGTCTTCACACTTCGACGCCCGATGTGACGTCTCTCTCTCTCTCTCACTCTCTTGGGCGCTGATTTATTCTGAACGCGCATTCCAAATCAAAATCATACCGACACGACAAGCACCCCTCTCCCCTTCCACCTACCAAACGAAAGACTTTTCCGTTCCGTACATATTTGCATTTTGTGAACATTGTGCCGGTACAATTCGTTCTCTGTTTTGTGTTGCTTTTGTTTTAGTCGGTAATTGTAGCACGTTTTCTGTTATATATTTTCTATTGTTTGATTATTGAATTTTACCGAATGCTGACCCAGAAACGACTTGATTCTTAATGAGACAATTATGCGTTTTTGTTCAAATACTTAATATGTTTCCGCTTATATATGTATTGCTTGTTAAAACCTATTGATAAATGTACAATAAAGACTTCTCATACAAATAAAAGTGAAAATTTTTAATCTTATCTGATTTATATAGTGTGTAAAGTTTCCTATAGGGAAAAAAAAATTAATATGAGTTTTATGAGAAAAAATTATTCTTTATAAAAAATTTTGCTTCTATCAAAACCCCTAATAGTCAAAGAAAAATCCAGTAATCACTTAAGATAAGATCAAAAACTTGATATTATGTCGAGTTGTTGATTTTAAATATGACTAAGTCAGAATGTTATATCAGTATCGTATTAGCCATGGATTACTTGTTAATAATAATAATAATTATATTTTGGCAAATTAATAATAATAATAATAATTAAAAAGTAAGTCTCTTGTATGACAAATATTTTTAACATTTTTCACACGATACTGATGTAATATTTAAACGTCTTATTTAAAATCAACAACTCGACATAATATCAAGTTTTTGATCTTATCTTAAGTGATTTTACTGGATTTTTCTTTGACTATTAGGGGTTTTGATAAAAGCAAATTTTTTTATAAAGAATAAGTTTTTCTCCTAAAACTTATATTAAAATTTTTTTCTCTATAGGAAACCTAATCACTTTACACACTGTATATTCAGAAATAAATATTTGTTTAAATATTTATTTATTGCAATTTTTTAAATATTTACATAACATAACATAACATAAATATTATAACATAATAATAAATTTTGTATTATATTTATTTTTAGTTATTCTCAGAAATATTATTAAACACTTTATGACTTATAATCTCAATAGCATATATATTTGAATAAATTTCTTTGTAACAAATAATATAATTGATAAGATATTGGTATTCAGATTTGTATCATCTGATAGCATGTATCAATACGTAGAGAATCTCATTTTAGTGAGATGAATATATAATAAGTACTTATACGATACATGTACCCATAATATTACAACTGAACAAAATGAACATATGTAGATTAAATATGTATTGAAAATTCATCTACATATAGCAATAAATTCTGCCGAGGCAAATTCCAACTTATCCAATCAAAATTCAAATGTCGTTGCATTTCAGTATTATATTTGAATTAAACAGTTCGTCGAACTTTTGCTATTTTATATCTAGATACAAACTACAATATTTCTACGTAGTTATACATTCGAATATCTTTCTTCTCTTTACACAAAATGATGAAAAGCAAATATTATATTAGTTTCGTAATTTCATTTATTCAAATTACTTTTGTATTTCACATAATTGGTTTGGTTTGAATAAATTTAGTTTTCATTCTGATATTTTAATATAACATACAATAAATTTACATTCTTTAAAAAATGTAATAAATTAATAATCTTCAAAACAAAAACTAACTATCATAAAAAAATTATAACAGATAAATAATTGAATATTTTAATGAATAATTACTAATTACCTAACCGACATAAATATGCCACCTATTTGCAGAATTATATATATCATAAAAATATGAAAAATTATAAAAAAAAATATTTAGCCGTATCGAAAACTGTTTCAAATAAAAGTTGTAAATTATAACATGTTTAGCAATTTCAGTTCAGAAAATTACCACTATAAATTTTTAATTATAGGAAGCAAAAATTATAAATTTCATGATCTAGTTGCTTATTTTGTTACCTAGTAACTTGTTTCTATGTTCTGTTTATTTACTGTAATTCTGTATCATTTTTCCTGATTATCAATAAATATTAATACAGAACTTCAACCTAAAATCCTTTTATTTTAATTTTCAAATTTATTTAAAATTGTAATTCAAAATCTGAAACTTTAATTGTTTTCGGTTACTTAAGTTAGTTAATTAGTTGATTTAATTAGTTTTCAATTAGTACAAAATTTGGATAAAAAACTGATTAATCGATTTCAATTATAACCGGTTTGAATGTCCTAACAGAGATATAAAAAAACATTTTTTTTATGCTTTTTCGTTCTAAATATAATTTATTAAAATTGAAATATAAAAGCATCTAAAATTTCTTTAACAAAATAAAAATTACAATAATAAAGACAATTAATTCACTTTATTCCTTCAGATCATTTAACGATAGTTTTATGTATTTAACTGTATAAAATAATTCTAGAGGAATTTCAAATAAACCGAAGTTCAAACGTTCGCTTCTAGAAAACATTGGATAACTAACTAACTAACTTAACAAGCATCTATCGTATTTTCAGTCAATTCTCAATTTCACTGTTACCGTTTATGAAGTTTAGTTCGTTAGCCGATGGTTCAATTCATTTGCTTACTCAATTAAAGTTCGTTCGTTCATTGGCAATGAAATATTTTAGTCTCGCGAAACTAACAAAACTAAAATTTCACTTTCAATTTGAAATAAAAGCAATATCTAGTTAAAAGTTTCGCTTTACCAAGAAGTTAAGCTAATGTTTCATATAAATATGCATGTAGAGGTTTTCACAGAAGTACAGGCTACAGAAATAGCTATAATTATATCAGAAACAATTTCCTTTTAAGAAGTGAAAATGGAAAGAGAATTTTCAAGTACTTTCTTGTGGAAATATACTATGAAAATATAATATACAAGGTGTCGTCTGCATTAGTCTTAAATGATTTTTCAGTGGCAATATAAATTTATTAAAAAAAAAAAATTATGTTAAATTAAAGAATGCACGAGGATATATCTAGAAATAAACCAAAATGTTCAAAAATAAAACACGTTATACTAAATTTTTTAAATTGGAAACTATAGTTTATTTTAAAGCATTCTGTTTTTGATTAAGAATTACTATCAGGGTCAAATAGTGTGAAGCAAATCTGTATATATGTCTCTGAATGCAGTATGGAAATTGTCATATATTACATAAAAGGAATAAATTTAAGATAAATTATTTGTCGGATCGTGTAATCTGGACTACTTTCTCACTATTTCGAAGATTTGTTGTGAGCTGGCAGTAGCAACTAAAGAGATTTCGAAATATAAAAATAAAAAATATAAAAATCTTAAATAACCATTATTAATTAATAAAAAAAAAGTATAATATAATTTTATAATTATAAACCTTATATAAAAATTTCAGATTTTATAAACGTGTAATTTGAACAAGAGAAAATAAAATATGCAATTTGCTTGATAAATGTCAGGTTTTTCTTAATAAAAGTCAATCGATCTCTATTTTCTATCGTTCGTAAAAATTCAAAAAAATTTATATTATTCTGTATAACATTTCACATGTCATATATTTTTTCGAAACAATAATAATAATAATATTTAAAGAAAATATGGCTTGTTAAAAAATATATTTACTTGTATTTTATGTAATTTTTATTAATAATGGAATATTGATATTGATTTATTAATTATACATATTTTTAAATATTACGAATAATCAGTTATATTAAATATGCTCTATAAAATTAATAAAAAAATATTTATTCAATCGTCCTCTGCAATTTTGTGTAATCGCCCATACGAGTGTGTGTGTAAAACATTTCTACTACAAACTCTATCAAAACACCACATAACATTATCCACATAAACAAAAAAAAAGCCAACAGCATTAACGCATAAGTCTTTAAGAGATAATCCAAGAATTAAGAATCTATCCCAAAGCTTAAAAGACAAACGCGTGAGAATTTGTTAGTATCGTAATCCATTCCAATTCAATGGAATGCAAGCGAGCAAGAGCCATCGTCAATGTTGTTGGGTTTTCGAAATTTCCGAAACGGAATAGTGGAGCATCTGTCGCCGTATCACTCACTCGTTCAAAGTCAGCCGACTCGACGGTAACAGCCGCTAGGCCACAACGCCTCGCGTAAATGACACCAGACGATGATGCTTGAGCGCAGCCAGCGTCTTGAAACGATTTGGCAAAGACCACTTGAACGGTTTGACGATATTGGAAGATGTGTGAGAGATATGTGCTATGCTATGAAGTTTTCATATGTCAAGTTTTAAGAGGTTAGAAATATGAATGTCTTTACTATGTTTTTCTAATGAGAAACGATGTTAGGATTCAGTTAAACATATTTAAATAATTGTTTTCAGAATAAAATTATATATCTATCCAAAGCCCATTGAATACATTTATTCTTGTAACAATTTTAAAATTTGCCTATAAAATGTCGACATTATAAATTGTAAACAAACACTCGGTATATAAAATAAATTGTAGAAAATATTCTAAAATATTAGTATTAAAAAAAATATATTATGTGTTTTATACACATTCATAAATTATTGTATAATGCATAAACATGTTATATGTAAAAAGTTTTTTAAAGTAATTTTTCTTTTCCTTATAACAAAAAAAAAAAAGAATACTTACACACAAATCTCCAAATTTTAAAAAAAGGTTTGTAGCTCACCTGAAACAAAACAAAATTTTTAAACAAATTAAAATTTTGTAAACACAAAATTTCATTATTAAATATTTTACTTTAATTAATATTTTGATCTACATATAAGCATACGTTAAACTCTAATGATATTTTTACGAATTTATAACTGGGATCAAAATTTAAAATTCATTTATATTTTCGCTTGATTGGCATATACATATGAGGAACTCAGTGGAAAAGCGGTGAATCGACCATTTTATCGATTATTTTTTGTTTTTCATTAGAAGAAAAATGTTCGATCACATATTTCTATAAGTTGTGAATTTGACTATTGAACAATATTTGAAATCAGTAGTAATTAAATTTTATTAATAAAAATAGTACTGATAAATAGACTAATAGTCAGATTTGCTGTTTCAATAATAAAAATACAATAATTAAGAGATTAACAATCTTTGAAATAATATAAATAAAATATTTTTAGTAATATTGGTCAATTTATTAAAAAATAAAAAAATGTGAATTTTCGTAATAATAAAGTGATGTAACCATCATTACATGCTCATGAAATAACATACTATTTTTAATTTTTTTTTGTTTTTATTTATCAATAATTAATGCAGTGCAACAACTTTATAATTCTAGTGTACCAACTGGAATTACCAAATATGATAATTCATATAAATTTTATTTGTACGTTTTTGGCTCGCCAACTTAAAAACTACTGGAGATATTGAACTTTTTCAAAAAATCCGATTTCTCATTAAACCAGCGAAGCGAAAAAGCAAAAAATCGTCAATTTCTGCTTAAAAACGCGAATTTACAAGCATTTGTACGTTTTTGGCTCGCCAACTTAAAAACTACTGGAGATATTGAACTTTTTCAAAAAATCCGATTTCTCATTAAACCAGCGAAGCGAAAAAGCAAAAAATCGTCAATTTCTGCTTAAAAACGCGAATTTACAAGCATTTGTACGTTTTTGGCTCGCCAACTTAAAAACTACTGGAGATATTGAACTTTTTCAAAAAATCCGATTTCTCATTAAACCAGCGAAGCGAAAAAGCAAAAAATCGTCAATTTCTGCTTAAAAACGCGAATTTACAAGCATTTGTACGTTTTTGGCTCGCCAACTTAAAAACTACTGGAGATATTGAACTTTTTCAAAAAATCCGATTTCTCATTAAACCAGCGAAGCGAAAAAGCAAAAAATCGTCAATTTCTGCTTAAAAACGCGAATTTACAAGCATTTGTACGTTTTTGGCTCGCCAACTTAAAAACTACTGGAGATATTGAACTTTTTCAAAAAATCCGATTTCTCATTAAACCAGCGAAGCGAAAAAGCAAAAAATCGTCAATTTCTGCTTAAAAACGCGAATTTACAAGCATTTGTACGTTTTTGGCTCGCCAACTTAAAAACTACTGGAGATATTGAACTTTTTCAAAAAATCCGATTTCTCATTAAACCAGCGAAGCGAAAAAGCAAAAAATCGTCAATTTCTGCTTAAAAACGCGAATTTACAAGCATTTGTACGTTTTTGGCTCGCCAACTTAAAAACTACTGGAGATATTGAACTTTTTCAAAAAATCCGATTTCTCATTAAACCAGCGAAGCGAAAAAGCAAAAAATCGTCAATTTCTGCTTAAAAACGCGAATTTACAAGCATTTGTACGTTTTTGGCTCGCCAACTTAAAAACTACTGGAGATATTGAACTTTTTCAAAAAATCCGATTTCTCATTAAACCAGCGAAGCGAAAAAGCAAAAAATCGTCAATTTCTGCTTAAAAACGCGAATTTACAAGCATTTGTACGTTTTTGGCTCGCCAACTTAAAAACTACTGGAGATATTGAACTTTTTCAAAAAATCCGATTTCTCATTAAACCAGCGAAGCGAAAAAGCAAAAAATCGTCAATTTCTGCTTAAAAACGCGAATTTACAAGCATTTGTACGTTTTTGGCTCGCCAACTTAAAAACTACTGGAGATATTGAACTTTTTCAAAAAATCCGATTTCTCATTAAACCAGCGAAGCGAAAAAGCAAGAAATCGTCAATTTCTGCTTAAAAACGCGAATTTATAAGCATTTGTACGTTTTTGGCTCGCCAACTAAAAAACTACTGGAGATATTGAACTTTTTCAAAAAATCCGATTTCTCATTAAACCAGCGAAGCGAAAAAGCAAAAAATCGTCAATTTCTGCTTAAAAACGCGAATTTACAAGCATTTGTACGTTTTTGGCTCGCCAACTTAAAAACTACTGGAGATATTGAACTTTTTCAAAAAATCCGATTTCTCATTAAACCAGCGAAGCGAAAAAGCAAAAAATCGTCAATTTCTGCTTAAAAACGCGAATTTACAAGCATTTGTACGTTTTTGGCTCGCCAACTTAAAAACTACTGGAGATATTGAACTTTTTCAAAAAATCCGATTTCTCATTAAACCAGCGAAGCGAAAAAGCAAAAAATCGTCAATTTCTGCTTAAAAACGCGAATTTACAAGCATTTGTACGTTTTTGGCTCGCCAACTTAAAAACTACTGGAGATATTGAACTTTTTCAAAAAATCCGATTTCTCATTAAACCAGCGAAGCGAAAAAGCAAAAAATCGTCAATTTCTGCTTAAAAACGCGAATTTACAAGCATTTGTACGTTTTTGGCTCGCCAACTTAAAAACTACTGGAGATATTGTACTTTTTCAAAAAATCCGATTTCTCATTAAACCAGCGAAGCGAAAAAGCAAAAAATCGTCAATTTCTGCTTAAAAACGCGAATTTACAAGCATTTGTACGTATTTGGCTCGCCAACTTAAAAACTACTGGAGATATTGAACTTTTTCAAAAAATCCGATTTCTCATTATTTTAATAAAGTGATGTAACCATCATTACATGCTCATGAAATAACATACTATTTTTAATTTTTTTTTGTTTTTATTTATCAATAATTAATGCAGTGCAACAACTTTATAATTCTAGTGTACCAACTGGAATTACCAAATATGATAATTCATATAAATTTTATTTAACCTAACAAGTTGACAAATTATTTTAAAAAAAAATGTTTTTTTATTGATTATATAAAATATAAATTCAAAAATTTATTTCTGTTGTGTAAGTTGAAAAATTGATTATATAAAATCAGTCCTATCAGTTCTTTTATTAATCACCGGAAAAAATAAAATATATTTCTAAATTTCGTTTTCAAATATTACAAGAAAACTACGTCCTACACATAGAAACTCTTTTCCAAATATTCCACCTACGGATATTTTCAAATTAATTTAATATAGAAAGATCTATTCGAATATTCATAGTTCGCCTTTTAATTTTCATGCATAAATTTGTATAATTATAAAATGACTAAGAACAAAACGCATATACTTAAAACTAATTACAAAAGTATAAAATCAAATGTGAATGAACTAAAACACGATTTCAATCCTATTTCAACAGGATGTTGTTTTAAATAATTCCGATTTCACAATTTACACACAAATGTACTAATATTTATTTAAATAACATTTTGCCTTATTAGGACTTACTTATTATTGGAATATTAATTTTACTTCTAAAAGGTTATTATTCAAAAAAAATATTTGTCTAATAATGAGACAGTTACAACTTAATTATAATTTTAGTTTGTTAATATGATTTTAAAGCAAATAAGATTTTGTTTAATGTCTGTACACGAATGTAATTAACATAAATTCAATAATTATATTAGCATCAATCTTAATAAGTATAATTTCTTAATATTATATTCATAAGCAGACCCTACACAATCAATATTACTGTCAATATTTATTTATTAGTAATACTGACAGTATTGCAGTACACAACTCTCAAGCACACAGTCAATATTACTGTCAAAGTACTGTCAATAAATATCAAAATTTTCGAATATTCCACTCTTTACACAATTAATAATACCGTCAATATTTTTTTGATACTAGTATTATTGACATTTTTAAAAATTACTAATTTTCTATGCAATAATAATAATTAAAACGTTTAACTTAACGGCCGATTTCATAATAAATACATTAACAAAAGTCAACTTTAAACCAAGAAAAAAGCATCGATTTTAAATTCTACTAGAATAATAATTATTTTTGTCAATAAACGATGCTTTTTTGTCAATTTTTCACACATTTAGTTGTAAAATTATTAGTTTTTATCTATAATATGAAGCTTTTTTGAAAGCTTAAACTGGCTATAGTATTGTAAAATAAGCAATCCGCTGTTGCTACAATTGTGAAATTATTTTAAAATGTCATCGATGTTATATCAAAAAGTGCAATTACTTATTGATAAATTCGTAGAATAATAATATATATTATATTTTGATATTAATTTTAATTGGCATAGTGAATTATAAAGAGATGACATGAATTTTATAAATATATTTACTTCTAGAGTAAAATTTACTACCACGATATTTGTATTTATTCTAGTAATTTACTCAGTTAATTTGTTCATCTAGTAAATTTATAAGCGTTTATAGTGTAGTTACTATATACATACATACATACACAATCACGCCATGTACCCAAAAGGATGTGACACAAACTCTTTTCATCATCCCGAAATCAGTCGCCTCCAAACATTCCTATCCAAACAAGCAACTTTGGCTTCATCCACATTCATAATTCCTCTCATACATGCTCTTTTATTCCTATTACTTGGAAACTTTCGCTCACGCAAAACACTCTCAATCATACCACTCCAACTATTCATCGGACGTCCACGCAAACGTATACCATCAAAATCATTCAAATAAATCTTTTTAACCAAACGTTCATTAGACATTCGCTCAACATGTCCGAACCATCTTAACTGACTAACACCAACTTTTGCTACAACATTTTTTTTCAATTTCACACTCATCATACACTAATCTATTTCGTACCCGATCTCTCCTATTTACTATACGAACAAGCATATTTACTCTCCTAATAAATTTACTCTGTTGTCTGTAAAATCGGACATTAGCAAATTAGTCAATTTGAATTAAATAAAATACCTATCCTTTTTCTGTGTTCTTATTAAATTCATTTATATATAACGTGGCTGAAGCCGATTAAACTTATCGTTCAAAATTATCAAATAGCCAGCCGGAATGGCCGAATCCATTTGTGTAAAAAAAAATTATCAAATATATTTGATTTGCGCGTGATTAAGTTGGTCAAATTATCAATCAATTAAAAGTTCCAAAAACAGTTGACAACTTATCAATTATCCCTCTCATATAAATATAAAATAAATTTAATACAATTAAATATAGCAAAACAATATGACAAAATTATTTTGACGTAAAGCATCCAACTGAACACAACTTCAACCACCCACGTTTTTCACGTCCAATCAGCTCATAATAATCACAATAAAAAATCAGCAAACCACACAGCGGGGATCCAAAAACCATCGGTCCTATTTTTCTCTTCACGTATCCTCGTTCATCTTTCGTAATTTATTTCGCTATTTCGCGCAAGCAAAACAAACACAAAGTTACGGCCCAACAGTGTCGGAAACTCTTTTTCGTTTTAGTGTTTGGGTTAATTTACGAAACATTTACACGCGCGTCTACGGCATGGCATATATACGTTAACGTCAGATCGCGTTTGTTTTGACGTAGACTTTACGTTTGCGTTGTGCTGTGTTATTGCAGAAACGTAAACGTGTTGTTTGCTTGATGTTGATTGCTTGTTTGGTTGTGTATTTATGTATATTAAGTGTGTGTTCTTACTCTAAGGTGAGGCAGTTTATTATACGGTTATGTGTGAGTCATAATAATGAGAGGTTCTATTATATAGTTAGACGAATTGGAAAGCGCGTTGATGAATTAATTTGTATTTCACAATTTATTACCTAAGAATTGAATCAGATAAAACCTAGTTTAAATTTATATGAAATTACAAAAATAAAGTACTAGTACATTTATTTACAAGTAATAGATAACAGATAAAGATCGATAAAAATAAGTGATTCGAATTTCAGTTTTATTGGTAGGCATATTCACATTTTCTACGACCTTAAAATTCAAAAATAAATTAAGAATACAATTGTTTATTTCTTTATTGTAATAATTATTAACCGTAACACTACAATGGGCTCGTTAAAGAAATATTCATTGACCTTACCGGGTTTAAACCCAGGACCTTCTGATTTCGCGGCAGACGCGCTAACCAACTGATGATAAACTCATGAATTTAATCCAGTCAAGTACATCACATGATGTGTCTATAAATCTAGCAATGTTAGTATATTTTATATTCTTAATTACACGTATTATAATTATTAGGTTATAGTTTATTTTTGCTTAAATTGCTTTTAATTAATTTTTAAATGGAGAAAAATGCATATAAATAATTTTGCTTTCAAACAAATATTTACATAGTTATTTTGTTTGTGGTCGTGATACATTTTAAGCTTCGATGTGTGAAATTGTATTTTACGTACTGCGATCAATGGGTAAAACTACAATTTCACGTATGGGAGAATAGTATTCTTCAGCTAAGATTGTAATTACGCATTAATAAATGACTGATTCTAAACGACATACGTTATTGTAGATGTCTCATTTGCTACATAAGTTATCAAACTGTACTTATAGAAAATTATGTACGCTGTAACTCTGTTCAGAAAATAAATCTAAACTATCAAAATACTTCGTTAACATTGATATACAATGTTTTATATGTTTTATATTGACTTAAATTGAATTTGCTTGACTCGAATTGAATATAAAACGAACTGAAACATTTCTGAACTGTATGTTAACGGAATATTATTGTACAATTACAATCTTAGCTGAAGAATATATATATATATATATATATATATATATAAATATAATAATTTATAATCATAATTTAACACTAATTACAAACACATTCAATATTCCACTAACAACATCCAGATGTTAATATACATTTTTTCTAATATTAATCTTTCATCACAATATCATTTAAAACTCCTAATTCAATTAGTTAAAAAAAAAAAAAACAACCTAACCCCATCGTTAATTCATATGACACAACAGGAAATATAATATTCCATAATCCTTAAAAAACTTGGTCATAAACAAGCATATGAATCATGTTTGTGTGCACACCAGGGGAAAACTTCGGTTAATAACAGGGAACAATTTGCGTGACTTGCAATGACCGCCACACGAGTCGCTACGTAAAAGAATAAAAAAAACGTTAAAAACAAAAAAAACTCATAAAATCAAATTTAAGCACGTATGACACACCGGTGCGACAACGGAACAGCCGAGAGGCCATGTGCGGTTTGCCCTCAATGTGACGCCACGAATTTAAAGCCACGGATATCAAGCAGGAGGGTTAATATGCTTGATGCATAACTTGACCAGGTTAGCAGAAGTTTGATGTCATATTGATGGACGTCAAAGTTACGTTGTTGCAACGTAAATATATTCCGCCCGTTAAGTTTGTTTATGTATCGAATCAAAGGTAAGGTTCAATTTGAAAAACGTAAATCGATGTGAATAAAAATTCTAAAATTGTTACGACATGTAGTGCGTAGGAGTAATGGTGATGTGTTTTAGAAAATTAAACCGTACAGAATTTAAATTTATAGAATTTTTGAGCTGGAGGATAGATCGACCACAGCATACCACCCGAGAAAATTCTATAAATTCAATGGATACTGACTGTGAAAGCCTGGAGATTAGAAATAGAAAAATGAAATAAACCCATAAATGTTTTTTATTTATTTACAAAATTAAGTTTAAATTCGGCATTATTTATTTATTAATATTAATTGTTATTATCGACAACAAGCATAAATAATAAATAATTTCATGTAAATATGAAACAAAATTTCGGTATATTTAAATACACAAATATTATTATAGTTATAAATACACAATTTATTTTTTATTAATATTAATTATTTATTAATAAATTCATTGACACAAATAAAATCAATTAATAATTATCCGTAATAAATATTTTTAAACACTCGACAATCAAATTCGATAAATTTATATTAAATATAATTTGAAAATCACTGAATCAAAAACTGCTAATAATGAAATTGATTAATATAATGTGTATATGTTTAGTTTGCGTTATATTACATTACTTAAATATGGTGCTAAATGTATCTACTTAATTGCTTATTTATTTAGTATAATATTCCTGCGTGATTGCATATTAATAGCTGTATCGATCGGTTAATATTTTATTTATAGTACATTACTGCTTCTCGATAAGTTGGTAAAAAGTAAATATTAAATCAACAATAAATTAATTAGCTATATAACATCAATTATTTATTCATAATTACTTTTCTCATAATTGTTTTTATACAGTGTGTCCACAGACAAAGACATATTTATCAATATTTAATTATATTTGAGTCATTGGCCGGCTTGATTAAAACTGTACTATTGCAAAAAATATTTTGATATTGTTCATGATTAGTATGTTTAAATCGAAGAGGAAACTACTTGCACAATCTGGTGTAAAAATTAATTAAAATCTTTGTAAAATCATGTGATATTTCTTAAAATCCAAATAAAATCCTTTAAAATTCCTTAAAATCATGGTAAAATCAATTAACGATCGTCTTAAAATCATGTAAAATATCTACAGTTTCAGAAATTTCGGAAAAATCAACGAAATATTACTACAATCTCAGCAATCATACTTAAAATTTGTACAATCTGGTCTACAAAATTTGAGAAAGTGTTTATTATCACTTTCAAAGTCTATTTTAGACGTTAGAAAGATATCACAAATATGTATGCACAAATAACGAACCCGGGCCCGCAAAATTTTATATGTATTATAATTTAAGCACAATTCGCGTATAATTATAATCTATGTTTTCCAAGAAACCTACAAAAATATAAAAAAAAAACTAATAAAAATTAAATTAGTAATTTAAAAATCCAGGTAATAAAGTTTTGCTGTATATTTTGTACTATTATCGACTATCAGTATTAGTCATAACGAAACACACGAACAGGTGACTAATATCAATAGTTTTCCACGAAAGGGTGAATTTAGTGAATGTTATTCATTTCTAGAGAATTTTAATTGCGCAATGTTGGTATATGAAACGTAATATGTAGGATATATTTGCTAGAACAGAATGTAGAATTTATAGGATACTAGAAACAGTCCCGGAACAGTAGGCATATAGAAACTATTTCACACTTAATGAGACATAAACACTCAGCTAAATGTAGAATGGAACAATTTAATGTATGTCCTTGTAAACTTACTTGACATTAATTATGAAACTTGATCTGAAATTGAAGTAAAAAAAATGACACTCGTAAATTCAAACTATTTATTTTATGAATTGCCGTATTTTTCGGACCATAAGACCTTTTAACATAAAAAAAATCGATTTAAAATTGAAGTGCGTCTTATAGTCCAAAGGTAACATTAAAATTAGAATCTTTATACTGTATCGAAGCAATAAATTAAAATTAAGTAAAAATTTGAAAATATCTTTATATACCTAATAAAATGTTCTTTTCTAAAAATCGTCCCATAAATTTGGGATGCGCGTCTTATGGTCCGAAAAATAAGGTAAACATTTTAAAAATTCTATTCAAAAACTTAAAATCCACTACATTAAAGCATATATGCTACAAACACAGTATGAAAACCAATTAATTTGCGATTTACTCTGGCAAATCATAGCATAAAAAATTAAAGATGTCCGTCATGGAAACAGCAACATAGAGAAATAGATATAATGGCGTTTACTGTTAAAACAGTAAAATTATAATAACTCCTACAAATTAATTTGTCAATTCTCAAATTTCTGTATTTCCTGAATTTTGATACATACATAAATACCTACTATCTACTTTGTCATAAACTTAAATACACTTATAATTAACTATAAGAAATGCAATATGTAATATTATATTACATCAATATAATAAACGTAACTTTTTACTCTTGCATTTAATATAATAAGAAAACTAAAATTATTTAATTCTATTAGAAAACAAAAACCTCATAAATGTTTTTCACCAAAATTAAACACAAACAATGAAGTTAATTCTATAACACAAACAAACAAAAAGTTTTATATTAAAAATAATAACCGTTAATTAATCTTTTATTCCCATCAAAACAAAAATAAAATATGATGTAGTCTAATTGTGCTATTTACATTTTAATTATACATATAGAGCACAAATTAATGCGCGTTTTTATTGCACTATAAACTATGGACTAGACATATTAAAATTTTATACTTGCTACTAAAGTCAGTTATTAATTGTTTTCATTGTATTTATAATGTGTTTAGTATTAAATATTCATAATAAAAAAATCTATGAAAATTAACTATAATATTTTTTAACATAAAAGTATTAACTTTATCTTATTTGTGTATTGAATAATAATAAATTTAAAATTTATAAATAATTCAAATTTATATTTTGAACTGGGACGTTTTTTGGTGGAGGTGTATTGAATGTAGTACAAGAATTTTTCCATTATGTTTATTATATTTATGCATAAGAAAACTTAACTATATTGTATATACATATACATATATATATATATATATATATATATATATATATATATATATATATATATATATATATATATATATAATTTCGAAAAAACAATTATAATCCATTATTTTAAGAAAAAATTTTGCGATTCTACAACCAATAATAATGTTTGATAAATGATTATAAAATAACGAAATTCGTATTTTCTTTTGTTATTTTGATTCCTTTTGTCGTATTCATAATTTATTTTTTTTTTTTTGTAACTATTTTCTATTTTCTGTTTTTCTAACTCAAAAATATCGCTTTTTATTTTATTTTTTTTTACAATTTTTTTGTAATATCAAAACTAAATTATATTTTCCAAAATACATAATTTTATAGTTACATTGTTTTTTTCAATATTCTATTACATGTACAATGCCAAAAATTACAATAAATTTTAGAAAAAATAATATTTAAAATTTTTCTATGAAAAAACTTATTAGAAATGTTTTATTTAAAAAAAAAGCATATATTTATTAATTTATTTGTTCATTCTCAATAACTTAATATAAAGTAACGGCTCACTTAAAAAATACAGCTTTTATTTACAGCTTTAAAATATATTTACCTTGTAACATATTTAATTATGTATATATATTGACAACTCCTCGCCTTCTTATAAACAAATTACTTGCACATTATCAAACAAATCACACGCTAAATAAACTTATAAACTATATAAATATCGCAAAAGTCAATCTTTTCACGCATCTATTAACAAAAACTTATGTATTGTACTAAATATTAAAACACAATTTTAATTATAACAGTAAGGGCAATATATAGTTGTTATATACACTAATTTTTATACACAATGTATATTCAAAAACACACAATTTACATCAAATATTACAATAGTCAATCTTTCCCGCATCTAGTAACAAAAAATCGGATAAACTTAACAGTCACCAAATATTTACTTTACATACTGTTACTTTAGCACATTTTATGAATATAATTTGCAAAATAAACGCGAGATAAATACAGTGGTGCCTCGCATAACGAACGCCTCGCACAGCGAACGCTGCACACAACGAACTTCCTTTTCGTTCATTTCACGATTCATACAACGAACTTCGCTTCACACAACGAACTTCGCTTCACACAACGAAGTCGCCCACTTCACACGATCACTGCCGATTTATTGCATCCTTCCGCGCAGGCAGTCGTTAGTCACTGAGCAGTACGCTTAACTTACGCACGTGTCGCAGCAATCGTTCATCATTACAACGAAGTCGCCCGATCTTCTACGATCACTGCCGATTAATTGCATCCTCCCGCGCAGGCAGTCGTTAGACTCGTTAGTCACTGCGTAGTACGCTTAACTTACGCACGTATCGCAGCAATCGTTCTTCATTACGAATTAAATCGCACACGTATCACGGCAGTCGTCCTTTTAAGATAAACTCAACATTTTTTTTATATGATGGGTTCTAAAAAAAGCAGGAAGGTGATTTCTCTTGAAATGAAACAGGAAATAATTAGAAGGAGTGAATGTGGGGTAAAACAGTGTGACCTCGTCAAAGAGTTTGGCCTCAACAAGACCACCATTTTCACCATTTTGACAAACAAGGATGCAATAAAATCAGCCAAAGTAGCCAAAGGAGTATCAAAACTATTTAATGAAAAACATAGATCTTCAATCCACGAGGAAATGGAGAGGCTATTAGCGATTTGGATTAAGGACAGGCAGGTGAAAGGTGACGTAACAACCCAAGATATTATCTGTCACAAGGCCAAGATAATTTATGAAGATCTAAAGAAAAACATCCCTGGAAGTAGCAGCAATCAAGATAATAAAGAAGATTTCAAAGCCAGCAGGGGGTGGTTTTTTAGATTTAAGAAAAGGTATGGAATCCACAGCGTTAATATGCATGGTGAGGCTGGCAGTGCTGATAAAAAAGAAGCAGAAAAGTTCTCTATTAATTTTCAAAAATTTATTATGGATGAAGGATACTGCCCACAACAAGTGTTCAATGCCGATGAAACGGGTCTTTTCTGGAAAAGAATGCCGAGCAGAACCTTCATTACAAAAGAAGAGAAGAAATTGCCAGGACACAAAGCCATGAAGGACAGACTTACCCTTATGATTTCGTCTAATGCCAGCGGAGACCTCAAGATCAAACCTCTATTGGTTTATCACTCTGAAAATCCAAGAATTTTTAAGAAAAATAACGTTATTAAGTCCAAATTGCCCGTCCATTGGAAGTCCAATCAAAAAGCCTGGGTGACCCAAGTTATCTTCAACGAATGGATTCTGGAAACCTTTGCTCCTGCCGTGAAGAAATTCTTGTTGGAAAAAGAACTGCCGCTCAAAGCCCTTCTGATACTTGACAATGCCCCTTCTCACCCAAAAGACCTAGAAGAAATATTGCAGGAAAATTATCCTTTTATCAAGGTGCAGTATTTGCCACCAAACACCACATCCATTCTCCAGCCAATGGATCAGCAAGTTATTGCGAACTTTAAAAAACTCTACACTAGAGCCCTCTTTAATAAGGTGTTTGAAGAATGCGAGTTTGGTGGAGACAATATGACTATCCGAATGTTTTGGAAGGAGAAATTTGATATCCTTTTGGCAATACGACTTATACAGAAGGCCTGGGAAGAAGTGTCACAAAGGACCCTCATTTCTGCTTGGAAGATGCTTGTGCCTTCGTGGATTCAGGAAGAAGCAGTAGTTGATGACACAGAAGTGGTGAAGGACAAAGGTTGGAATTAGAGGTAGAGGAAGAGGATGTAGAGGAGCTTATTGAGGAACACAAAGAAGAGCTGACAACTGAAGAGCTCCAAACACTTCTGGCCCAACAACAGGACAATGCTCAAAGGGAAGCGTCATCTGATAACGAGGAGCAACAATCAAACAATCAACCAATTCCAACTGCTGACATCAAGAACATCCTGGTCAAATGGAAAGCAGTTCAGGAGTTTACCAATGCCCACTATCCGGATTCCGCTGAAGCAAACAGGATCAACGACCTGTACTCCGATACTCTTGTCCGTTATTTCCGGCAGATGTTGAAGAAAAGAGAGAAACAAACGACTTTGGACAGGTTTTTCACTGCACCATCGGCCAAAAAGCGGAAAATGGATGAAGATGTGCAAGATTCGATTATTTCTTAAAATTAAAAAATGTGTGTTTTTTTCATTATGTTTTTAGATGTACATATCTAAATAAAAATAATAACAAAAAATTTATCTTTTTTTTATGTCATCTTACCATATTTTATGCTACAGAACGAATTATTTTTTTTAACATGTATTGTTATGGGAAAACGCGTTTCACATAACGAACTTTTCGCATAACGAACTTGCTCCTGGAACGAATTAAGTTCGTTGTGTGAGGCACCACTGTACATTAGTTTTTATAGAGAACAATTATTTTATATTATACACTGATTTTTATACAAAAAGTACACAAAACACACAAACTTTTTATCAGATATCACAAAAGTAAGTCTTTATCGGCATTTAGTGCCAAAAAAATCAAATATATACTAAATATTAATGCCCAATTTTAAATAAAAACGCCAGAGATACGTATTAACTGATATAGAAATCAGCCATTTTAACGTATACTAAATAAAAATTTTGTTTGTGTAGGTTTGTACGTGTTGTAAGATGCTTGTCTAGAATTGTTGATTAAAAAATTCTCGAGCTAATTAGACAAATCTTGTTATAAACAAATATAAAATAATATTGTTTGTGTTTTTTAATAAAGAATATTTTTAATTGTTTATTTAATGTGTAAAATGTTTGAAAATTATTATTTTAAATCACTTAAAAAATTATGTAAGTTCAATACGTACATTGAAATTAGAAGAGGATAAATATATAGCAATATTTATATAGTTGTAGAATAATTATTGCAAATTTATAATGATAAATTTATGTATTATTTAAGCTATTATTTTTGAACTTATTTCTTTTGTAAGTAAATTTTAACCGTTTGAGATCGGCTGTCGCCATTATGACATTTTAAGTTAAATGATGACTTTTCTTCAATTTTTTTTAAAATTGTTTTTATACTCTTTCTTTCAAAATATTTTTCTATATGTACTAGACTTACAGTTGTATAAAACAATATTAACTAAGCAACTAAATTGTTAACTTTCTTTAAAAAGCATCAATAATTATTAAATTAATAATATCGTAAACAATATTTTATGCAACCAGCTTTTAATTTATTATTAATTACTGTTCAACTCGTATACTGTAAAATTATCTAAAATATTTTAAAATTAAAATGTAATATAATGGTAATATTTATAATTATATATATACATTTATAATAATTATATATATATATATATATATATATATATATATATATATATATATATATATACCTATATATATATATATAAAAAAAAAAAATTTAATATGAGTTTTAGGAGAAAAACTTATTCTTTATAAAAAAATGTGCTTCTATTAAAACCCCTAATAGTCAAAGAAAAATCCAGTAATCATCACTTAAGATAAGATCAAAAACTTGATATTATTCGGACTTAGTCATATTTAAAATCAACAACTCGACATAATATCAAGTTTTTGATCTTATCTTAAGAGATTACTGGATTTTTCTTTGTCTATAAAAGATTTTGATAGAAGCAAAATTTTGTATAAAGAATAAGTTTTTCTCATAAAACTCTTATTAAAATTTTTTCCCTATAGGAAACCTCATCACTTTACACACTGTATATATCCCTCTCTATCGCCCTATAAATGCTAATCAACACCATATCCTTGGCGTGTCCTCTAAATAGTCAAAGTGTCACTACAACATCCCGTCACGGTCGTAATCAGTAAGAAATCTTCGACAACAGATCAGCACATGGAATGCAACAATAGAAGATCGTTGTGCCGGACATGTTGGTAACAAACGACAGTCGAGGTCGAATAGAGAGGCAATCACGTTGCTCAGACACTGTTATAGTACGGAGACGGGTACAATGGGTTTATCAACTGGTTCGGAGCTAACCGGAGAATGCCCGGAGTAAACGTTTCGACGACCTCGGGTCGCTAGATGTCATTGAATATTTGATACGGTTAGGATTTTTTTTGTGTTGGATCGACGGAATTGTAAAATGTTTGAAAAACAGCAATTATTACTTTTGTTTAACTTATTTGAGACTAAGGCTGGAATTCTATATTGAACTATAAAAACTTGTGTTTTTTTTTTAAATAAATTGAAAATTGCATGTATTAAAGAAAGACAAAAGCTATATTACTACAGAGTTTATAGAATAATACAGATCATCAGCATAAATTTATGGTAGTATTCTGAACAGGCATGTAGTATTACAGAATACATATATTGTTTTTTTCTACTGAATAAAAAAAATTCGTTTACTAAAAAACAAAACATTTTGTGACACACAAGAGACCTATTTATCAAACATATATGTAAAACTGTACTAGATATAACATAAATACTACGAATAGAATCCAATTATACTGAATAATTACATTTTGAAATGAAGCTCCTCATATGACTCGTATTATATAATTAGAGCTTTTATTTACTAAAAGAAATATAGTAAGAAAATCGAAAAATGATATCCCTGTTGAAATCTATAAAAGCATATGCAAACTAATAAGTTCAAAGTGCTTAAAAAGTCATTTTAAATCTGTTTAGGTTTGAAAAGGATATAAAATGCATTAGAAATGAGGAAAAAATATTGGGAAACAATCTGTAAAAAAGTTTGAAAGGAAAGCTATTTATCTTATATAAAAATCAAATGAAAATGACAGCTGTTATAAACTTTTCTACAGAAAATTTACTGAAAGAAATTGAAAAGAAGTTCTATTCAAAATTCAGTCATAAAATATAGCGCCGCATACAAATCGCATTTATTTAGCAATGTTCATATCAATTCTCTTTATTTTACTCTAGAAATCAAAGCTTTGTTGTCGTAAATAATTGTTTTTATAACAAACAATATGAAATAGCATTCTTAGCAATTTATTTTTATTGTACATATTTTTTAATTTAGTAAACTTATTGTTTACAATCTCATCTTCAAATTGTGTAATATAAATAATAAATTTAATTCCGAAATAAAAAAATTCATTTACAAAAACTCTACAGGGTGTTCCAGACCACCCGTCCCAACCTTTTATTTTAAAAACGCGATAAGCTATAAAGTTGAAAAAAAAATTAATAACCGAAGCGTATGCAAAAAATTTATAGGCCTTGCTAAAATTTTCCTGAAAAAACGGAAAGTGGAGGAAACCAGGATTTCAAATAGAAACATAGGGTATGTTTAGTATCGCAAAATAGAGTTTTTAAAAAAAATCTTTTTTATTTGAAACTTTTTTGATATCTCTTACGCTTGAGGAAATAAGTGAAAAATAATAATAATAAAACGTGATTGATATTTTTAATATAATAAGGTTATATCTAAGGTTATATCTAATCAAAATGATTATTTAAAGTATCTCACCAATTTCAAAAGCGAAAACTACCCGCAAAGTTTAATAGAAGATAATCTCCAGTATATACACAAGTGTAAATTGTAAAGTTTAGTATTGAATTAATTTTTTGTCGAAGTGTAGAAGTAGTTATGCTCGCGTTGCGTTCTCGGCTGCAAAGTTGTATCTGTGATGTAGCAAATGGAGCGAACGAGGGCCGTGTGCGAGTGGATTCCTAGCCAATATCCACGACACGGACAGATATACACTCGCAGATCGTGGCAGCGGCACACACACATGCACGATTCCCGGCGAATGGTACACGCGCGCATATCTCTAGAAATCTTGCTTGTTAGAGAAGTTACTTATACAATTACTGTGAGTGCTGCATAGTATAGTAGTCGGCGAGATACAGTCGCATGAACAGGCACGGCTTAAGAGCTTTTTTACCCCACCATCAGCACTTGAACTTCAGCTACGATAAGTTAAATTGCTTTCTAGTTTTTTTAAATCTTTTTAGGTTAACACTTTATTTTTGTAAAGTCTCACTACAATAAAAAATAAATAGCAAAATACAGTATATCTTAAAAATGCACCAGAGTTAGATTGCTAAAAAAAAACCTGCAAATATTAAAAAAATTCAAATATATAATTACAAATTTTTTAAGAAAAAAAAGTAGAAAAAATTTCTATGTAATTCTGTTCATTTCTTATCAAACATTGGTGATTTACATAGTATAGACTAGATGTCCCATTTGCTATGAATAAAGATTTGGGAAATTATAAAAAAAGGACTTTAGTTAGACAAAACATATAAGTAGGAGTATATTTTGTGATCAGTTGTTTATTTTGTTACTTAGTAATTTGTTTCTATGTTCTGTTTATTTACTGTTTATTTGTATAATTTTTCCCGATGATAATTTATGTGGAGTACATCAAAACGTTGATTATTAATAAAAATTAATACAGAACTATATCCTATATTGTTTTAATAAATAAACAATATTACAGATACTGTATTCAACTAATAACTGAACTAAACTTTAGATCTTAAAAATTAAAAAAAAAAAACATTTCTTGAAATTAATTTATATTTACAATAAGCCAAAAACCGTGCGAGTCCGTTCCTGGTTTTGCGTAAAACTTAAGCATCTGACTTTTGAATATATACGAATGCTACTGACAGCAATTATATTAGCGTAATTATTGTGAGAGATTAAGTTTATATGATGCATTAGCGGTTTGGAATGCCAGCCCTAAAGTAGACGTAACACCCGTTCGTAGTAGCAACGTTATCCAAACCCATTCGCACACACACACGTCAACCTCGCTACTCCAGCTACACCACTCACTTCCCCAACAAGTGTAAATCTGTAAATGAACGATGACACAGCCAGATCTTCCGCAACAAAACAACCAAACACACACACAGACTCGATCTGTGTCTCTGCTTCGGTTATGTTGCGTTTTTCCACGTCAATGCACCTTTGAAAAATTAAATCGTTTCGCTCGACGTAAAGACGTATTCAATTCGATTCAATTACGTCGCTTTCAAGCTTAGATAGAGCCTTGTGATGCAGATATGAAATCTGTTTTTGAATAAATAAGGTTCGTTTTAATAATGATATTTTGCAAGTTTTTCAAAGGTGATTTGTTTTATAATTGAATTGAAATACGGTGGACAAGTTTACAAAAAAAAAGTATTAAATCGTTTTTAATTTAATTATTCATTTTATCAACTAATAAACAAATGAATCGATAAAGCCTAGATTAAATTAATAAAGTATACTAACATACCTTTTTCTAAAGCATTTTACTCTACTAATTTTGGTAGAGTAACTATTTACACAAAGCTAGTAGTTTGGTAGAGCTAATAAGTAGTTTAGCTTCCGTATTATTTAATAAAGCCAATTATCTGCCAAACTTAACAACTTCCATTTGTATTCAATCGACCCTTATAGATCAAATTTCAAATTATATAGGCACAAGTAAAACTAATTTTTATTTAAAAATATTTACAAATATGCAAAATAACCACTAAACAATAACAAAAATAAATTGGTATCATAACACTTTTCAAATTCAAATTCAAATTTCATTTAAATTTTTGAAATACTTGTTAAATAATATACTAAAAATATTCTAACTTCATATTTGAAACATTATAATTTCGTGAAAAATGAATAAAACATTTTACGTACAATACGTAGTATATAAATATAATCTGTCAACATTGTGTTTTTGTTATTAACACAATCATGAATTTTGATGCTGTATAAACAACTAATATATCTTCGGACAATAAAAACCCAACAAATGACAAAATGATAAAACACAGTGTTTTTATTTACTGGAGAAAAACCTCAGTATATAAGAAACTTTATGAAACATGTCATTTTCACGTGAAAATTCTTTAAAGAAACTCCATAATAGCGCATTCACGCTTTCCTGCAAAACACATTTAGCAACCAACTGGACAATTTTAGATGTGTCAGTCGCATAAACACAAAACAAAATAACGAGAGAGTTCCGGACTCGGCAAAAGATTATCTGAATGTCTCTTAATTTACATTTGAGTTTTAGTTAATTACAAGGCTATAGTATGGCAAGAAGTCATAAACAAATTATCTTTTTTAATTTTAATTGATTAAATAATTTTTATATAAATACAAAAAGTTATAGGCGTTTTTTATAATTTAATATAATGGATTCATTGTTTTATTAAAAATCGTATATTGTGTAATTGCTCCGATTTTCAAATGCTGTCTAATTCCGTTCCTGAGTTGTTCATTTGTCCTATTCGTTTAACAATTAGGTACTTGCACGCAATTTACCCGTATCAATAATGTTTCATTTATTGTATTATGCATTATAAGTTAAAATACTTAACAATTTGTAATTCATAATTTTGTTGAAAACAGTTCGCGAACTGAAATATGATCCGTTTAATTTAAATAATGTTGTGTTTCACTAAAAAAATTAAAGATACATACTTCTTTTTTCAATTTTAAACATAAATTTTATTACCACTTTGACTGCAAGGAAAAAGTGGTATAGCGTTTGGTACGGTGTCTGTAACATTTTCAAAAAAAATAAAAAATTGTATAGAAATCCTTCATATAGCCTCTAGATGACGAGTCTGAACTTAGTTTATGTGGGTGTATGGATGTGCGTCGTCAGCTCGCTCGCTCGCTCGGTCGTAAGTCAAAATTTTGTGGCCGCAACTCCTCCTAGACGGTTCAACCGATTTTAATGAAATTTTCAGGATAAATTTGTCTAGTGTCCAAGATGGTCATGTGGTTTTATTTTTTTCTAGTGATGCCAACTTTCCGAGAAAAAAATTACTAAAGTTTTTAAAAATTCATATTGGCTACGTTATTTATCCGATTTTGATCAAATTTTCAGAAAAGATTTCCCTAATGCTCTCATTAATTATATAATTTTATTAATATTCAGTGTTGCCAACTTTCCATGAAAAAAATTACTAAAGTTTTAAAAATTTTATTATGGCCATGTTATTTAACCGATTTTAATCAAATTTTCACAAAAGATTCTCCTAGTATTCATATAATTTATGTAATTTTAACAAATTACAGTGTTGCCAACCTTCCGAATAAAAAATTACTAAAGTGACTACATTATTCATTCGATTTTGATCAAATTTTCAGAAAAGTTTCTCCTAGTGCCCTCATAAATTATAATATTATTAAAATACAGTGTCGCCAACTATCCGAGAAATGTCAAAGTGGTCTATATATGGGTTTACCCATATACTTCTAATCTTGTTTATTTAATTTATAGTGTAGTTCAGTTAAATTTTAAAAGTGATAAATTATATATAAAAAAGTTGTAAATAACTTTAGTTTTTATTTATATTTAATAATGTTTTTAAACGGGTCTGCTATTAAAATACATAATACGATTTTAATTTGCCCAATTCAGTATTTCATTTTAGATGCACAAGCACACAAATAACATCTGAATGTCAAGAAGACGCAAACGATGTCTTTTCCGAAAATCATTTTGTTTCACATGCCCAGTTATTCGAAAAACGTGCTTGGGTGCTAATTACCATATGTTTTTCATCTGCATACGAACATATAATATATTTAGACGGACTGAAACGTCGCATTACGTCCTCGTGCGAGTGCAAATTGAATGTGAAACAACTTAACAGTTTCCATAAATAATACTTCGCGAAGCACTTTGCGACAACGTACTTATAAATGCTGCCCAATAAATCAAATTAGACGTTTAATTGCGTCGAAATGTAAATGGGCGCCATTGTTGGTTGATTTTAGGTTTACAGGTTTACATATTTTCGATTTTATGTTTGTTGTTAGGTGCCTACCTATGAATAATATCAAATTTATTTCACGATATTTATAGATGGGCGATATATTAAATGGTGTACGAGCTATATGGAATCAGATAGTTTGGTTATGTAAATTTCTGTGAAATTTTTCTGAAGAATTTCAAATGAAATGAAGGAAGTTGTAAATTTGTTTTGTTAATGAGGCGAATTAACTAATTTTATTATTACGGCTAAAATAACTAAACGACTAGACTTATAGTCCGAGAAAAATATATATAGACACATGAAGGTCACTTCTATTCGTTTTGAACACTTCATCCTCCCAACTACTGTTTCAGGTTTACAAATGAGAAGTATTATTTTCTTGTAACATGTAAAGTAAAGAATTATTAAATATTGTTATTGTTATTTACTCCTATTTGTTTATTTGGGAGAAAACAATAATTTACTCTTAAGAAAAATCTGCTGTTGCTATCACAGAACTGACCATCATCGTATTAAATAAATTTATGGAATAGAAAAATTTGTATAACAACAACTACTGTAGTCATGGTAACTAAAAAGAAAACTGTCTTGACATAAATACGCCACCTATTTATAGAATTATATATCATAAGAATATGAAAAATTATTAAAAAAAATATTTTACCGTAGTTGTGTATTTTTTCTATGCAAAATCACATCTGCATAATTTTATTTACGTTGTCCTACAAGTGTTGTACATTCCTGAACAAACAAAGCTTTAATAACAAACCCAATTATGCCTACGTTGATGTATGGTAGTGAATGTTGGGTTTGGTTGCAAAAGCATAAGCGGAAAATGACTGCTGTGGAAATGAGATTTTTACGTGGGGTATGAGGTGTAAATAGGAGAGATCGGGTACGAAATACGATTAGTGTATGATGAGTGTGAAATTAAAAAATTGTTGGAGCAAAATTTGGTGTTAGTCAGTTAATATGGTTCGGACATGTTGAGCGAATGTCTAATGAACGTTTGGTTAAAATGATTTATTTAAATGATTTTGATGGTACACGTTTGCGTGGATGTCCGATGAGTAGTTGGAGTGGTATGATTGAGAGTGTTTTACGTGAGCGAAAGTTTCCAAGTAGTAGGAATAAAAGAGCATTTATGAGAAAAATTATGAATGTGGATGAAGCAAAAGTTGCTTGTTTGGATAGGAATGTTTGGAGGCGACTGATTTCGGGATGATAAAAAGAGTTTGTGCCACACCCTTTTGAGTACATGGCGTGATTATGTATGTATGTATGTATTATTTTAAACAAACCATCCCAAATCCATCAAATAAAAATATAAACTGTAAAAATGGCTAGTTGTTGATCAGCAATCATTTCTCGAGTTGAAGACTTAATATGAACATTATTCAAGCGTGTGTGTGCGCGTCTTATCGACGAAGAACGAAGAAGCATTTGACTGAAAACTGTTTGCGAGTGTATTGAAGTGAAGATCTCAATCTTGATTTATACTGTAACGCCTTCGGGCTGCAGAGCCGCGCTGTATATATCTGCACAAGTGCACGGAGGGGATGATATATTGTTTGGCGAAGAGCACTGCTTTAATGGAATTACTCCGGATCGCGCGCGCAAGACTCACTTTGCCTCTGCGATATAGTTTATTATTCGAAGGATAACACGAGCACTGCAGCCATAATAGCCGCTTCACTTCACTATAGTTTACACTAGCTAAAGTTATAAGCGCTTTATACTTAAATAATAACAACCCCCCGATATTGTCTTAAGAAAAATTTATATAATCATTCTATAATCTGATTTAAAGATACAATTATTCTAACAGTTGTAGAATTACAGATTACTTGCTTTGTTAATGAATTTTATTGTAAAAATTTTCAAATAAAAAAAAATTGGAAAGAGTTAGTGCCACACCCTTATGGGTACACGGCGTAATACAAAAATGTATTTGAAAAATTTATATAAATTAAAATATTTTACAAAACGTGTACTTTTACAATAATATATCAGAATTACTCTATTTAAATTTATTTAAGTTGCCCAGTTAAAGTCTCATTTAAGTTAAAGATCTTTAAATGTGATGATCAGAATATCAGCATAAACATTTATAAAAATCCGAGTTTACATCGTATTTTTAACAACAATAACAAATGATTATTATATTTATTCGAATAAATTAGATAAAATCTTCTATAAAACTACATTGATATTTCATATTATTTTCAATAAAAAATATAATAAATTTTATTATTATTTTGACTTAATATGTAAATAAAAACAACAAGTTTCTTTGTGAACTTATATTGCATTTTTTTTTTTTTTTTTTCATAAAACATAGTTGCGACTTTTTTCTAAACAGATAATTCGTAGGGTGCAAATTGCACACAGAAACAAAATCATCTATTCTACATCAGTTACCACACAAGTTTTGTAGAAAAGTTAGCGAAACTTTTTATTAAGAAAGTTTCTACCAATTTTTTCTTCTTTCTGAACTGAATACTTTTATAAGTGCATTTGTTTTCAGGATATACGTATATTAATATTGAATTGCACTATATAAAAAAATAATTGCATTTTATATTATCGTACAATAAACAGCTTGTGAATAAAATTTTTGACTTTTGTAATAGTATTTCTTATTCATTTTTTGTTAGGAACCTACAATATTAAAAGTTTATATAGTTGATGTTCCTAAAAGTTTACACCAATAAATTTCCATATTATTATTCAATACTTTTAACTAACCAAAAATTTATAATTACATTTCACAGCAGTTTGTGCTGGTATATTATGTTACAAGGAACAGAAAACGATCTTTATTGTGTTTTTCTTATTCATGTCAAATCGAAAAATGTAATTTCCTATTGCATACTTATAGAAAAATTAAAGTATTCTACTTGCATGTAACGATTATATCTCATTCTCATAAGTAATAACCGTTATTACACATTTATTGAAAAATATAAAGTTATCTATACTTTTTTAATTATTCAGGAAAGTAAAAATTACACATAGCTAAAAATACAAATGCAATTAAATTTCTGATCAAAAATGTGCATAAAAACCGAACATAAAATAAACAATTTATCACATAAAATCTTTGTAGCAATATATGTGAAAAAAAATAAAAGTTTTAAGACAGCTAATTTTTTTATATTTAACTTCATAAAATCCTGACGACAGCAAAGAAAAAAACCACACAGTACATAGAGAAGGAGTGATATAAAAAAAAAATAAGTAAAAGTCGTACGAAATGACTTATAGTAAACACGTGCCATGTATATATAAGATTATCTTATTTCATAAACATATGTATAGCAGGATATATTGCGCGAACTTTTCGTTGGTAAAACTAAGCTTTGTGAATTATAACCAAGCCAAGGATCGTATATAGATAATTTATTTACGAACGCGAATACTATGTGTGTGTGTGTGGTTTTAAATGTGCATTCAAATAGAATGTGATAACAAAAAAATATGGTTTTAAAATTGATTATTTTTCTATACGATCCTAGCATATTTATAGTATATAGTACAGTAAGCACAGAATGGTAGTCGTTTCCCACGAGTAAGAAAATTTACGGAATAAACCTTGACGAGTGCTGCAATTCATACAAATGGGAAATGAACATTCTCTGCGTATATTTTTTTTACAATTATCAAATAGAATATTATACTTTTTAATAATAATAAATTAAACAAAAAAATTAAAAACAATCTACTACAAACCAAAAAAAAAAAAAAAACAATAGTCAAAAAAAAAAAATTAAAGAAATACAATACAAAAATTAATGTTGATAAAATTTGAAAATATTGCACAGCTTGAGTATGTTGGCATATGTTGCTAAATTGTCTCAATTTTGAGTATGCCAAGATGTTTTTCACTCAAAAAAGTTTTTTTTTTTTTAATATTTTTTTATGATACAATAAATACACTAAAAACAAAAGCGGATTATGTAATATATTAAGAACAAAGTAAGTAGATTTCTTGATTTTTTTTTTCATAATTTTGTTCATTATATCGAGAGCATTTTTTTATATATATACTAAGAGTAACGTTTCATCCTAATTTTCATGATTAATTAAACATAATATTATCAATATATAAATATATTATTTCCAGTTTCAATTTTAGAAACAATTATTTTTTTACAATTTTTTTTGTAAAATTTTTATATATTAATTTTTTATAGACATATATTGCCCATATCCACAAAAGTTTTTGTATATTTCACAGTGGTTTAAGCAACACAAAGATATTACAAACATCCATGTATCTAGCGGGATTTGAACCCGAGCCGACACGGCTACAAGCTTTATCAATTAATTTGTTGTCAAAATTCTTGTGTATTAAATTTGCTCATTTTAATGAAAAATAAAATATTTTGTACAACACTGATAATCTTAATACAAGTAGCGCATTGTTTTTTATTTGTGCAAGCACAATTTAAATCAGATATAAACAAAATTAATATAATTAAAATAAATTTTTTGAATATAAATTTAAATGCTAATCCAGTTTCAAAAATAACTATTTAAAATTATAAACATTATTAATACGATCTTGATTCCACATATTTTTCAAAAAATTAAAATTTATTTACAATCACACTAACTTCATATAATTCTCGTAGTATTTTATTTTATTTTAGTAATACCACCAACATGATAAAATAATAAAAATATTTTTGCATGTAAATATAATACTAATCTAATTTTAAAAATAATTCTCCATAAATTATTACGAAAATAGTTTGTGAACGATTTTCAAATATTAAAATATTTTAAAATACTCTACACGCTAGCTTATGTGATACTGCATGTTAAATAAAAATAAATTTAATAGATTTGATTCATTCTAGTGCACAAATTCGTGCAATAACATTTTATATTTTAAATCCAACAAAATACATTTCTGCAATTTGCATATTTAAAAAGAAAAATACGTTTGAGTTACTAATATTTGAGGAAAATGTTTAGTTTCAAGTCATATGCGCATTTTCAACCCAAAGACTTTACCTCGAAAATTGGTAAATTTATTTGAGTTTACCAACATTTGCATAACGGTATAACTTCTAGTTTCTCATGGTCTTGGGTATTATCGCAAAAAGAATTTTTGCAAACAAACTCATATTTACTTATTTTTGCATACATGAACATATAGGACGGTGTAATAAAAAGTAATATATATATATATATATATATATATATATATATATATTTGATATTATTTTTTTATAAATTCTAAATTATAATACTGTTATTAAAATATTTTTCGTATCCTTGTTAAATAATATATTCATTATTCCGAATATATGCAAATTTTACAAGAGCAAACTACACTGCAAAAAAATTGCCATTTTATATAAAAAATTATAGTAAAAAAATTACATATTATTTCAGCAAAACGATGATTTACATAAATTTTCTGTAAAAATAATATAATTTTGTAATTTTAAGTCAAATAATTAATTTACAACTCGTATATTATATGTTTTTTATTTTTTACCGAAAATTTAAGTAATTATAAATAAAATGTACGTATTTGATTTTTATATTACGTAATTTTTTTCCTGTGAAATCTGTGAATTTACATATTAAACTGGTGTATAAATCAGTTTCTCCAGATTTGTATATAAAATTACCGAATTTTTTTTCCAGTATAGATAAATATATTATTATTATTTCATTCAAATTTTATCACTATAAATTTAAAACAAAATGTTTTCATTTGAAATATAACAAATATAATTTATATTATTAACTTTTAAACAAATATTTTTTGCTAAATTTCAGAATTTTTAACATTTTCAACTGCATATACAAAAACACAAAAATAAACAACATAAATTGTTAAAAATAAAACAAAATAAAATTAATTCTAACTAGTCAGCAACGTTTTTGTTTTTTGTTTATTACAAAAAATACAAAAACGTAAAATATGCTGGTTTTTTTTTTATTTTCAGTAATAAATCAAAATAATTACTATCAATAAAATAGGTGTAAAAACGTTGTTAAAAACAAACTGTTATTGCCCAAATCATAAATCCGTTGATACGCGAAAGAGTAAATATTTAAATTCGCATATTTGTGCGTGTGTGTGTGTGAATGTATACGTGGCGCGTTTATGGAAATTCCTTTTCACTTTGGCACGGGACCCACAAGATGGCTTGTTCCGAGCAATAAAAGCCAGTAGGACAGCAATATTAATCTTTTCTTATGCGGCCATATTACCATATTCTTCGGACATTTATCCCACGAGACCCCGACTATAGTGAAGTGAAGTATTCAGCATGAAAACGTTTGTTATTTAGACAATTTAACGATACAACTATTTATGTTTTGAAGATGTTAAAAAGTTAAAATCAGTCGCTGAATTGAGTTAAATCTAATGCATTTTGTCTAACTACATTTTGTACGGTATATTTATAGATTTTTTACGATATAAATAATCTGGTAGTAAATTATTGAAATAGTATTTGTTTGCAAGGTTATAAAAAACAAAATTTAATTTAATTTAATTTTTTTTTGTAGGAAAACAAAATTAACTTGTAAAGTAAATTTCTTTATCGTTTACGAAACTGAGACTTAAACAATTAATGATAATTAACTAGTTGATTTAAACTTTCTTTTAGTAAATAGGTACATATTCGCTTTTAACGAATTAATTCTTAAATGTTTGATTGTGCTTTCTCATTATGTTAATGATTTTGGTTACTAACTAACTATTAAAAAAAAACACTTCAAAATGATATTTATATGATACGCAATAAATCTTTTCAATAAATGAAAGAGATGGAAGATTAGTAATTATACTTGCTAAACGTGAAAAGATTTGTTGAATGTTGTGTTTTTAAAAAGTAACAACCGGAAACATTTCGGTGTAAAAAAATTACACAAATTTTGTGTACCTATATAAAATACACTTTACAACAGTATTAAAAATGTTGGTGTTAATTAAATAATAATGTCCTTTCACTAACACCAACGAGAGTGTATTTTTTAAATATTTTTTCGTAGTGTAATTTTCATACTATTTTTGAAGTGTCCTGAATGACACAACGAAGAGTGTTAAATATTTGTGTAAGAAAAGTTGCAAAATAATGAATTACAACACTTTTCTATTATAAAATTGTAACAAATAAAAAAAAATCTATCAAACATTTTTAATTAATATAGAAATATTATAATATATAACAAAGTTTTACAATTTGGTGTTAATGATAAGTGTAGTTAGTCTATAATTTTTCTTTCTTCCATCCTGACAATAAACCTTCCTATAAGTAACTTTTTATCATTTTTAAATCTTGTGAATGTCACAAAAAATACAAAAATAAATCAAAAACACGCATCATTAAAATAACATTTAAACGATTTTCCTAAAAAGAATAGAAATAAAAAAAAAGGGAAAACTATCAGGTTTGTCGGCTTACATACGAATATAAATCAATAAATTACAAGTTTGACAAGAAAAACTATAAGAAAACTCCAGGTGCATATTGAAACAGTAGAAATTGAAAAACTTGCGTATATATACATATATAGATATCGGGTGCGAGAAGTTGGGAGTTTTGGCCGGCAGCAACAGCACGGTAGCCGGGACCCTTCTGTATGTGTGTGTGTCTGTCACATTGGACAAACAAAGAAATATACGACGTGTATAAATATAACTGTCTAGCAGTGACGACTCGTGAAATTATCAAGAAACTACACAGTAATAAAATAATCTAATTATATTTATTACTACGATTAAATATATTTATAATCAATTTTTAGAGCCATCATTCTATTGATATTATGACGTCACAAATATTTTTTACACTTACTTATGACAGTGTATTTCAGGTAGTCGTAACCTACAAAATATGGTAGTCAAATACTGTGTGCCGAATTATCTGAATAATTGTTTACGAAGTAAAAACATTCTTGTAAGTAAAAGTAAAAAAATTCTTATGTGTATTTCCAATGTATTTTCCGTTTCAATATTAGTGACATCATAAAAAAAGGAAATTTGAATTCATTGATACTTCTTTATATTTTAGTTTCTCTACAATGAAACAAAATTAAAAAACTTTAGACTTCCAACTTTCAGAAAAAACTCCACTTTAGATATTACAGCTAATTTTTCATAGCCTTATCTAACGAGTCGCCACTGCTGTCTAGGTATAATAATTGTGTGCGTTTATGTGTGTTTGATATAAAAAAAGAGAATGAAAAAAGGAACGATGTCCGCAAACACAGGTGAGAAAACAAACTTCAGTGTGAACAGGTGCCGAAGAAAAATCTTTTGCGGAATGCAATTTTGTTTAATAATGCCGCGCAGCAACTCGACAATTATTAATAAATCCACTTAAGTGACTTAAGAGATTCAATTACAACATACTTGAAATTTATATACCGTATTATTGCGAGTACGATGTTTGGATTTTCTTTTTCGCTTAATGCTTTAGTTACACATTGAAATTTAAATCGAATTTCTACATAATTCTTTAGATTATTCGAGTTAAAATTATTGGAACGGAAATCTAATTGTATTTAGTCGTACAATCTTCACAAATACCAGGTGATCAATTGTTTTCTCGAAAACAAAAATTAATGTAGTAAAAATTTTTCAGAACTCACTATATTAAAATAAAAAGGCTATATGATTAAGTTCTGTATAAATTTTAATTGAAAATCGACGTTTCGATATACTCTTCGTATATCAACATCATACATACAATAAATAACCAGAACATAGAATTAAATTACTAGCTAACAAAATTATTAACTAAAATAGAATCGTATAGAATTACTCAATTAGTATTGTGCAATTACAAACTTAAATAAAGAAAACACTTTTAAAAGTGATTTTTGTCAAAATAACTTTTGACGTTCACTTAAAATTACTTATGAAACAATTTTACTTAATTTATTTGAATATTATAATATTAGATATAAAAAAAATCTATCAAAAATAGAAATACTATTCATGTTTGATAAGAAGTAGAAGTAAAAATATTTTAAAGCAAAAAATAAAAGCACTTTTTATAAACAAAAATGGTGGGAATACATGCCTATATATATTCAACCTTGAAATACAATTAATTCTTTAAAAAAATTCATAACAATAAACCTCTAATTATTACATATTGATTCACATCTTAAACTCTTCACTCTTCACTCTTAAAAACCGTACATTATAATTCTGACGATTATAAATAACCATAATTGAAAGAACCCTATTGGTCGAAGACAAATCACATTAGCTTTTATAAACAACATCGAAGATAACAACCCCGTTATTAAAATAGATGGTTTGTGATAGACTTCCGCAGAGAGCGTATAGTCCTGCCTGCCTTGATCTGACAATCGATGCTATGATTGATGGTATCGCAATCGTTCAATCAGAAATATTATCTAGCCACACCACGACAGCGGGGGAAAGAATCAAACAAGGGGAGGGAGAATCTTTTTTCCAAGCTTGCTTTTGAAGCGTATGTATGTGTTTTTCGCATGTTCTGTTTCTGTATCTTGTTTGTGTACAGTTTTCGGATGGTTTGAAATTGATGTATTACAGAAGAGTGTTGGCTAATTCACTTGGTGAATAGATGACGGGTTGAATTATTGAGAGTGGTAGATTTATTGATTAATAATTGCATTAGACTGATGTTATTGGATTAGATTTTTTTTTGAGAGAATTGTTATTAAATTATTAGATTTTTTAAAGTGGATTATTTTGTGTTAGCGAGTGGAAAAATTGTATGAAAAATATTAAAACCAAGATTGCCATATTATCAGATTATAAAAAGTCCAGAATAGGATAGTATAGACAAACAGTCACAATTCCCAAATGGTATGTATATGTAATACTGTAAAATACAGTGGCACGTATTCTCACCTCATATGAAAAAGTGCTTTTTCAAAAAAGTGCTTTTGACGTACACTTAAAATCATTTATTAAGCATTTTAAAATAGTTTATTTAAATTTTATAATACCAAATATAATAAAAAATGATCAAATATAGAAAAATTATTTATATTTAATGGCAAACAGAAGCAAAAAGTTATTTTAAAATTAATGATAAAAGCACTTTTTCCCGAAAAAATGAGGTGAGAATATGGGCCAGTATTATCTATCAGTAAACCTATGATATTTTTGTCAGAGGAAGTTTGCTTACAAGAATTTTTAATTTATCGTTGACAAAAACAATATTTTCAAAAATTTCAGGTTTAAATTGGAATATTTACATACATACACAATCACGCCATGTGATTTTATTTTACAGTTTACAATACCTAATTGCATTTTTTTATTCATTGTTTTACATATTTATATTATAAATTAAATTATTGTAAATAATCAGATTTGGAATTGTAATTATAATGCAAACAATTTGTAGAGAACATAGTATTAAATTATATGTTCGTATTATGCATAGAAGTAGTAAATTTAATAAACTTATGTGAATATTTAAAGAAAAGCTAATCATCTTTGTACTGTGGTATACTTTACATTTTCTATGCAACCGGAAAAACAACATTTTAGCTGAAGCTTGCGACTCGACAAACATATAGGTATATAGGTACGACGTACCAGTAGTTAGAATATGCATTGTTTACCCTCTTTGCGCACTGTTGGATTTAATGAAATAAATATACAACCACTCTACGCTGCATGTACATGTATTCCACATGGGAGACACAAACATACGAAGGGTTTGTCTCAAATATTACCAGACTCAGACAGTGATATTACTGCATTTTAATGCACATAAAATCAAACTGAATACTACACAGATATATACATAATAATCTGTAATATAATAAATATAATAAAAATAAAGTGGTATCTGTCTGTTTTTCTAATACTTTATAACTAAAAAATTACTAAATTAAAAACTAAAATTCGAGTTAAAACTTAGACTACAAAATATTATTATAAACAATCTATACATAAAATGACGGATTTACAATATTGTCATTCTTAGTACGGTAATTAGAAAAATAAATATCATACGTAAAATATGCCAAGTAATAAACTTTTAATGCTTCTTAAATTTTTAATTTTTTTGCCAAATAATGAAAGCAGAAAAAAGCAATGCAAAAATTAAATTAAGGACCAAACAAATCAAATAAATTATCTGAGAAACCAACCAAACTATTAGATGTATCAAAGTATTGATCCATATAAAAATACTTTGTAAATAATAAAAAAAAAATGGTTAGTTTTAATATTCACAATATAAATATAATAAAGTAGAGGAAACCAGTTCCTCAAATTTTGTATGTCAAATTGTGCAAATTTTAAGTATGTCATGATTTTTCGTTGATTTTACAAAATTTCTAAGACTGTAGCCCAATTAAAAGAAAATTTGAAAATTTAGCCTAAAAACTTTTTAAACAGTCACTGTGCCTACAGTGCATTTCACACACATACACGTACATACATATGATTCTAAATGGATCGATTTAAGCCTAAGTTGAAAACTCTGTTGAGATAAAATTAGTCTGACTATCAGATTAAATCCAATTGATACTGACTAACAGACTAACGCTTGTTATCGGAATCAAACGGAAAAGGCAAATCGTTAATCCATAATAATGTTCGTACCGAAAGATTAGCAAAACTTTTTCATTTAAATTCGATTTAAAAATTCAAACGTACTTACAAACATTCCGCGTTCCAAACTAACTTTGTATGTAGTAATTCTCACCTGAAACAAACGAAAATCTATGTTTTAATACAATTAGTTATAAAGGTTTTTTGTAGATAATTTAATATTTCATTTTTCTTACAATAAAGTTGTTAAACATTATATAAATACTATCGTATATAACATAAAACAAACTTAATTTTAAGATTTTTTTTCTTTTCCATTGCACAATTATTAAATTTATGCAATTTTGTTTAAAAGTATTTTATCAAATACAAAATTATTAATATACCAATGTAATCATTGTTGGACGAATAAAGAAAAAAATAATATAGATAAAAATACAGAATTTTTTAGTCTAAATGCGATAATAGATGTCAGAAAAAAAGTTTATTAAAATAATTGGAATTACTTAAAAAAAATATATTAATTTCTAAAACACACTTTTAGAGATAACAAATCACCGCCAAACTAAAAAATAGAAAAATGAATTGAAAAAAGAAGGTGCCAAGTGAAGTGTCATAGCCAAGAACAGAGATGAATGTTCGATGATGACCCGGAAATGGGATTTCTAAGTCAAATATTATTATTATATAATAATTTAAAAAAATAGTTGCATTGTTTAAAGCCAATACTAATTAAAACCAAATTTAAAACTGACCTTGTAATACTAACTAAACAAAATAAATTAATCATAATTAGTTGCAAACAATAACAATAGTTAATTTGTTACTTGAAATATAAACATGTGTATTGTATGACAAATTGAAATGAGGAAAAGTTTTTGACATACAGGTACCGAAAATGTACTTGTTAAATATTTAAATTTAATCAACAATTTGATACAGACAAAACCATGGAATTTTAATCAAGTTGTATTGTGATATATAAATGGAAATTTTGAAAATTCATTAAAACGTAAAATAAAGCTGTTTAAAGAATACGGCATACGTACACATGTACACATTGTTGTTATAATTAATATAAATGTTTTCGACTTATTTCAATATTATTACTTTTTAATTGTACGCAAAAAGATTTAGTTTAGATTAAAAGTCATTTTAGAAATTAATGATAAATGTTTTTTACGAATTATTTTTCGTTAATGATAAATATTAAATAATCAAATAGATAGCTTAAACAAGATAGTTGTATTAGAAGCAATTGATTTCAAATTATAATTTCTATCAAGTTGGAGATTAGCACGAGTATTATCTAAAATCTCAGCTATTTAATATTGCCTAGCAATTGTATAAACATACAAGTCATGTTAAAAAAGAGCATATATAGGTCGCATCATGAATGGAATAGAGCAATAGAAATAGAGAAATAGAGCAATAGAATATAAATGTTTAACGGAAACTTATTTTTGCTTAAATGGAAAAAAATTGTGTCACACGCTTATGGGTATATTGTGATTGAATGTATATATATATATATGAATATAAAATTAAAATTAGTGTTTATTTATAAGAAACAAATAGTATTAACAATAGTAAGTAAAAGATTTGTATGAAAAATGCTGATGTAAAATATAATTTTAATACATTTCGCAATTTAAACTTTATTAATTATTAATACTTTTTAAATTATTGAGTTTATTTTTATTTAAAATAGAAAATTATTTAATTGTATTTATGGCATTATATTTTTTATCTCATTGTCAGTTTGAATCTTGTAAATCGTAAATAACAAGAAAATGTTAGTGAAACATACACAAAAAATTAATTAAAAGTTAAATTAAAAGAAAATTTGTTATCCACGGTCAATTTTTAATTGTTACTTATATTTATTAAAATATAGATTTATAAAAATAAAATAATTTTTTTTTAAATATTTTATCTAATTTAATCATAATAGTATTAGAATAAAACGACTTTGAGTTCTAGTTCTGTAATAATTTATTAATAAATCAACGTTTCGACGAAGTGAACGTGCGTTTACAAGACGCACGTTCGGTTCGTCGAAACGTTGATTTTTTTATTAAATTATTACAGAACCAGAACCTAAAGTCGTTTTATTCTATTACTATTATGATTAAATTAGATAAAATATTAAAAAAAAAATATTAATTATTATAATTATTAATTAATAAATATTATTATTAATATTAATTAATTATTATTGATTAATTAATATTAATTAATTATTACAGAACTAAAACCTAAAGTCGTTTTATTCTAATATAATAAGTTCTGAAAAAATTTTTACTATCATATTAGTATTGTTTATAATTTTTTGACATTTTCTTGCTTAAATAAAATGTTTCGTACACTTAAATTTTTCTAACTGTTCTATACAAGTAATAAAATAAATAATAAAATCAGAAATCAAAATAAATTATAATAAAAATCTGTAACAACAAACAAGCAAAATTGTGAAATGAATTATTCAAACGCAAACAAATTTGTAATAATTCAAAAATTTTCACCGAATATTAAGAGCTGAAATTAAATTAAAACCTAAATCGAACAAAACCATCATCAGCAAAGTCCAGCAAGCAGCAAATGAATCATTAGAAATTCGAATTGAATTTCCATCGCAAATAATAAGAGAACTTGAAAATAAGTCAAATAAAATATAGAGCGAATATAGGGAGAAGTAAATCAGACGCAACGGAAACCCGACAGTCAGTCAGACGTCGAATATTAATTCAATATCCTTTTCGCAATTCGTTCCAGATGCTATCGCATTTTCGAAGCAGCGATGACAATTACCAACTAAATCCAAAGTTTCCATTTAAATATACAGTCGCGTAGTGACAATTCGCATGCGTATTAGACGCAATGAAAACATTGTTCAAATTATTTACGCATCGCAATTATAATACAGTCAGTGTGATGTTCATTGTCCTCTATAAATTAAGGGATTGAGAAATAAATGAATTTTTATATAGTGACATAATCTGTAAATACAATTTATTTTATATTTCGTGAACTGTAAAAACTGGGAAATTGTTTTCATTATTATTTATTTTGACTTCTGAGTAGTGTATTTAGTTTTTGATCAAGCACCAAAAAGTCACGTAATAATAATTAAAAAATAATAATAAAAAAATCTCATATGATACAGACTTTTTAGCGGACTTTGTATATTGGTTAGTATGTTCACACTAAAAAATAAATTTCTGAGAACATATTTACTACACTTTTTTGACAATTAAAAAAATTAAATTCCACATTATTTTACTTCAAAAATCGAGATTACATAAAATTATTTTTATCAAATATATATACAGACATACATACAGAATCACGCCATGTACCCAAAAAGGTGTGGCACAAACTCTTTTCATCATCCCGAAATCAGTCGCTTCTAAACATTCCTATCCAAACAAGCAACTTGCTCTTACATGCTCTTTTATTCCTACTACTTGGAAACTTTCGCTCACGCCAGCCTCTCTCTCAATCATACCACTCCAACTACTCATCGGACATCCAGGCAAACATATACCATCAAAATCATTCAAATAAATCTTTTTAACCAAACGTTCATTAGACATTCGCTCAACATGTCAAATATAATCTAAAGAAAATAAAGAAATTTTCTAAAAACACACTGATTTAAAATGGCAACTGCTCACTAACAAACAACTATGCTAGTTTTGTAGAAATAGTGCTATTTCACATTACCTACACTGAAAAAAAAATATGCAATATTACATAAAAACAAAAGTTTTTCCAGAAAAAAAATTGATTTATGCAAACGATCTACGTAGTTTTTACATAGATAGTTCATGTAATATTACATGAACTTTTTTCAGTGTATTAAATAATACATTCCTTTATTTTAGTACTAGGAAAAGTACTAGATTACATAAATAACTAATTAAAGTAGTTAATGAATAAAACAAATCAACATTAATTAATTTTTAACGATTATATTCCCCTATAATAAAAAAACAAATTTAATTAATTTAAAGCAAATACGTAAAATGTGCCACACAGTGTGCAGTTAGCGAATGAAGTGTGTCACATAACCCGGCTGGTATCATCATCAGTCGAAAATTTCAATGAAAATAATTTGTGTGTCGGAAGCGCGTTTAAGACGTCACGCGCGCATTTCGAGGTTTTTGTTGGGCGCCACGCGCGCGCATATAGTGGCGCCGACGGCTGGTTTGTCATTTATCACCAGCGCACGCGGTGACAATGACGGGGCCCCTAACTCGCTGAAATGACGTCAAGCTGGTTCGCGTAGTGCCACGCTATTTTGTCACTTCAGTCACTAGAGAAAATAAACATAAGTCTACGCGCGCACTTCATGCCATCATGGCTTTTATATTCTTGATATAGTCACATTTCAAATAAAAAGAATTTGGTAAAATTGTTTTCAAGATTCTACATATGTATGTCATTATTATATTCGTATATGTATGATAAGATTTTTTTTTAGGCAGGGATTTTTATGTGTAGACCTAAATTTAAAGTTTTATTATTTTCTGGCGATTTGACCGGCCTAGAAATTCGATCGCTGTGTATATTGTTCATATAATAAGCATATTAAAATATACAAACATTTTTCCATATACAGTAGAACGTGTGAAGATCCCTACCAACACATAAAACACATAAATTATTAGTCTGTTTTCAGCTTTCTAATTATATTTATTTATTTAAAAAAAATCTAATATAATTTTATACAACTGTATCACTATTGTACAACCATATCACAACATAACAAATATTTAAAATTACTCCACCAATTACAGTTATATATTGGTTTTTAGTCTAAACCAGACCAGATGATGACGATTAATAGTCAAAACCGTAGTTGTCAATTTTCATAATTTATTCAATCCTATTTCATTCATTATTTAACTATTCTTGTTCGTTGATTTATGTAAAATGTTTGAATATTTATCTAAACTAGATTTGAAATAACAATTTGGATTTTAACTAATTTCTATGTAGATGAAAAAACTAATGTTATTGGAAATATCATCTAATTAAATATCATTCAAAATTAAATCAAATTAAATAAAACAGCAGTTCTACTTTAATATAAAATTTATAAAACAAGCCAGTTAATTTCTTTAGTTAATTGTGCAATTAGATTTTCGATTGCTTTAGAAACAAGAATATTATAAAACATCTAATAAATATATTCCGTCAAACGAAATAATTTTTCGAATATCACTTTCCTACTGATTAAGATAAATGATAGAAATATAACTTATTTAGCTAATGCGTAATTTATTTATCTAATAGCTATTAAAATTTTTATTAAACGATAAATATTTCTGCCCTAAAACCACAAATTGTCCAAATACAACGCCCTCCTACTAAAGAATTTATTTTCACTTCTCTCTACATATAAAACTACTGTTTAATTACAATCCAGAAAAAAAATATAATTACAAAAAATAAACATTGAGTTTAATTACTATAAATCACAATTTTATTTCTTCCAAAAAAAAAAAAAAATCTCGATGTTAAAATTCCCCGTTGTGATTATTTCAACAACTTATTATCTGCGATAAAGATCAATCCGTGGCAAAGCACAAATGTAATTGTCATATTCTCACTAGATTCCAGCCACAGAGCCCAGGCGAACGAAACGAATGCCGTTCGATAAATCACTAGTTTTACCTGCAGTTAGTGAGCACGTTATCTTTCATCTCTTCGGTATTATAACAAACAGAAACGTTTGATTACAGAGAAGCACAGAGTCGAAGGCAATAGGCATGTGTGTGTGTGTGTGTATCATTCCTAGCAAATTAATAATTTCGTCCCATCCTTTACTGTATAACTGAGCGAGTAGTTGTGTGAGTTTATATCACGTTACGTTTAATTATTCTCGACATTTATTACAATAACTTTATCATGACATGTTGTTTAGTGGTTAGTACAGTGGTCCTGAACCAGAGGTATATTGTGTATGTATATTCTGGAAATACATGTATTCGTATATATTATATATCTTTGAAAAGCTAAAGAAATGCACTTTTCGATAATATTATTTTTATTAAAAAAAACTAATTTGTATTATATGTCGGTAACTACAACTATTTACAATGGACAACAGTTGATGTTTTGATGAGAAATATGTAAGTGGAGAGTCACTGGATCAGTAGTTAAAACTTTTCATTGGACTTAGTTTGGAGCAAGTTGAGTGTAGTTCAGATAAAATACCCTGTCAACACTTCATACTTTTACGTTCATATTCTATTATTTATTTTCGTCTTTTGTTTTATTTATTGTAGGTACTATAATCCGGATTTTGTTTTTCCGTTGGTCATGTACTTATGTGTAATTTAAATATTTGCTAAAAGAATTAGTTTTTTTTTTGTTGTATGTAGGCAATTTTATTGTTTATTTTATAAGTCGTAATACGAGATATACGATGAAGGTATACGTTAACACCTACATGGGGTGAAAAAATACGTTGATTTATTGTTGCAATTATAAATTCAATTGTAGATTTAAAATAATTTGTATATAGACATTAATGTGAAATTAAATTTATGAATATAAATAGATCAACGTACAAACACATGTCGATGATGACAAAACAAATAGTTGAAATAATATAACTACAGTCTTGGTACTGCATTTTATTCTACATAAATCTGTTCTTTAAAAACAAATTATAGACAAATTTATTATAAGCGGAATTATGATACATTTTTGTGTAAATTTGCGATGAATAATTAAACTAATACGATTATAGTATGATATATCGCTTGACTGGAATTAAGAATACTATATAATTATTTTACATTAAATTTAAAACATAGAAAAATTAATCAATATATCTAAAAATAAACACTTAGCACTTTTAAAAGTGATTTTTGTCAAAATTACTTTTGACGTTTACTTAAAATAACTTATTAAACAATTTTAAAAAGTTTATTTGAATTTTATAATATTAGATATAAAAAATATATCAAAAATAGAAATACTACTCATATTTGATAAGAAATAGAAGTAAAAATTTGTTTTAAAGCAAAAAATAACAGCACTTCTTCAAAAACAAAAGAGGTGGAAATGTGTTTGTCATAAATTTAAAAAAGTATATTTTTTTAACATAATTTGCCTTCTACATAAAAATGTAAATAACAATAGTTCATTTATATCATTAAACATAATAATTGAGTACATAAATGCACTATGATTAATTCGTAAATTACGATTTCAAATCCGTAGACCGGTAAATATGTGGTAGCAGAAATGGCTGTTATAGTGGCATTTATCAAAATCTAATTTTCAAAAGTCATCTATTTATAAATGCCAGTGTTTCTCAACCAGGGATATGTGCAGTTGTGTCTAGGAATATGTCTAGTTTTCAATGTAAAATGGCAAATTTCGTTAATTTGTTTGTTTTTTCCAAAAATAGTTATTATTTATTAAAAATTAAACAACTAAATATATAACCCCACAATTATAAATTTTTTATTTTACAATATTAAAGCTTATGTACTTGAAAAATATTAAACACGCTAGGGGGTACGCCAAGAAAAAAAGTTGAGAACCATTGATATATGTAATAATTGTAATTTCTGCCAAATAACAAAATTTTCTATAAACTTAATTAAATTAAGAAAGATTAAAATTGTAGTAGAAAATAAAATTAAAACAAAATCTTTTCAAGGTTTGCGTATGCATATTTTTCTTCACAAAAAATTCATCATTTTAAAATAAAATATAAAACATACAAGTTGTAAAATCTAAAATAAATATTTAACATTCTCAAAGCATATAAAATTAATTTGTTATAGCTAAAAGTTTTTATAACATAATAAAACAGAATTTGCGTAACTTCATTATATTTTTAAAATAGATGAAGCATATTCATAATATTTATAGTTATATAACAAAAATTTACATAATAAAAGTATATAGCCTGTTGCTATGGGTACATACAAATTGCACACGGCAGTTGGATTTTAATTCCTTACCGAAATTTTGCATAGCTAAATTGCACACCTCTAGCTGTAAAAAAATTCGGTAATTTCACATAAAAACCTGGAATAACTTATTTACACCAGTTTAATATGTAAATTTACAGACGTTACATGAAATTTTTTACATATAAGTAATTATTTACTTTATACATAAATAATATACGAGTAGTAAATTAATTACTTTACTTAAAATTACAAAATTATTTATGTAAATCATCGTTTTACTGAAACAATAATATAATTTTTTACTATGGTTTTTATGTATTTATATATTTTTTTACAGTGTATTTAACAATATAAGCATTACTTTTTGATCAACATTCGTATAATTAATTACTTTGCAATCACGACAAAACATATATTTATAATAAATCAATGTACAAACTTCCTAATTCGAAATTACAACAATAATGTTACGTAAAACAATATTAATTATAAACCATAAAATATTTGTGTTAGTATGTTATGGTATGTGTTTGTTTACAGATAATCATATAAACGATGAAATGACGACAATAAACATCGTATAGTTCTGTGAAATCATTTTCATTTCGTATCCTGTGTGAGTATACGAATTTGAAACACCAATTTCATAAACAGGATATTAGCAAATCGGGCAACAGGGCCTGTCAACAAAAAGATTACCTTTGTAAAAGAGGCCCTAATCGATATCTGTTTATCGTTACGTGGAACTGTAGCGAATTTTGTTTCTAAATATAGAACAAAGCTTACTAAGAAATATTAAAAAAAAATTCTAATGAAAACAGTTTACTGACTAAAATTTGACTAACATGTTTAATTTAAGCAATATTTGCGTTTTAGTAACAAAATATATTTTTCTTTTTAAGTTACATTTCAGATTTATTTTATTTCTATTGAAATTTATTTAAAATAATTTAAAACTTATATTTGAATTATACAATTTATAGTTGTTCAGTTAAATTTTAAAAGTAACAAAAAATATAAATCAAATCATGTAGTTGTAAATAAGTTTAGTTCTTAATTTAACCATCAGAGGAAAAAGTATGGGCGTTTTTCATTTAACATCTATGTCAAACAAAATTTAAAAGTATTAAATATATATATATATATATATATATATATATATATATATATATATATATTTAAATAATTACAGTTTTTAATGTAAATAATTAAGAAAATCTTTAAATTAAAAAAAATTCAAGTAGCTATGTTACTGCACAGTTTATTATATATTAAGAAAAAAAAAAAAATAAGATGCTTTAAAATTAGAGCAGAAGTTTCCAAGTAATAAGAATAGAAGAGCATGTATGAGAGGAATTATGAATGTGGATGAAGTTAAAGTTGCCTGTTTGGATAGGAATGTTTGGTGGAGACAGATTTCAGGATAATGGATAGAGTTTGTGACACACCCTTTTAGGTATATGGCGTGATTGTATATTATATATATATATGTATGTACAATTGGTTGCGAAAACAATACTTTTCATATGCTTAAAATACAAATAAAAAAAATAAAGTATAAAAATCTAATATTAATAAAACTAATTAGAATTAATCATACTGTTTTTTTTTATATAAATCTTAGAAAAAATCATGTAAATAAAAATATATATTTAATAGTATAAATAAAAAGCAAGTTCATGTCCAAATCGTATTTTTAGAACAAGTGACCAAATTCAATGTGACATATAAATGCAGTGAAGCAGTCTGTGCATACATGTAACCTATGTCTCAAAGTAAACTCAAGTGATACACGGGGGCCAGTAAAAATACTTAAGCGACTTGCAGCCGGTACATGTTGCATTCTTGCCATTCAACTATACAAGAAACTCTTGTTTCATTTTGTTTTTACTGCCATGACACACTTGCCAAAATAATTTTTCCTAACATGCATCACAACGAACAGAACAATTGACTGTGCGTAAACGATACACTCACTTAATTCTCTGTGTAGATTCTTTTTTGTTTTTGTTGGATAATGAGAAAGAAAAGTAATTTTTAGATTTTTGGTTGCTATTTTCAACTGTTCAACTGTGATTCATTTTTTAAATTAAGTGATATATATATATATATATATATATATATATATATATATATATATATATATTTATTCAAATTCCCTTCTACCGTTAAGTGTAGAGATTGCATTTTCAGTAAAAATAATAAATACCAAAGTCAACTAATTTTATGGTATCTTCTATCATTTTCATTATTTTTTTTTGTCAATATACAAGAAATATATCATTATATACCACAAATTATAAATTTAATTACTGTTGCATTTCATAGAAAGTAAATTTATCATATTCTAAAATTAACTACTCATACAAGTAATTTTTAGAATTATTACTCAACACTTTTCAATCAAATTTTAAAAAAATTATGTCTCAAAAATTTGTGACTGATCACAAAATTGTTTTTAAATTATTTGACAAGTTATTGCTATTACTATGATACAGTGCAATTTTTAAATTATAATTTGAAATGTAAAACCAAAAAGTGCAATTTCTTATTGTATAGTCGTAGAAAATAATACACAAACAATACTTATTACTCATTTTAATAAATAACAACACTCGCCTTTAGAACGTGTCGTAAAATTTATTCTAATTAGTAATAACTACCATTACAAGCTCTTTGAATAATATATTGTTGCTAAACTTTGCATAATGTAAAAAACATATTTTCGCTAATATTAATAAAGAAAAACAACAAAATAATATATAAATACAAAAATGTAAAATCTAGTTTCAAATTATTACTAAAAAACAAATTATAGAAAGTCAAAACAAAATTAACATTTATAAAGTAAAATATTAAAAGTTTTTACTAAATAATTCTCAAATTGAAATTTTAATTAAAATATTTACACAAAATCATCCAGCATCTTTAATTCCGGCAAAACGAAAATGAACGCTATTCAAACAAAACTTTAAATTTTAAATCACGCGACAAAGTTTCATCTATGTCGTTTGGGAGAAAACTAGCGTGAATTCGGAATGCTTATATGAATTTGAATGCGTCGAAAAGAGATTTCTTTATTTACGGCAGCCATTAACAGTAGAATGCTCCAACCGCATTTCTATGAAATGTTTATTTTAAATGGAACGACCGGGATTTAATGCAATGATTGCATTTGGTAAGAATCTACATATATGCATGATCGTTTCAACCCCCCCTCCTCATCCCTCAGTGCAGGATTCTCCTATCTATTCATTCAACAATGTAAGGTATTCGTTTGTAATCTGAAGACTGTCTTCGATCTTTGCGCTGTAGCTATAGATATATACGAGTATATACATATGTCTGGCTGCGAGAAAAATTCCTAAACTAATAGTGTTTTGTTTATTTTTGTATTTCTACCCTTTTTCTTTTTGGTATTTGATTTACTAAGCAAATAATAGAAAAGAAAATTTAATTTTAGAATTTATATTTTGTTTGTTATCTGAATTATTATATTTATCATTTTGCATTAAGTATACAAAAATCTTTCAGAACTCATTATATTATCATTTTTTCCTGATGAAAACGGACGTTGAGTTGGTTGAAACGTCGATTATTAATAAATATTAATACAGAACTATAACCTAAAGCTGTTTTATTTTAGATAAAACCTTTATTAATATAAAAAAGATTAGAAGTATATGGGTAAACCCATATATAGACCACTTTGACATTTCTTGGAAAGTTGGCAACACAATATCTTTAATAAAATTATAATTTATGTGGGCACTAGAGAAAACTTTCCTGAAAATTTGATGAAAATCGAATAAATAATGTAGCCACAATGAATTTAAAAAAAATGTGATTTTTTTCGATAAGTTGGCAACACTGTATTTTGTTAAAATTGCATAATTTATTTAGGCACTAGGAGAATTTTTTATGAAAATTTGATTAAAATCGGTTAAATAGTGGTCATAATAAATTTTCTAAAACTTTAGTAATTTTTTCTCGGAAAGTTGGAAACACTGGATATTAATAAAATTATATAATTAATGGGAGCATTAAGGAAATCTTTCCTGAAAATTTGATCAAAATCGGATAAATAATGTAGCCAATATAAATTTTTAAAAACTTTAGTAATTTTCATTAAAATCGGTTGAACCGTCTAGGAGGAGTTGCGGCCACAAAATTTTAACTTACGACCGAGCGAGCGAGCTGACGACGCACACACATACATCCACATAAACTAAGTTCAGATTCGTCATCTAGGGACTATATAAAAAATTTCTGTACACAAATTTTTTTTCTTGAAAATGTTACAGACACCGTACCAAACGCTATATCACTTTTCCTTGCAGTCAAAGTGGTAAAAATATTTATATAGAAATTTGTTCCCTTCTTCGTAATAAGAAAATTGTTCTTCTGTAAAGAAAAAATTTATGTAAGTTTTCTTAAAATATTATATAATAATATATAAATATATACATATTTTCTTTTCTTTTAAATAATGCTAAAACCAATTTTTCAATTATAACCTAAATTTATTTAAAACTATTTATTTATTCCTGTTACTTCATATCCCAAATTAGTTACATTATGATCGCAAAGCAAAAACAAAACAAACAAAAAAAAAAACAGCCAATTGTTCGTATGTACAATGTAGACTAACATGTATCCTGGGTATAGAAGCATAGTTCAAGTCACGCGGGGCAATACGAATGATAAAAAGCGTTAATTACCGGTTCGGTTCGCAAATAAAACGAATTCCGAGACACAATTACCCGATAACTGAACTAATTAAACGCACATCACGACTGAGCAAAAACACACACACACACACACAGTCCCCAGGTCCAGTGTACACGGAGTTTCTCGTTTCAGATCTCTCGAACAGGTTATGGTAAAAATTTCGAAAATAAATGATGTGAAAAGAGACCGGCTCAGTGATATATATATATATATATATATATATGAGTACATTGAGTTGGAGAGTTTTGCTCTGAATGCACTTGTACGATGCGTGGAATACGTATTGCCTGATCATTAAAAAAAAAACAGTTAAAAACTGTTCAATAAAGTTGATCTCTTTTGCTCTTGGTTATATGACTCGAATTGAACAAGTAAATAAATGTTTCATTCATTAAATACGATGTGTGTAGAGTTATAATTGGAATATATTAAAACTTGTCATTAAAATAATTAATTAATGAAAGAAATTTTAGATGTTTCAGAAAAATACAGCGCTATTTTTGCTTTTAGCAAAATATATAATACACAAATTTTAAAATTTACTTTTAAAAATATCATTGACTTTTAAAAAAGTTTACATACACAAACACACTGTAAAAAATTTATGTAATTTTAAATGTTTTTGTGAATGTAAAGTTTTATAATGTAATCCAGATAAATCTACTATTGCTACACATATTTTAAAATATCTACATGACGTGAAATTTGAAGATACACAGTAATACAGCAGATTAATAACAGAAGCAATAGAGATTAAAAAAAAAAATGACATACATCACTGTGAAGGCACTGAGTTAAATGAAATTTGGCTTCCATTAATTAAAAAACTATAATTCTTCTGATCTAGTTACTTATAATTTACCTAGTAACTAGTTGCTACGTTCTGTTATTTACTTCAGTTTCATCGAAATGTCGTTTTTATAAAATAACTAAACAGAATCTAATCCTAAAACATTTTTTTATTTAATATAATGAGTTCTGAAAAATATTTTACTATGTTAAGATATTTCAATTTTAAATGTACAATTTATAAAGTGTTGTAATTAAATTTAAATTTCACTGTTGATGTGTTGATTCATAGAAATTTTGATCATTTATCAAATTTATATTATTAATATTAATCACCTCATATTACAATCACATCATCAAAATAATTATTAGATGATATAAGTTCATCTCTGCGTTTCGTTTAAGTTTTAAGATATAGAATATACTCCACCTTGAATATCTACCTCGTATTTGAAATAAAATTGAAATGTCAGCAACCACGTAACGTAACATAAATTAAAACTTTTATAATAAATAATTAACGAAATTAGAGCAATTAGTAACTGTCAAGATATGCGGAGGTAGAGAACTGTGCGTAAGTGAACCATTTCATGTATTATCAATAATGTTCATTTGCTTACTAATTTACCGGCATTTAATTAATTATCTGATCTTCGTTCTTGGCTTACGTTACGGGTTTAATATTAGAAGCCATGATGATATTTGTTTGTGTTTCACACTGTTTCTACATAGGAATCGATGTGTTAGTGTGTAAGTGCGTGCCTTTTTGCTCAAGCACGTTTTGAGAATTTAGATTTTCAAGTCACTGTGTTTCTTGATATATCTAATTTAGGCGTAAGGTAAATACATTAACGAATTATTTGTTAACAAGATCAAGTAACGCATTTGAAATAGTCGAATATTTACGATTGAATTTTTTTTTGTAATGTTTCCAGAAATATACCAAGTGACCTATTTATTAACATATTCTGTTTATATTTATGTTTTATCTTTTTTCGATAGAATGAGACCAAATATCCTATTATAATGCTCAGAGCTTTCGCACAAAACATTTGAAAATATACAAAAATTAAAACTGTAAATATGTAACTAACAAAATAGTTTAATTTAAATAATATATGTTACCAATCCTTTGTATAAGATTTTTCTTAAGCAAATAAATTATTATTATTATTATCCTATAATGCTACAGGTCTTTCAGATGTGAATAAAATAGACCCATTAAGTTACAAATGAAATAACCAATTATTTTTAAATATATTTAAAAGTTTGAACAATTTTAAATAGAATTTAACTGTTTTATAAATTTTAAGTAAAAATACATTTATATTGATATTATTGTCAAATAGTGATTAAATTAAAATAAAACTGCTTTAGGTTAAAGTTCTGTATTAATATTTATTTATAATCGACTTTTCGACAAACTCAGTTTTCAGTATCAGTTTTCCTGATGAAAACAGACGTTGAGTTCGTCGAAACCTCAATTATTAATAAATATTAATACAGAACTATAATCTAAAGCCGTTTTATTTCCCGTAATATTTTCAAAATTTTTTTATTCATTATATATTTCACGACCATAATCAATTTATAAAACGAAACAAAATACAAAATAGTTATACAAAATTTCCACTATTATTTTTAAAATTAACGTAGAAAAACCGATAACACAATTAACCTTTCATAATTAATGTTACAACTAAAATATCCATAAATATGATACAATAATAATGAAAACATAAATTTAAATAATCTCGTATATTTTGTAATTCAAATTCGCGCTCAACAAACGCAAAATGCAAATTTGCGAGCGACGAAAAAAAAAAGAAGAAATAAAATTAAAAGTCATTCATAAAATATTTTTTGAACTTGTCATCGCAATTTGCATTCAACCGAAACTTTGAAAAATAAAACGAAGTTTGTTCGGAAACCGCAAGCACCAGAATCATATCAGGCCAACTCTCAACTGAATATAATCTTTTACTTTGTAAATATCATTAAGCCTTGCATTGTACTTATAACATTATGTTGAAAACGGGCAACGTTCAAGCGGGGCTCTTAGGAATTGAATTAAGAAAACCTTGAATTCAGTTAAAGCTTAGAGAAAGCTGTCATCATCATCCTGTCGTAATAATAATACTGTAAACTAAAATTAATCATGTCACACATTTATTTATAGCTTAATTGTCTTCTGCGTTTATCGGTGTTTGCTGTTTAATATTCATAGATTTTGACACTTTTCAAACTATTCTCGTTATTAAAATATTTATAATATTTTCTTATTATTTATTAAAAATTTGAATTTGAAATTATGTATATCACATTAAAATAACGTGAACAGCAAAATTATTCAAAAATAATTATTGATTGTCATTTTTCAATTTCATGTACCTGTTTGTACCTTAGATACACGACACAGCTTAATGAACAATAATAAATAATATTATTAATTAGAAACAATTATTAATGAGAAAATAATTTTTCTGTTTACAGTCAAATTCCGTTCAATATTTCTCTTTTTAAAAGAGTTATTCATAAGTAAATCATTGTTTTCTCCCAAATATAAATTTAAAGTTAATAAGTTTTATCTTTAAACCGCCGATTTAATTGTTTATAGAAAATAATAAGTATATAAAAAAATTGCAAAATATGAAAAATATCTATTATGTACATTTTAATATTCAGTATTCAGTTAATAATGGTTCTTTTAAAAAAACGTATTATTTGTATTTATGTCTATCGTTAGTAGTGCAAAAGGGTGTGGCACAAACTCTTTTCATCATCCCGAAATCAGTCGCCTCCATACATTCTTATCCAAACAAGCAACTTTCGCTTCATCTACATTCATAATTCCTCTCATACATGCTCTTTTATTCCTACTATATTAATATTATTAACAAATTAGCAAATTATAAAGATGTTCTATTGCTAAAAGAAATAAATAAATATATGTTCGCTGTGTTTTCATCTCAAATATGTAGATGTTGAACTATAATAGGCTTGTCGAAAGTTATCAAGCATATTCGTAATTACAATAAATTATTATATCTAATATATTCACAATCACTTCTGAAATTATATTGTCAAGCACGTTATATCACATTATAATTTAATAAATACTGTATCATACAACTCCGTTGTAAGAAAACTTTATACATCTAACAATCAGAGTTTCATCAAATAGAAATTAAGTTATCATTCGTCTAACAAGCCATTTCTATAGCCTCATAAAATTCCATATACATATTACATTTGTATGTTAGTTAACATACCGTGTATACAATAGACCGCCAGACATATGTGTGTAGATACATATTCAATTCACGTATATAATACTAGCTGAGGCTCGATCACGAGTGACGTTGAAAATATATTCTTAGTTTCTGTTTCATGCACATTAGCAGAACGAGAACTGAGACAAAGTTTCAGCTTTCGACAGGGGGGGGGGGGGGGCTTTCCTTCAATCAGAACCAAAGTACAAGAGCATTATTCGGGGCGACGAACAATATACCGCTATATAGACGCGTCTTAGGCGAGTAAATTTGCCAGTGAAATTATTTTACGCGCGTTTAATTGCATCTGTAGCGACGCGTTTCTGCACTCAGTGTTTCTCTTGTACTCTTTGCAAATCTGTGTTGTTGTTGTGGTAGATTTAAATTTCTCTAGACTTTATTGGTGATTTATCTTATGTTTATAGTATACTATAATTGAGAAGCTAAGAGAAAAATAGGCCAAGTGATATTTGTTATGGGAGGGAGACACCATCCTCAACGCTTTGATAATAAGCAGACATAATATGCAAATTTTAGGTTTTATGTTTATATATTTATATTAAAAATTAAAAAAACAAAGTGTAACTGAGTTTTAGTAATGTGTTTAAAGGTTACCTGTTTATTAAAAATACATAATTTATTTCGGTTTACGTTTTGGTTATGGTTAGTGAAATTATCAGTAAAATAATGATTAACCGGATTTTTAAATCGGTTTAAAAACCGGTTTCCAACCCTGGATTATTGAAAATACCTAATCACGCTGCAATTATTAAAAAAATCTAAATTTTGTAATATGTGTAAGGATGCTTAGATGTTTCTGGAATTTATTCAAAAATTAAACAATTTTGTAATTTTTATAAAATTTTTACTTATCTCTCTTATTCTTTTTATTTCAACTTCACCTCTATAATTGATACACTAACGACATCTATTCTATGTAAGAAGAATAAGCACAGACAGCTAAATTTGAAAATTAAAGTAAATATACAGCCTGTTTCGGAGTAAGCGCCTTCTTTTTTTTTAGCCACACTATGGGTACTACTTTCAAAATATTTAGCAGTAATATATTTCAGGACATTCTCTACACGATGGTGATATCAGATTTTCAATTGGATGAATTATTTCAAAATGGCGACATTCAACTTTTTTTTTTAAATGGGATGCCATAATTTTTTTTTTATTATTGAGATCCTAAAAACATTCTTTTTACGATAGTATTTCGTTTTTCTTAAAAATTCATTTCTTTCCCTATCAAAAAGCAAACTAACATTTTAATCTAGTAGCGCATGAAGTTTTACACTCGATGTTATTTTGTCCAAATATCAAGTAGCGGTAGACACAAAAAAAAACAATTAAACTTTATTTTGTAATAAACATCTACTTTTTAAAACTCAAAATTAAAAATTTACATCAACTAAAAAATTTGGTATTTACAAAAAATGCTCGAAATATTTTCCTTCTTCTTCAATACATAAATTGAAACGTCGTCCAATGGTGTTTGACGTTTGACAACTAGTTTGTCTACCGCTACTTGATATTTGGACAAAAATAACATCGAGTGTAAAACTTCGTGCGCTACTAGATTAAAATGTTAGTTTGCTTTTTGATAGGGAAAGAAATGAATTTTTAAGAAAAACGAAATACTATCGTAAAAAGAATGTTTTTAGGATCTCAATAATAAAAAAAATTATGGCATCCCATTTAAAAAAAAAAGTTGAAAGTCGCCATTTTGAAATAATTCATCCAATTGAAAATCTGATATCACCATCGTGTAGAGAATGTCCTGAAACATATTACTGCCAAATATTTTGAAAGTAGTACCCATAGTGTGGCTAAAAAAAAATAAGGCGCTTACTCTGAAACAGGCTATATAGTATATACATAATATGTCTACCAATAGGTTCGAATACATTTGGATTTAATTTGACAACAGTCAAATCTTCTCAGCACGACATTGGATTAAAAGCGGCGTTAAATTACACAGCCGCTAGGCTATATCGTGCACTTACTCCCAATTCTCTGTACATTGGTATCTAAGACGGCCGGTGGCCCAATGCCTCTCTCTCTCTATCTCGGTTGTAAAGTTGAACATCGCGCGTCTTTGAGGCTAAACGGGAAAGTGTTCACCCCCTTGCCTTTACAGATTTATATTGTAAGTAGTTAACTTATATATGCATACTGCTTATTGTATTGTTTTATGTTCTTTGTGCCGATGCTGAGATTAATTATTATATCTCGACAAAGTACAAACGCTTTTGTGTTTTCTTTGCTCTAATTGGTTTCATAACTTTCTAATGAACGCTATTACACTCTTGAGAATGATATTCTAAGTTAAAAATTTTATATACATCTAATGACTTATTCCTTTTATTACGAAACTACAATAGATAGAAGTTCTAACAATATAACATAATTTTAATTTAAATTTCATATCTAATAAAAATAAAAATACAAAAAAAATAAATCATTGTTTTCTCCCAAATAAAAAATGGAGCTAATGAGTATTAGCATCCGAAAATCTGTACAACAAACAATATTAATCTCAGATTAGGTTCATTTCAATTTTTATATTATTTCTAGTGACAGTTCCATCATGAAAATACATTCATGTGAATCGTAATTAAAAGCTTTCAGTTAGTATTTCAATTTCAAAACGTATTCAATATTTTCAGCTAAATTAAAATTTGCTTATTTGTAATATTTTACGCGCATAATTGCTGAAATAAAAGCAAACACTTGCTCGCAAATAAAATAACGAAAGCGTTTTCATCAAGCCGTTTTGAGTCCAACAATAATATTTTGCCTATATTCGTTGAGTTCGCCTAACGTAACTGAAAATGCAATAAAGAAACAGAAACGCATAAGAGTGAACTTTAGCGCTAGAATATACGAAATAAAGCGAGAAAATTTTCTATGTATGCGAATGTGCTACATGTCCGTATTTCAGGGTATACGCTGGAGCCATAATTAAATTTGGATACATGGGGTTTGGGTACCGTATGCAAGCACTAGCAATTAAAGCCTTTTGCTCACAGACTAGGATGCATTGCAGTCAGGAGCGTAGATATCAAAGAAGCAAATAGATCAAGCTCGAAAATAAAGTTGTTAATATTTTGATTAAATTAACTGTTAACCTAAATTTATTTTGGAGTTAGTAGTTATTTTTTTATTATTAGAAAAATGATCGTTCTTTTATGTCAATAAACCTAGTCATAATATTTATAGGATAATCGTATCTAAAAAATCAGATTTTTTACTATGATAAAAGTTATAGTATTTTGCTTTTGCTTAAATCGCTATTAATTTATTTTGTTGAACTAATTAAATCATTAGTTAATTTTTAAAGGATGCTAATTTTATGATCTATTAATAATTCACATATTACCTATGAAATTTTATATTTTTGCCTATAGAAAAATCAATCATTTACCTATTAATAATTAAAAATTAATCTATAATAACCTAAACCAACCTACTAACCTAACCTACCCTAAATAGCCAATTACGTAAAATTTATAGATCAAATTTTATAGATCGATAATTATATCGGTAGGTATTTGATTATTTTCATAGGTCGATAAATATTTCTATAGATCAACAATTAATTTTATAGGTCAAAAATTAAAACCGTAGATTAATTATTTAATACATAAGTAAACTATTATTTTCATAGGTACTATTCGGTAAATCATATGTTTTTTTCATAGGTCAAATATTTTTATCCATTTTTAAATGAAAAAAAAAAATGCATTGACTTTAACCTTTTTTTTTTCTTTATTCAAAAATTAGCTAACGATTTAATTAGTTTATCGAAATAAATTAATGGCGAGTTAAACAAAAAACATAATACTATAACTTAATATATATAATACGCCATGTGTTATTAAGAATATAAAAATATTTATTTATTCATTTTACATAAAAGTAACGCATTATTACAAAACCAGTTACGCCACTGCGTTGCACTGTACAAAACTTCAGATATAAATTTTCTGCACCTGAGTCGTGGGGGACTACTAGTTATGTATGGCTACTCTGGCTTCACATCGAAACAGCGCGAACGGCCTTGCCTGGCCCGACCTGGTTCGGTATGAATTTGGACTTGGGTTTTCATAAGCTTAAAGCTCTTACCCACTATTTCTACTGTACCGAGCGCTTTTGTTCTCGCCTAGTTGTTTTTTTTTATACCGGTAGCTAGTGTTATGTCTACGTTCAAGATAATTAAATTGTTGCAAGGTATGAAATATAATTAACTTGCACTGTACTAGATACAGGAAAATCATCATAGGCGACGAGCTACGTCTTCCATTTTTGTCTACTAAACGAGTGACATCACTCACTGGTATGTTTACATACACTGTAAAAAAATTATGTAAATTTACATATTATATAAATGTATTTTTCAGAAATAATGTAATATTACTGTGAATAGTTATGTAAAATTACATACAGGGTGGTCCAGAATTATGTACCGTAATTGCTAGAGCTGATAGTACGTTAAAAAATAAGGGTACCTTTTTATATAGACTTTTTTCGAAAACAAATTAAAATTCAAGCAAAAATAAACAATACAATTATCAATTAACTTAATTTAAATTAACTTGTAATAGTTTTCAATACACTTGACGTTGTAGTTCTGTACATTATTGTGCATTATTGTACTAGTAACATAATGACCACTTTCTACATAGGCAATATGCTAACGTAATATTATGATGATATAGGCTTGAAGACAAAATACTTTTTTTATATCTTCTCTTAAAAGTTCCTTGATAATTTTCTAAGCGCAATTATCCTTTGAACGTTTCCCTAATATCAACCAAAGTTTTTTTCCTGTTATAGTAAAGAAACAAGTAGTTATAATGAGAATACGTTTCATAGTGAATAGTCGAAAATGTTGTAGAGAAATACATATATGTCATTATCCCAATATTTCACATTTCACATTTTCGTCCATCTAAATTATTTTCACTTGTATCATAAAGTACAGATGATAAATTTTGTGTAGAAATAGTTTAGCATTAAATTTCATTCATGAAAAATATATGTGAGTTAGTAAGTTAAAAGTAGATATAATATTTTTATGAAAAATTAAATCTCTTTTACAAAAAAAGATCGAAATATTTCATAATTTATTTTTTAATAATCTACATTAAGCAATGCAGAATAATTTACAAAGTTCATAAACATCATTTTTAATACGAAAGCATTATATTTAAAATAAAAACAAAAAAAAATACATAATACTCTTAAAATATATAATTGGTACGGATTTAATAATTAATTAAAATTTTAGCGCCAAAACAAAAGTAGACAATAAACCTTCCTTACAGAATAATTTCGTTCCCGTTTTATTTTCAGGCAAAAAAATGTCTTTCATAAAATTAAATGAAGTGTTAAGAAAATAATTAATTTTTTCACAAAACAAGTGAAAAACAAAAAAAAATGTTGAAGTTATTCTCGTTCTTTTAGATAAACGCCATAAAGAATAAGTCATAAATATTAAAATTAATATGGCTGAAATATAGCAATATGGTTTTATTTTTATAATTGTTATTGGAATTTTTATAACTTTTAAATTTTTTTATTAAAATGGTGTATGTAATAACTTTTTTATGTTTTTTCTACAAATAGTTTAATTTTAATTTCGCCTAAATAAGTTATTATTTATAACCCTTCAATAAGAAAAACCACAAAGTTAGTTTTATTTCGATAATTTCACTATCAAAATATCGTTCCTTCATCCTGTTCACGTCAAGGCCAAACTTAAGCATCCGTTTCTAAAACAAGATTCAACAGTGACGTTATCTTTCAAGTTCATTAATGACATTATCACCACCATTGCTTCGTACGGGGGAAACCAACAGCGGAAACATTAAAATCACAACAAATATGCTAGATGAAGACATTTATGTCAGAGGGTGCAAAGATCAATCGACGCTGAGCACAATAACACAATGTTGAATCAACGGACAGACGGTTTGACAATTTCCTGGCCAAATTACGCTAAACTAGATCGTAGTTTCTTGTTTAGTATCGCAGAGAATAGTTGAAAATTTGGAATAGATATTTCAGATTATATCAAAGTATTTTCAGTAACTTAAGAAGACAGAATCCAAACTTTTTTAAAAGAATCTGAATGTCCGTTTTTTTTTAATAATAAATTTTTTAAAAATAATTTTTTTGTATTTAAGGCCATTTCAAGGCAAACAAAAGACTATACTCAGACAGGTGGTGGGAATCCAAAAGTGAATAATTTTACATTCGATTTATTCGTTTATTGTAACTAATTATTAGAAAAATTAGCTAATTTATGTACAATTAATAATTTAATAACAATTTTTATATATTTATCGAATTAACATATAAAAAAAATTAATCAAATATTTAATTGTCAATATTTTCTTTGTTTATTATTATTTTCATTTCCAAAAAATACATATGTTGTTAATTGTAATAAAGATTAATCATATTTTTTTTAAAAATAAAAACATGTGTGAAATAAGAGAAAATCGCATTTTTCAAGGAAAATGATAAAAATTATTTTTTTTACAAATAAACTACACATAAATAAATTCTGAAATTAATACGTACTATAATAACAATTAACAACATATATATTTTTTGGAAATCAAAATAATAATAAACAAAGAAAATATTGACAATTAAATATTTGATGAATATTTTTTATATGTTAATTCTGTCTGAATATAAAAATTGTTATTAAATTATTAATTGTACATAAATTAGCTAATTTTTCTAATAATTAGTTACCATAAATATATAGTATTAAACGAATAAATCGAATGTAAAATTATTCATTTTTGGATTCCCACCACCTGTCTGAATATAGCCTTTTGTTTGCCTTGAAATAGCCATAATTAACATTTAGAAAAAATATTTGACTGAAATTTGTGTACCAGCAACGAATTAATCCAATTTACAATTTACAAATTAAAACAATATTCCTCGCTGAAATATTTTTCTGCATACGCCACTGTATACAGTTATCATTAATATTTTTATTTAATTTTTTTAAATATTGTAATGACCAACAAATAAAAACAAGATATTCCTTAAAACTTTCTTATATTATTCCATTAATAAAAATTCATGTTTATACAAAAGTAAGTATAGTTGCATACAAATCGATATCCTAACAATATGTAATGCACTTTAGTAAAATCATATACCTATCTCTGATTGTACTAATAACATTTATAAACACTCATAGATATCTATTAAATACAAAATAATATCTACAGTCACAAGAAGAAAATGTTAATGCAACAAAACCATTAGTAGCATTTATCAAATATTTATACGAAATGATTCATTTTCCATGTCCTTTCATAAGAAATTATTTTATTATTAGTAATATAAAAAAAGTATAAAACATAAATTTTTAGGGCTAAATGAATGATATCAACCGTTTTTCAATGGTGTCATTGCATATTTTTTAATTTTTTTTTACCAAAATATTCATTAAAATAACTATACATGTTTCAAAGCAAAATTATTTATAATAAATAAGAAAATAAATATTAAAGTTGAATATCAAATTTGAATTTGCTCGTCGTGACGTAATAGTGTATCAGCAAGTATTCAACGCCTTTTGCGGTAAAAAAGTGTTGCCTATAATTGTTATGTCAAAATCAAAACCACGTGTTTCGGACATGTTGAGCGAATGTCTAATGAACGTTTGGTTAAAAAGATTTATTTGAATGATTTTGATGGTATACGTTTGCGTGGACGTCCGATGAGTAGTTGGAGTGGTACGATTGAGAGTGTTTTACTTGAGCGAAAGTTTCCAAGTAGTAGGAATAAAACAGCATGTATGAGAGGAATTATGAATGTGGATAAAGCGAAAGTTGCTTGTTTGGATAGGAATGTTTGGAGGCGACTGATTTCGGGATGATCAAAAGAGTTTGTGCCACACCCTTTTGGGTACATGGCGTGATTGTGTATGTATGTATGTATGTGTTTCAATTTGTGCTAGTACATTAAGTAATATTTGTTTCAGATAAATGGGGCCCTAAGCTGAAAAGTTTTTGAAGGATCTTTTTGAAATTAAACTTCTATAATTACTGTAGATGTGAATAATTTAAATTGCTCCCTGAAAATTTTGTGTACGCTACTGATTTGCGAGTATGTTATATAACTGAAAAAAAGTTTACAGCTTCAAAACAAATATCAACTGCGGCACGTCCAACTAAATTTAATAAATGACACCCGCCATTTGTGTGGCCCTTTCCAAACGTGAGACCTCTAGGCTAGAGTTTGTTTAGCTTATTGGTAAATCCGGCCCTGCTGTAACTAAAATACATAGATTCATCTTTCAACACGATAACAAAAATATTTATCCACTCTCAACTTTATCACATTTATAAATCATGTTCACCGTTGTTCACTCGTCTTTTTTTTTATAAATCTAATAAAAAGATTACTAAATTTAAAAACTAGAAACACCGCGCAAAAATTCCACGTTGACAGTCAGTGACAAAGTCAGTGTAATCGCTTGAGAAATGTTAGGTCGGACATGGGTGATAACTTGCGTTTAAAAAATATTTGTTTTTCTTAAAAGCGAGATGGAATTCGCCTTTGAACGTGTGTTAAAAGTTTAAAATCCCTGATGATTATCATCTTGTGTATGTGTGCTGAAGAAGATTATATAAAAGAATCGGATTATGAACAGTTGAACTCGTCGCCTCGTTGCTCTATCTTACTTTCTTTTATAAACTTTTAAGTTCTTTATTCATCGCGTGAAAGAACTGTTACAGAAAAACTATTTTAACGTGTCCATTTTAGAAGAAATATGATAAGTTAAATCCATTTATATTTTAGTAAAAAATCTAAAGCTATTCTGGACGGTTTTCAATTGACATTTCAAAGAAAACTAATTTAACAATATAAGAAGTATATGGGTAAACCCATATAACATATATAGACCACTTTGACATTATCACATAAATGATAAGAAATAGAAATAAAAAAAATTTTCTCAGAAAGTTGGCAGCACTGTACTTTGGTGAAATTATCTAATTTATATGGATACCAGAAGAATCTTTTGTAAATTTTTTAACAAAATTGGTCAAACAATATGGCCATAATAAATTTTTAAAAATTTTAGTATTTTTTTTCTCGGAAAGTTGGCAACACTGTATTTTATTAAAATTACGAAATATATGTGGACACTAGGGGAATCTTTCCTGAAAACTTGATCAAAATCGGATAAATAATGTAGCCACAATGAATTTTTAAAAACTTTAGTAATTTTTTTCTCGGAAAGTTGGCATCACTGGAAAAAACCAAAACCACTTGACCATCTTGGGCACTAGACAAATTTATCCGAAAATTTTCATTAAAATCGGTTGAACCGTCTAGGAGCAGTTGCAATCACAAAATTTTGTCTGACGACCGAGCGAGCGAGCGAGCTGACTACGCACATCCATACACCCACATAAACTAAGTTCAGATTCGTCATCTAGAGGCTATATGAAGGATTTCTTTACACAAATAATTATTTTTTTTTGAAAATGTTTCAGACACCGTACCAAACGCTATACCACTTTTCCTTGCAGTCAAAATGGTAAAAACTACTTTTAATATGTCTATTTAAATTTACATTGCAACCGACCTAAAATAACATCCAAATAAATTTAAATTACAGTTGATATCTTTATCACACGCATTGCATTTTAAATTGTGAAGAGAGATAAACTTCACTACATATGACATATACTCGGTACAATTAAAATAGGTAGTGTTTCATTTGGTTCAGGCGCGCAGTTGATGACGGTTTTGTTAAGGTTGACATTGTCAAGTGGGGTACTCGTGGTTAATTGGCGTCCGGGACATTACATCGCGGTTGGTTAGGACTAGTGAACTAGTGAATTCAACTGTTATCAACACGATCGTGCCTTATATTCACTTAAATGAAATGCCATCCGCAAATAATTTCTCTATTTATGAATTTCAGATTAATTTTATTCAAAATTTAATATTTGTTATAATTTTATGCTTTGTGATATAAGATTGGTTTCAATTTAAGTTTCAAACTGTCATAAAATCATGACTTCTGATAACTATTTATTGTATTTTGAGTAATAACATATCTGTGATACCAATATCAAAATATATCAATTTAAAAATAAAAATAATAAATATTATTGTTTCGTACACATATTTATAACGTACAAACCTTTTTTTTTAAATAGAATTTATCTAATTAAAAATATCCTATATCTAATATATAAAATTCTTGTGTCACAGTTTTAGTGTTTATACTCCTCCGAAACGGCTTGACCGATTTTGATAAAATTTTATATGTATATTCAGTAGGTATAAGAATAGGTTTATAACTAATTTTATACCCCTAAGTGTTAAGGGTGGCTCACCATAAAAAAATTTTTTTCATTTTTTGGACAATTTTTTTTTTTGGTTATTTTTTTGTGGTGTGCCATTAAAAAATACATTTAGTCCTAAATTTTTACCCTCCTACCACCAACCCCTACTTTTTAATAGCATTTTATATTTTTTAACCCCGGTCGATAGCTGATCAATGGGGTTCCGTTTAGCCAAACTCAATAAAATAAAAATAAAATAAATAAATAAATTTGTAACTTTGGGAAGTTGTTGAGTTCACTCCCGCAAAGGATTCTAGGGCCCTGGGGGGCCACAGAAAAAATATAGAAAAGCGTGAAAGAAATTGATTCCAAATAAATTGAAAATAATTATAATATGAGAAATGTAATTGATTTTTTTTTGTAATACAAAAAAAATTCATAAAAAATTTAATATACACATTAAAATAAAGGCAAGACAACGTTTGCCGGGCCAGCTAGTGTTGTTATAAAAACTAAAACCAAATTTTAATTCTACAATTAACAAGAAATTAACACAAATTTGCAATTATCAAAAAATCTATTAGTGTATGAATATTACGAATGTAATCAACACAAAAAAAATAAAACATTAAATATTATATTTCTTCAAATATTTAAAAAAAAAAAACCTAACATATTTTCTTTATGTATCAATTTTCTTTGACAATAATATTTAGCTACTTTTACATAAATATACCATAATAAAACCGGCTAAATTTTCACTTTTGTTCTATAGACAAACAAACGAATAAAAAACCCTGCAATTATTTCAACAAAGCTTATCATTTATACAACATATTCCATCGATGATGACACAAATTCGAACAAAGCACAAAATATAAATACAAAAAAACGTAAAATATGAAAACAAAAGCTCCTGTTGTCATCGTGTATGTTATTTTCAATATTTTTTTTTTTCGTTTGTCGTGGTAGAAAGTAAACGAAAATGTGTGCCCCGTTTGAATGTGGAATTCAAATCACAGTTTTCATGGAAAATGCAAATCAGTAGCATCGCGAAATTTATTCAGCTTACGAAAACAAAACAGTTATTATATTTCCAGAGGGAGTAGCACGCCTCTTAGAAAAACATACCCGATATACTGATGCCACAGACACTGTGTACGGCCAACGACGCACGGACATACATAGCAAAAGCAACATACGAGTTATGATCAAAAAATATTGGCTCCATCACCGAGAGGATCACTGATTGATTGATCGTGTTGGTAATTGAAATAAAACAAAAAAATACAAGATTAGAAGTATATGAGTAAACCCACTTTGACATTTCTCGGAAAGTTGGCAACACTGTATTTTAATAATATTATAATTTATGTGGGCACTAGGAGAAACTTTCCTGAAAATTTGACCAAAATTGAATAAATAATGTAGCCACAAAAATTTTTTTTAAAATTTTGTGGTTTTTTTTCTCGATAAGTTGGCAACACTGTATTTTGTTAAAATTGCATAATTTATTTAGGCACTAGGGAAAACTTTTATGAAAATTTGATTAAAATCGATTAAATAAAATGGTCGTCATAATGAATTTTTTAAAATTTTAGTAATTTTTTTCTTGGAAAGTTGGCAACACTGTATTTTGTTAAAATAACATAAATTATATGAATACTAGGAGAATCTTTTGTGAAAATTTGAGTAAAATCGGTTAAATAACATAGCCATAATAAAAATTTTAAAACTTCAGTAATTTTTTTCTCGGAAAGTTGGCAACACTGGATATTAATAAAATTATATAATTAATGGGAGCATTAAGGAAATCTTTTCTGAAAATTTGATCAAAATCGGATAAATAACGTAGCCAATATGAATTTTTAAAAACTTTAGTAATTTTTTTCTCGGAAAGTTGGTATCACTGGAAAAAAACCACATAACCATCTTGGGCACTAGACAAATTTATAAAAAACCGATTAATCAATTAACCAGTTATTCGATTAGTCGAATTACCGGTTAATCGATTATTCAGTTAACAGTAAAAAATCACCTGAAGTATTTTTGTATAGTACTAAACAATTTTCAGATATTAATAAGAAAAGCCAGAAATATTGAACGACCAACTATTTCAAACAAATCACAGTACTTTTTGATTATGCCTCGTACACAATGTTTGTTTCCAGTGGTAGCATCCGAGAACCGGTAGAACGTTGCTCGATATTATTGGTTTATGTATCATGCATGAATAACAAATGTATTCGTGTCATGTTTCCAGAAGGGGGGAGAGCACCACCTCAACGCGAACACGGCTAGTGCATCAAGAACCAACACGGACGCCCTATCGACATAGGTAACTACAAGCTCCTGTCAAATTTTGACATTGACGTAAACACAAATCAAATATTTATAAAGTATTTGCTTTGTCCCCCCTTCTTTTTTCTTTTTATCTTTTGTGTTTAATCGCTACCAAACGAAATGACATGTTTCAACGTAGCCTCTTTTTCATAACAAAAAAAAAATATATTGAAAAACAATAAAAAATGTATTTGCAAAAGAAAAAATCTGGTTTGTTTTAAGATAAATATAAACTTCAGTATCTGAATCTTTTAGTTGGAATCTTTAATTTATAAAAGAAACAATCAGAATTCTAGAAAATAAGGATAATCGTTATCCTAATTTAAAGCCTGATTGACTAACGAATTTGTTCTTATAATGTTTGTAAAATTGTCGTTTAAAAAATAGTACATTATGTATTTATTTTACGATATAATTATTTAAAAAAACAGTCTGTATTTATGTATTTATTTTACGGAAAAATTATTAAAAACAGCCTGTAACATAATCTAATTTTAAGTACAAAATAACAACAAAAGATTTTAATAATTCACATCAATTTATCAATTGCATTAATATTATATTAACATTTTTTTTAATATTTATTTATTGCATAACTATTGTAATAAATATATTTATTTAGTTTTCTCTTGAAGAAGTGCGTAATTGGCAAGAAATATCGAGATTAAATAAAATAATCTCAACGTATATGTGAGTAATTAATTATCATCTCGAAAAAATACTAAAAATAATTTTACGATCAATATAGCTATTAAAATATATTTATTAGTATCTAAATAATAAGATAATAGCAATGTTACTGAAATTCTAACATCGCGTTCTCAATCTGCATAATATCCTTTAAGAGCAAAACACCATTCCTAACCGTTGGCTGTCCATCGTATCAAAAGCCCGTGTTAATTGAAAGTACACGCGAACCATACCCAGGTCTCAGCTAATCGTGATTTTTATCAAGCAAATCCTCTAATGCTACAGCGCCGCTGACTTTGGCAGCGTTGGTTTTTAATCGGAAACCCGACGACGACTTGATCGTGATTACAGACTTGAAAACGATTTAAGTTGTGTGTAATTAAATGAGTTATAATTAGAATCGGTTCAGTTTAATGCTTTTTGGCTTTTCGAAAGTAAATTACGTTTAGTCTGATTAAATGAATGGTGATGATTTGTATTTTGTGTACAGATTTATATGTTTTTGTTTATATTATTAAAAGTGGTACTTACAGTTTTTCTGATTGATAGATAAAAAGTTGAATTAGAATACACAGCTTACCTGAAAATAATAAAAAGAAATATTAATATTTTAATAACAATCATGCATACAATGAGAAAATTTGTGCTTCAGATTCAAGATTTTTACGTGTAACTCAACAGTAAACGTGTTTTAGAACTGTAAACTTATGATTTACTAATGAAAATAAAAAAATTAATAAAAAGAAAATAGTAAAATTAACTATTTTCAAAACTTTGTATAAAATTAGTTAAAATAAAAACTATATTTTAACTGAAAATTATTAATTATTTTACAATTACATTTAATTTAGAAAAACACAATGTATTACAAGCTCGGTTTTAAAATTGGTTTTAACTAATACAGATTTTAAGATAATGCAACTGCTGTAAGAGCAGGACTAAACAAATGAACTAAAACACTCAAAAACTGAGCTCGTAATATTAGCCTGTGTTTCTAAACTAAATAATACACAAATCTTTTAAATAGTTATAATGATACATACTATATATGTTTTTCTATTAATTAGTCTATTGTCTATTTGTATTTATTTTTGTAGTTCGTAAATTATAATATTTACGTTTAAAATATTTTAAATGTACACAGCACAAATTTTTCATGTTTCACAAAAAATACAACAAAAATTTAAAGTTTAAAACTATTTCATAAAACACACTTGAATCCTAAGTCAAATATTGCAAATAAACATACATTGTCAATATTTATTTTCAAAAACACAATGGCCCGTATTACAAGCTCGGTTTTAAAATTTTAACTAATACAGATTTTAAATGTACACAGCACAAATTTTTCATGTTTCACAAAAAAATACAACAAAAATTTCAAGTTTGAAACTATTTCATAAACACACTTTAATTCTAAGTCAAATATTGCAAATAAACACACACTGTCAATATTTATTTTCAACAACACATCGAAAACTTGGCACTGCAATAAACTGCATATGTGTTAAAGTAACTTTTACAATTAAATATTATAAGAAATGTGCACAAATGGCGTTGAAACATTAGAAACTAATAAAAACTATCCGATCGAGAAAATGTTTGACGGCAACTAACAACACACGACAAACAGTAAAACAGTTAAAAACCTTTCCATACAAGTCTTGTTGATTCGTGTACTGAAAATAAAAGAAAAACTGTATAAAACAAGAATCGCGCGAAATTAAAGACAAATATTGATTTGGTCCTGTATGTACTCGGTTTTCAATTTGATTGCACCTCTGTGTAAGCTTTGTTTCTTTTAAATTTCTTTCATTACCTATTTTATATTATTTGTTAGAAGAAAAATTAAATTAAAAATAAACATTAGGCCAGTGAAATGGTAAATTTATTTTTATCATTCTCAGACAAATGTCTCATTAAAAATATTGTTAAATATTTATATTTGTAATTGATTTTGAAGAAATGTACAAAAAAAAAATGTTAAAATCACTAATTAATTCGCTGAAATTTTTTTAATTAATATTTATTTAAATAATTTTTAAAATTAAATTACTGCGAAATATAAATACCACATTACTTGTGAAAGTTATGCATTATTTATTAGTACAGTAATATTTCACTTGTTTAAGTTCTATCTTTTTAAATCAAAATTTAAAAAAAAATCTGTAGTCTCCACCACATAACCGACCGTCATCGTATTAAATAAATTTATGGAGTAGCAAAATTTGTATAACAACAACTAATATACTTTATGGTTAAAAACAAAACTTTTTTAACATAAATATTTGCATAATTATATTTAGAAATAATAATTGAGCTATTCTAAAAAATATATCATAAAATTAAATGCATCTTAATTAAATAATGTACTGTAATAACTTAATTAGAAAGAGTACTTAGTTGTGGTTAGGTAAAGATAATCTAATTTAAAAATATAGCTATTAGTTAGGTTAGGTTAGGTAAGGCAAGAATAACAATCTAAACATACGGAATATAAACAAAATTTAGTAGTGTACTAATTTCAGATGGATTAGACGTGAATTACTCGGGTTAAAGCTAGGATTATCCTATTTTCTAACTTCTCCAGTAACATGCATAAATGTAAATAGATTCATATAACCTATTAGTTTAAATGTTACGCACACACACATTTAAAAAAATACAAAAACTAGTAATAAATCATTTAAATTAATAAATTAATAGTAATAATAAATATAACTAGTACTAATTAAGTAATTCACGAAAAAATGTCACACTGAAAAAAATTTCAAACTCGTATTCCATTTTTTTACCATTGGGTTTTACCCCCGGCCATGATTCATAATAGTATATGCATATTCTGTTAAGTAATACTATCCATAACTCACGATCTTCTTTTCTGTGTATAATGTAAAATTAAACTTTCAAAAATTATAAATTTTATTGTGTTTATGCATGCAAAACGTACAATCCTATATGAATAATACAAAAATTGTTTACTAAATCCCCTACATTTTAAGAAAATATTAATGTTATGTAAGCAATAATATCAAAGCTCAACTGTGCTAATACCATTAATAAAACATTTCGTGACCTTTGAAAAACAAGGAAAAATTTGTTAAAACTAACCTTTACGCTAAAGCAACCCAAAATTGGTAAATATTTAAACAGCAAATCTAATGTAACAACGTGCTTTGCCTTCCCAAGCCCCGGGAATACCTAATCTACCTTTCTCAAAGTTTCCCGTTAAAACCCCTTCGTTTTCACGTGTCTATGTGTATGCGGAATGCATGTAAGAAAACGTGCATCTTCGCCATCACGTAAAGATTATTAATTCACGAAGAAAGGCCACAAGACGCGAGCTTCCCCGCAATCGATAGACATGCCGAAGCAATCATGCATTTATCCAACCGCTGGTGCATTCGAATTTTCAAATAAGTACGCTTCGCTCCGAATTTCCCATATGTTTTCATCGAATATACATGTCTTGGTTTTTCGCCACCTAAATGCAGTCATTCGTGTGTGTGTGCATTCAATGTGGTCCTTTTTCGTTCGTCGATATTTAGTTTTGTTGGTTGGTTTTTGTCGTTTTACGCTACATGTCACTCTGTCTGAGCGCGTGTTGTTTGCAAAAGTTATTTTGAGGTTAGCGTTGTTTGTTGCACGTTGTAGTAACAGTGGATTTTTCTAAATTTGAAATGTCGTATGGAAATAGCAAAATTTCCACATTTTAAGAATTGAAGTTTATGTTTTGAAGATTGTATTTGCAAGAATGTTGGAATAATATAAAGCAAATGTACAAAAAGAAGAAAAAATATAAATAATATCACTGGAAATAAAATTAACATATTTACACAAATATGACCGTTATTTAAGAAGTAGTTCTAGGATTTTCCACGTAATTTAAAAACTAAAACTACGTTTCTAACAAATTACTTCTTCAGGATTATTCTAAATAGCAATATAAAATTACTCAAGTAAGTCCGAGTATTTCCAATTTTAATTTTCCTAAGATAAGTAAAAAATTATTTGTGACTAGCTAATAACGTATCATTAGAATAAATGAATTATTATTGACTAATTTTACAAGTATGCCAACGTTTGGAAATACTGGAAAGTTTTCATGATTTCCTTTTTATCCCTAATAATTTTTTGAACTATTACAAATTATCTAATCATTTATTATCTAGATAAACTTTTGTTGTAATATCTATGAAATTACCTAGTTAATTTACAAAATATTGTATCCTTTTTTTTAATCTCTCCTAACACTATAAACATCTTGACACTACACTTTTCAGCTAACAGATTGAAAAAAAAAAGAAAATTAGATGGAATAAAGAAAACTAACTCGACTATATAACGCTTCGATGATCAGTTAAGCAATGATACTTTATTGAAATTAATCATATTTACTACTTTTCGAGCTAACATTGAATTGACTGCTCACTCTACCTTTACACGAACAGTTATTCTTATGTGTTGGTATTTATACACTTTACAAAAATTCTAACCAAATTCTAGTATAATTATAAATTACATTGTACCTAGATAAAATATAAAGTTTGCAAATAGAAGTAAATTATTAAAAACTTTCTTCAGCATCTGAAATTATTGCTTTAAAAGCATTGCCAAAAAGTTATACAAACTTTCATAATTTAAAATAATGAAAAATCAATACCGAACCAATATCTTCCAAAATTCGGTCGATTAATATAATAAAGTTTAATTCGAAATTCATATATCACAAATTTAGTACTCTTGAAGAAACTTACAAACTTACATTGAAAAGTAATAACGTTCCAAATTAATTTCCTCGGCACACAAAATTTTATTTCGTGAAGGCTCGGTTGCATAATTTTAACTGTAACTAAAATAAACTTCAAATCAACACAAAAGGTAATCATTATATATTATACTAAAAAATGAGTGACATAAATAAAACATTGTTTTTTTTGTCAATTTTTCAAACTCAATGAGCACTCGAAAAATAGGCAAACTTTGGTAATTTTTTCATTAGGAAATAATACTAAAAATGTTCCAAAATTTTAATATGTTATTACGGCATATTTGAACTACGTTTTCGAATTTTTATGTCAAAAACTGTTTTCAAATTGTGACCTCACGCTTGAATCTGTCAACCACTGTTAAAAAAAACCTGACCAAAACAATTCAAAAGTTTCTTTAGAGTACCCTAAATCTAAAATAAAAAAATCTATCATAATACGATATATTTTTTTATTTTTGAATTTCAAAATATTACGAAAATGGCAACTGTTTAAAGCATAATTATTATTAATGCTAAGAAAATGATTACGGAAACAATCTTAAAAGTAAAAGTAAATTTAAAAATGTATAAACTCCAATGTATACGATTTATACTTTTAGTTAGATAAACATGATATCCTTAATTTACTGCTAATATATTCAAGAAATATAAGTTCATATTTTACGGAGTATTATACAGAAAGTATTTATAGTCCCAGTTTCTCTGTTACAAGATGCACACTGTATAGTAAAATTTTTATAAAAATAGTTTAGCTTGAGCAATTTATCAAATAGAAATTATGAATGCATATAAATATATATTATGTACCTACTGCGTATACGTTTCTATGAAATCAAATATGAATACAAATAAATTTTTTATTTATATATCAATAATAATAATTAATTATTATTAAATTTATGTGGTGCATAGTCATTTATTTACTATTTGTAATTTTATTATAATTAATCTAACAAAATAATATATAATAATCTTCTTCGCATAACATAAATATTTATTATTATATAAATATATTTATTTTAAAAATCAAACTACATATTCTTATAATTGAAATTAATTGAAATATCAGTTTTCATTAGCTATAAAATTCCTTTTATATTTTATTTTTAATTAATTATATTTACATATCTTTAAAATAAATATGCATTATTAATATCAAATTAATTTAATTTTATTAGCCTTTACTTAAGATAAATAATAAGATAAAATAATATATAAATAAAAGATAAAATATAGGTATATTTATTTTTACAATAACCGTATAATTTAAATAAGAAAAATACATAAAGGTGTTCCATTTAAAATTCAATAGTTCAATAAAACCAAAAATAAAATTTGAGTAAAATTTATATTATTCTGTGGTGCCCTATACCTAGTTTATTCCTGGAAAAGAAAATCCATTGCAAAAAAGAAATAGAAATTTACTATAATATTCGTTCTTTAATATAATCTTTCTTGAAAAATTTCCCTATAATAACAAATTCGTTAAGCAAATTTTAACAAATTCTCAATAATCCTTTCGTTAAGACTTAGGGGAGTTACTTATTATCAATATTTAACATCTTTAAAAGTGTTAGGCAAGAGTTTTTAATGAAAGCACAAACTTGACAATAACTTGGAATAATTAATCAATTCTACCGGACCTAATATAGGTAGAATTAGGCAAACTGGAACTAAGCCATCCATCATCTGCATGGCGTTCGTTTGTTTTCAAATATTCCGGCCAGTGTGCAAGTGTAAATTAAGCACTGTCAGCTGGAATGTACACAGGGTGATCAAAAAGTTCGCTGATTCGATGTCCCTGTTACTAGGTAACAAATAAGTAACTAAAATCATAAAATTTATAAATTTTTAATAATGGAAGCTAAATTTTATTTAACTCAGTGCCTTCACTGAGGTAAATAAAATAAACTATTAAATTAAATGATTAATACAGAACTTTAACCTAAAGCAGTTTTATTTAATATTATGCTGTCTTAGAGATAAATCAGTTTCAAAATATGACTAGCAAATATTTTGTTAACGCTATTTTTAAACATTAAAGCTAAGTATTCAAAAAAAAAAAACTAAATTACAATATAAACGGCCACTTTAACTAAAGTCGACTTTAAGCTGACCAAAAAGCATTCTTTTATTGACAATAAAAAATCATTTTACTATTAGAAATTTGAAAAGTTGACAAAGAAGCATCGTTTTAGCAATAATAATTATACCGATAGAATTTAGAAACGATGCTTTTTTGCCGGTTTTAAGTGGACTTTAATTAAAGTGTTCATTATGAAACCGGCTGTATGTGGTGTAAATAGGAGAGATCGGGTACGAAATAGATTAGTGTATGATGAGTGTGAAATTGAAAAAAATGTTGTAGCAAAAGTTGCCCCGTGTTAGAGTCAGTTAAGATGGTTCGGACATGTTGAGCGAATGTCTAATGAACGTTTGCTGTTAAAAGGATTTATTTGAATGATTTTGATGGTATACGTTTGCGTGAACGTCCGATGAGAAGTTGGAGTGGTATGATTGAGAGGGTGGCTTGCCTAAACAAAAGTTTCCAAGTAGTAGGAATAAAAGAGCATGTATGAGAGTGGAATTATAAATGTGGATATAGCGAAAGTTGCTTGTTTGGATAGAAATGTTTGGAGACGACTGATTTCGGGATGATAAAAAGAGTTTGTGCCACACCCTTTTGGGTACATAGCGTGATTGTGTATGTATGTATGTAATACAAATAAATAAAAATTTATTAGATAAATTCAATAAGTTTTTGATCAAACCTAGTCATATTGAGAACGTTTTTGATATAAGGCAAAGCAGCATAAAGCGGACGTACTTGTGTATCAATCGCAAATCAGGAAGTTCACATTATATATTATCGGACTGGTACTGGATACATGTATGAATAAATGTATGTATGAACGTTGTTTTGTTTAATAGATACAAGTGCTTTTGTTTGTAAGGCACTCGAGAATGTCAAAGAGTGCTGTGTATGCTACTGTAATTGTGTATGACATAAAACACAGACGTTGATAATGCCTGGATTATGTGACCAATTCAGCGCCAATAGAATGATGATTCATTTCTAGATATTGTGCAAACTTTTAATGTTCAATAACAAAGATTTTTTTCATCTGTATCTGTTTTATATTTCGCATGTTTGTCATTTGTTTAATTTATCTTTTCAGTGCTTGATCCAAAGCATCTGTGAATGTTTCAAGTAAAAAAAAAATATTTAAATCATTTGTGACCAGATATTATTTATAATATATATATATATATATATATATATATATATATATATATATATATATATATATATATATATATATATATATATATATATATATATATATATATATATATATATATATTAGTCTGCAGTTATATAAATAATTCACTATAAAAAGTAAAATTGGAACTACATTAAAAAAAAAACTACTTTAAAACCAACGATTTACTATTAATTAAAAAGTAAACAATATTTTTGATCTGTAAAATTAGGTGTTTATAATACGAGTAGAAATACATTTTTTAATAAAAATAAATAATAACATTATAGCATAACTATTTTGAAACTTTATCATATATTTTCTTACTATTTAATTTGGGAAAAATGGTCAGTATTCTCATTTTGTCAAAATTGCTTTTGACGTTTATTTAAACTTATTTTTTAAGCAATTTTAATTAGTTTATTTGAATTTTATGATATGAGATATAATAAAATATGTATATTAATATGTATATTAAATATGTATATTAAAAATAGAAATACTATTCATATTTGATAAATTTATTTAAAAGTGAAAAATAGCAGCACTTTTTCACAAACAAAAGAGATGGGAATACGAGTATATTTGAATTGAAAGATATCAAATTTTTTTCACTTGTTACAGACACCGTACCGAACATTATATCACTTATCCTTGCAGTTAGAGTGGTAAAAAATTTATTAGTTTATAGTAACCATTGTGTAACAAACTAAGCTTCGGAAATTACGAAATTTATATTTTAAAGACGAAGACAAAAAAAAAGAGTTATTTTATAGTAAGAAATAAAGTGTCTTTATTTGAAATCTAGAAGTAATAAAAACTGTGATTTGGTCTTCAAATTTCAAGCAATTACAGCTTTTACTACAAGCGCCTTTTATCTTTTTACTCTTCCTCGTAAATTAACAAAAGAAAAAAAAAATAAAGAAACAAATGCGAAGCGTAAACAAATTTAAAATTTAAAAGCCAATAAACATAAAATTAACATTTTGAGATAGCATTAAAGTAATTCCTTATAATTCACATATAAATTTGGAACACAAGTCTTGTCTACTTAGCATTCGTGCAACAGATTTACATATAAATGTTTTTTTAATACTTACACCAAGTAGATGTAAGCAATGTTTCACTTCTTCTCTCTAAAGGTGTATAACACTTGTCTGGGCTTAAATTATCTTTCGCAGTTTTTTTTGTTTACTATCTTGTTTTGTTTTGACATTTATAAATAATAATTAGCTAGTAAATTATACTATAATTATGCTTTCTATTTCTTATAACATGATTATAATAATGATTGATTATGTTTTAGAAAGTTTAATTTTGTTTGGTAAATAGTTAAACTTATTGCTACTGAATTAATTATTTAGTTTGTTAACTAGCAAATATATACACTGAGAAAAATTTTACTTTAGTTTCGAGGTTTTAGTTACATGTTTTTGAACTGTAAACTTATGTTTATTTAAAATCGAAAAGTTGATATCATTTTTGGTAAAATTCAAAATAATATTCTAGCGAAATTTATATTATTTTGTGGCCTCCTTATATACCTAGTTTATCCTTGCAAAATTTTATAACATTATGTGTATAAATAAAAAATTATTTAAAGTGGTCCTAAATGCGCAACACCCGGTATGTATACTAGAAATAAAATTAATTACTTCTCACAAAAATAACAATTTTCAACAAAACTTAACAGACGTATTTGTCTTAAAAAAATATTATTCTTAGTCTCAATAGCTGGTTGCTTACAGACACAGATACGTAAGCAGTAAATTGTATAACAGGAATAACTCGGCGGCAACTCGCGACGCCATCTATCTTAGTGGCGCGAAATGTTATTTTAACCTCGTCGTTTTTCATATTCGCTGCAACGGGGCGGAGAGCTTTCGTGCTCCCGCGGAAGCTTTACTGTGTTAAATGTGTGCTTAAGCTCCGTAGCTTTTGTTGACCCAGATCACTGGAGCGTTTAATGTATTAGTTCAATAATTCATATAAATTCTCCCCGTTTTAAAATCTGCGCCGTTGCCGCGGCACTGTCACAGCGTCGCCAAATTGTATTTCCCGCACACTTGACTGGATGCCCGAATAAATAAATTAATCGCATTATGAAAATTTTAATTGAAATATTAACTAGCTGCAGATATAAGCACCACCGATTTATTTAATCGAATTATTTTGAGACTAGTTATATTGTTATTAAACACTAATATTCATAATATTAATTCGGTAGATTTTAATATATATATATATATATATATATATATATATATATATACATATATATATATATATATATAGGAATATAGGGAAATAACATGGGATATCGATAATATGCAGAATACTTCATTCTGAAGTAAAATTCGGAGAAATACTTAGAATACTTTTCAATAGAGCATAAAAAGCTATATAATTTGGTTTTAGTTTTAATTTGCTAGCATGTGTCGTTTGGGCGCTAGAATTTTTTTTTGATTATTTGGTTTTTATTTTTTTTCAAAAACTTTGAGGTGTAGGAAAATAAGCATGAAAAATGGAAAAATGCGGAATAACGATTACTATAATTGAGTGAAGAAATCATTATTCTAGAATGCATCGTTTAATAGAAAAAATAAAAACTAAATTTTTGAAAATTTCTCAAGGGGGTGGTACCCTTGGAATTTTTTACAAAATAAGATTTTTTTAAAAATTTTCTCAAAAAAATCTGAAAAAATTCAGTAAAATAGAGAAAAAAATTAGCTACATAATAGCTAAGTAACTTTTTTCTCTGTATATATATATATATATATATATATACAATCAGAAAGTGAAAACCTAATTTAATATGAAATTATACAAAAAATTATCATCTTTTTCATTTAAAATTTTAAATTTTCTATTTAATATAAATATTTCGGTTCAATCAATAAATAAATTCTTCCAATGTGATAAATTACTGCAAAAATCTAGATAAATGGAGTTAATTTTGTAAAATTTCTCATTAGATTTAAAATTTAAATATAAATGAAAGGAACATTGTATCAAATTGAAGAGAATGAAGCTTTAGCTTTAGTTTCATGTTTTAGTAAATAATGTATACACTTATACATTAAGATTATTTTCTTCTATAAGCTAAATAAATTGTTAGATTTAGAAAATATAGACAAAATTAATGTGTTTTCGTTGTTCAAATAATTAACAATATATTTCAAATAGTCTAGTGCGTAAACAGATTATGTTATTTCAGTTGTATAAAATAATTATTTTAAGTAACTAAATATACAATAACATAGTAAAAAATCTTTCAGAACTCATTATATTAAAATAAAATGGCTTTAAATTGTAGTTCTGTATTTATTAATAATCGATGTTTCGACGAACTCAACGTATGTCTTATCATTCAAATAATGCTTTTTTTTGACGATTTAAAGTTGAGTTTAATGAAAATGATTGTTATGAAACCAGCAGTTCATATAAAATTCAATAAAAAGTAAATTTTCAAAAATTAAATCAAATGTACTTGAATTAATAAATAATTAAATGCGATATCATTTAATGGCTTAAGAGTTGAAACAGTGTTGCTCATATTACAGGTACGAGTTCCATTTCTGCATTAATCTTGAACGTAGATTGAAGTTAAGCAACCAGGATGCATAAAACCACACTTTATATACCAACAGACACTTATTACCACAAATTTTATCAATAATATAATTACAATTATATAATTACATAATATTAAATAAAAAAACGTTCTACTGTCAAGTTTCACTTTTTCTTTAAACAGTTTTTTGTTTCAATTAATAAAATTAACCAGCATTTGTAAAATAACTAACGAAATAATAATATACTACATAAATAATTTGTTGTTAGTAATATCAACCATTAATTTCAATGTACTCGGGCAAATATTTATCTATACACAAATTTGAAAACATCACTTTTGATTAGCTCTGTTAAAATAAACTTAAAACAAAAAAAATCTTTGTTTAAAATAAATTAAAGTTTTAAATATTGAAAAAAATAGTCAAATCATTTTAAAACTAAATAATCGTTATTAATAAAACTTTACTGTTGCCAGCACAGAATCGACCGTCATCGTATGAAATAAATCTATGGAATAGAATTTTTTATAACAACTACTGTAGTCATGGTAACTAAAAACAAAACTGGCTTGACATAAATATGCCACCTATTTACAGAATTACATAAATATATGAAAAATTATTTAGCCGCAACGAAAAATATTCCAAATAAAAATTGTTAGTTATAACTTGTTTAGCAACTTTTGTGAAATAAATTTTATCAAAATAAAAACATATCATCTCTGTTCCAAAATATTCGTAAAATACATAAAAGTGACATCAGTAAATTACCACTTCCGATTGGTAGATCTTTACCAAAAGTTGATCAAATTGACATATTCAACTTACTGGTCGACACACTGGATGCTATTTACGCTAAATTCTTCAAAAAAAAAAAAAATTCCTCACTGTCTAAATTTAAAAAATAAACAAGTTCAGACAAAAAGTGCGAACATTTCAATATTTAGAAATCCTCACTTTACAAAGAAGACTTACCAGTCATGCTTTAAATTGTCAAAAAATTTGATGTAGCCGAATATTTGATAGAAAATTGGCCGAATATTTGTTATTTGGTTATTTGGTTAAACTACTATTCATCACATCACATTAATGCCGTATTTACATATAAATTCTGGTGTAAGCGCGACGCGAACCAAGAACCTTGGAATCCACAAATGCCTATGGCCTCCATCCATGCTGGTTTTAATTTTAAAACTATTGATTATTTTCAACCTCAGTGCAACCCTTTAATTAAAATCGAATAAAAAATCTACAAAAGTTCCAAGATTAATTCGCTCAGGTCTAATAAATGATACAACATTCAATATAGAACAGCCTGCATCCATCAGCCCCAGCGAAAACAAAACACAACAAACTAGATCTCAGCTTGTATTTTTAATTGGTTAAATCGCATGTGTTACGTGACACTGCGCGCGAAACAAAACCAGGCTACCATCCTCACGCGTCCGTTTCTCCATACGATGGCTGAATCAAACCGTCGCGTAGCGTCGTCATTCTACTGGGAAATGAACGGAAATGAAACAATTCAAAGTGTCTAATTTTAAGTTGTGCCGTGGGACGACACACGTACCGATAGCAATTTGTCGTGTGGGCGACTTTTGCTCGCACCGTTGTCGCGTATCTCGTCGTACATATATTACAAACGGAACAGTAACACAGGAAACACAATAGCGAACAACTACTACGATTTAAGAGCTGAAAATATAATAAGAAGTTGGAGACGGTAATGAGTATAGAATTGTTATCCGTACAAACGAATTATTCGTACTAGTTATATAATGAGACTCGGTAATGAAAACTAAATTAGTTCTTGCTAGTTTGACTCACAATCAGCAAAGAAGTAAATATAGTATCATTTATATATTAATTATTAAATGGTATTAATAGATTGCTGACAATAAAGTCACATTAATCAGATGTTTTATTAATTTGATTAATATAGTACAAGCTACAGACATACATATATTTTTCTATACAAAATTATATATAGAAAATATACAAAATTATAATTAATATGATATAGAATAAAATGTAATGTAATATTTTACATTTTGATATTTTATTTATATCTAATCTGAAAATTGCATATTTATAGAATTATTTTAATGTTAACTTTCAAATAATTTAACTAAAAATATTAGAATCGGATAAGTAAAAATTATTTCGATGCTACTATAACAAGAAACTTTTCATTTCATTACTAAACGAAAATAAATTTCTATAAAAATTCAATATTCTTTGTGTTAATTTTCATTCTAAAATAATCCCTTTTTGCAGGTTTATAACTTTGAAACCATTTTCGATTACAGAATATTGAATATTTTCCTCTTCTAGCGGAAAGCGAGATATTTCTATCAAGATATCTAAAACAAATTGAAATTTAAACCCAATCACGTCACACGAATGCAATTCAGATCCGATTATTACAAACTGCGAACGTATTTCAAACTGATTATGTCGTCCTTTTGATAAACTATAAAGTATATGCACATATATGTGTATGATGGTTCAAAAATATATAAATAAGTCTAGTCGCTTGACATTAGAAGGAACTAAATAAACATGAAACTACCGTTCATAAAACTTAAAAAGGTGAATATTTTATATGTTCCTATTTTAATATGTTTTGCTTACTTGAACATTGAATGTGTATATTAAAAAATGTATATGTAATTAATCAGGGCATGAAACCGGTAAAAAACCGGTTAAGTGATATTTTTGTAATTTTTTGCGAACATCAACCGTAAACGATATTTTAGAATCCTTAAAAGCCAGTAACTTTTAACTGAAAACAATAATACCTTTTTTTTTTAAAACAAACCCGAATTATGAAATTATTTTATGTAACATCTATTTTCTCAGCGAAATTTTTGAATTTTAAACTTTGTTATCAAAAACAGAGTCTGCACATTCATATTAAACAATTATGAAAAGGTAAATAAAATTAGATCTCGAATACTAAATTAAAGAAAAATTTTTTATAACCCAAAATTAAATTTAGATTTTCTGAAAATAAATAATGATAATTGTTAATAATCTTACTATTTGGTCACATAAATACTTTTTTTTTTTATAAAACTCTCTAAGTTTCAAACGGCAAACTTTTGATTTATTTTAAATCTTCTTCATAGCCCCTATAACATATAGAAAAATAAAAATCTTTGTATATCAATTGTCAATATTATAGAAAAAGAGTAGTGATGAAATAAAAATTATACTTACAACTAACAGAGTTTTTGTTACATTTCAATTACATTGATTATATCTTTTTCATTATAAAATTTCTATTGCTTCTCTTATCATCAGTCTATTTATTTAACGGTAAATGCAAAATTTAAATATATTTAATTTGTCAAATAATTGCGAGTATCAATAACTCATTAAAATTATAAATTATTATATTATAAATTTATTCAATCGCGAAATAATAATTATTCAAATATTGCTGAATATTAAGGTGCATTGTTAATTTGATGAATGGTAAAATATTTATTAATATTCTCTACCAATCACTATAACAGTAAATTATATATTTGATTAATGTGTGAATCATTTACATCCAAAACTATTAATTGTTTTGATGTATTAATGTTCTTTTAATAGTTGTCATTATTATTTTTATCAAAGTTGATAAAAATAACTAACGTTCAAGATCATTTCTAATCAAATAATAATGTCGAATTAAATTAGAAAATTAGTATTATTATCCCACAATTCTGTCAATGATATAATTATGATGCTCTACTGTTTTAATTAAAATAAAGTTAGAAAAGTACTAAGTAAAACAAATGTGTATTTACGTAACCCTCTATTTTTTAATTAACTATTTTAACTATTAATCTTCATTATTAATTTAAAGTAATCGTTATATACGATGTATCAATTCTATAAAATTTATGTAGTATTTTTTAGAGACAGTCATATTTAAGTGGTACTATTTCTTACATTAAATAAAATAATAAGAACTATTATTAAAAATCTTAAACAAATGAAACAGCTAACATAGTAAAAAATCTTTCAGAACTCATTATATTAGAATAAAACGGCTTTAAGTTGCAGTTCTGTATTAATATTTATGAAAATGTACGTCCAAACATTGCATTAGGTGGCATATTATATCATGTTTTTACTAAATATAAAAATATTAAAAATATATATATATATAAATATTATAAATGTAAATATATTAAACATAATCATTTTATTCAATGCATTCTAATACAATAACTCTAATAAAATAAATTTACTTACATATTCAATATCTTGTAGTAAAATCTTTTAGTATTATACTAAACAAAATATTAGTAGTAAACAATTATTCATTTTTGCATTCACTTCCGTATTGTGAAATACAACATTAAAAATGCGAAAAAGTACATCCGTAAATCTGATAATCATTTATTTTGACAAGCAGTATATAAACAACAAAACAACGCCATTCTTATGTAAAATAACTTTACGTACACCATCTTCTTGCAATAGCAAGTGCAGGGGCGTGCGAAGCGAAGCACACGACAAACAAAAAGAATCGCTTAAATGCATTTCATGTAAGTGAGAGCATGCACAAATACAAATCTTCCTCATATAACAGTGGTCCTAAACCAAGAATACTTGCATTCTTTGAGAATAGGCAAAAAGAACAGAACACAGATCTCGATATTAAGCATATGTAGAAAAATATTCAAAAATGAATATTCATCACGAAAAATGTTAAAAAAAAGCTTTCTTAAGGATCTTCTGAATTAGTAAAAAAAATCTGCTGTGGTCACCACAGAACTAATTAAGGCCATTTCAAGGCAAATAAAAGGCTATATTCAGACAGGTGGTGAGAATACAAAAATGAATAATTTTACATTCGATTTATTCGTTTAATACTACATATTTATGGTAACTAATTATTAGAAAAATTAACTAATTTATGTACAATTAATAATTTAATAACAATTTTTATATTCAGACAGAATTAGCATATAAAAAAAATTAATCAAAATTATAATTGTCAATATTTTCTTTGTTTATTATTATTTTGATTGCCAAAAAATATATATGTTGTTAATTGTTATTATAGTACTTATGTATTAATTTCAGAATTTATTTATGTGCAGTTTATTTGTAAAAAAATAATTTTCATCATTTTCCTTGAAAAATGCGATTTTCTCTTATCTCACACATGTTTTTTATTTGAAAAAAAAAATATGATTAATCTTTTTTATAATTAACAACACATATATTTTTGGAAATCAAAATAATAATAAACAAAGAAAATATTGACAATTAAATATTTGATTAATTTTTTTTATATGCTACTTCTGTAAATATATAAAAATTGTTATTAAATTATTAATTGTACATAAATTAGCTAATTTTTCTAATAATTAGTTACCATAAATATGTAGTATTCAACGAATAAATCGAATGTAAAATTATCCTTTTTTGTATTCCCACCACCTGTCTGAATATAGCCTTTTGTTTGCCTTGAAATGCCCTTAAATAATCGAATTAAATAAATTTATGTATAGAAAAATTTGTATAACAAATAATATAGTCATGGTAACAAAAAAAACAAACTATTTTGACATAAATATGCCAGCTATTTACAGAATTATAAATATAAAAATATAAAAAATTTTAAAAAAATTATTTAGCCGTATCAAAAAATATTACAAACAAAAGCAACTTGTTTGGCAACTTTTGCTAAAAATTTTTTTTTCGAAATATATCTCTGTTGCAAAATATTCGCTGTAAAACACATAAAAGTGACATCAATAAATTACCACTTCCGATTGTCAAATTTTTAACAAAAACTTGATCAAACTGAGATATTCCTTAAATATAAAATTTTATAACAATCTGTTCAGCTTACTGAATATTAAATTTAACAGGGGGGGTAACCATAGATAATAAAAAGATTAAGAATCACTGCTCTACAGGAATAACCATATATACATTCAGCAATACATCGAGTACAAGAGGTCAGGGCATTGTGACCCTGTCATGGACCAATCGGCCAAGCGATTCCATTCATCTTGCGCGAGCCAAGACTGTAATACCATAACATTGTTACAAGAAAGAAAGATAGAATACCACAACGATGCTACACACACACCGCATCGGTAAGTTGCCAGTGCAGTGCTAATGAAGCCACAGTTCAAAAGAAAACCGTTAACTAACAAATGAACACTTTTAAAACAACACAATAAGTATATTGATGTACGCTACGCGGTGTGTCTTTATAGAAAGGAGTTTCAATGGAAGTCGTCTTCAACGCATTCTTTCGTGCAATTGTAAATGTTTATAAAGACCACACGCAACAGTTATTGCCAAATAAGGTTTCAAAGATTGTGGTGCTTATAGACCTTTTTTCAAGTTGATGAACATAAATTCATTGCATTTAAATTATTAATTGCCGTTATTTCAAATTTAATTACATGAATCAGAATATTTATAAGTATTTTTGTATGATAATATTACAATATTATACATACATATACAATCACGCCATGTACCCAAAAGGGTGTGGCACAAACTCTTTTCATCATCCCGAAATCAGTCGCCTCCAAACACTAGTATTCAAACAAGCAACTTTCGCTTCATCCACATTCATAATTCCTCTCATACATGCTCTTTTATTACTACTACTTGGAAACTTTCGCTCACGCAAGCCACTCTTTCAATCATAAAACTCCAAATACTCATCGGACGTCCAAGCAAACGTATACCATCAAAATCATTGAAATAAATCTTTTTAACCAAACGTTCATTAGACATTCGCTCAACATGTCCGACTCTAACACTGCAACTTTTGCTACAACATTTTTTTTCATTTTCACACTCATCATATACTAATCTATTTCGTACCCGATCTCTCCTATTTCCACAGCAGTCATTTTCCGTTTATGCTTTTGCAACCAAACCCAACATTCACTACCATACATCAACGTAGGCACCAAAACTGCATTGTATATACTCAAACGGGCGTCTTTGGAAACATTTACATTAAACAATTATTAAAAATTATTTGAAAGATCCTGTAGTTACGAGTAACTAATGATCATCTACAATATTTTTTAAAATAATTAGATTTTTTTACACTTTATATCATCTTCCGCGATAATGTTTATTCTCTTACATGAATCGAGCATGACGCTATAAGTAAAAATTGTTAATTGAAACTACATAATCAGTTTCTCGAAGATATAGCCCCATGTTCCGTAATGAGATTTTTTTTTGTCCAATTTAACCAAAGTTTTGATTCTCAAGATGCGTCCATACATATACTCATAATGAAACACTGGGTATAATACACATTAAATTTTGCACATACTTTTTATATAATACATATTATGAAACCAGAAGTTTATAACGTATTAACACGGACATCCAGTTGACAGTATATCAAACAATGAAACAAGAAATGAAATATTATTCTTTAAATGAACGTAGGAGTGTGTTTCAAATGGTAAATGCTATCCGTCATTTTTAAACGGTTGGAGAATGATTGATATACACTTATTAATTCAGTAATATTTATTTCGAAAACTTTTCTTCAGAATGAAGCCTTCTGCAATTTCATTTTATCACTTCCATAAGATAGCTACGATAAAATAAAACTTTATGGTATAAATTGATTGATATTGTATTTATTTTTAAAAAAAAATAAAACAATAAATTTCTAAATAAAAACACAATATTTATGTTCGAAATGTGCCTATACATTAAAAAAATATTAAATACTTACCAACGTTTTTGCAATTATTAATTCGAAAGTAAACAAAAAAGTAATTACAATAGAATAACTTTTCTGAATATTTTGTATGAAATTATTTACTATTTAGTTTGGATATGAAAAATTATTAATAATTTTCAATTCAATTATATATTTTTTCCCTAAGTTCAATAGTAACAAAATTAATAAAAAGGATTCAAAATAGTTATACTATAACTTACAATTATTTATTTTTATTAAAAAAAATTATTTCTATTTTATTATAAAACCCAAATTATACTGATCAAAAGCATGTTTACTTTTAAATTAATAGTAAAAAACGTTGATTTTTATCCTAATATTTTTTTCGGTGTATGAGTAACCTAGTTAAACCTAGTAACTTGGTTCTATGTTCTGTTGTATCATTTTTCTTATCATTATATTATCATTAATACAAAACTACAACCTCAAGCCGCTTTATTTTAATATAATACTACTAATAAATATAATGTAAATTTACACAGATTTATTTACAACGATTTATTCAAAACTATTCGACATTATTAACTATTATCAGAAAATAAATTCAATAAAATATTCAATTTCTAGTCGAAGTAGTCGAACCTTACAATATTCGAATGAAATATCTGTTTGTAAAGTCATATTCGAAAGATAAACAGTAGATCTAAAGATAAGCACTATAATTTAATAGCGGAGTAATTCTCCTTCATCTGATATTCTAGACTTTTGTTTACTAATAAATAACATGAATACGCAAAGGGATACCGAATTACCATGTAACTGGTACGTCCCATGATGGTATACCGTTTATTGCTTACACGAATATTGAATACTTAATCAGCAAAGAAGGTAATATATTTTTACTTAAATAAATTAAATCATTCAACTACGTATGCATGTACCTTACATGTACAAATACAAGCAGCGAATAAATAATTTTAACATTATATTATCTATTATTCATTTATTTTTTTTAATTTTAATTAAAATTTCTGTTCATATTCGCCATTAATAACAAAAAAATAGAATAAAATATATATATTTCTTTTAAATTCTACTAGAAATTGTGTATTTTAAATGTTTCTTTAAAGTATTCAATTAAAATACTTCATTTAGTGATTTGTGATTTCTTGTGATTTTGTGATTTAAAAGCATAAACGGAAAATGACTGCTGTGGAAATGAGATTTTTACGTGGGGTATGTGGTGTAAATAGGAGAGATCGGGTACGAAATACGATTAGTGAATGATGAGTGTGAAATTGAAAAAAATGTAGCAAAAGTTGAAGTGTTAGAGTCAGTTAAGATGGTTCGGACATGTTGAGCGAATGTCTAATGAACGTTTGGTTAAAAAGATTTATTTGAATGATTTTGATGGTATACGTTTGCGTGGACGTCCGATGAGTATTTGGAGGGGTATGATTGAGAGGGTGGCTTGCGTGAGCGAAAGTTTCCAAATAGTAGGAATAAAAGAGCATGTATGAGAAGAATTATGAATGTGGATGAAGCGAAAGTTGCTTGTTTGGATAGGAATGTTTGGAGGCGACTGATTTCGGGATGATAAAAAGAGTTTGTGCCACACACTTTTGGGTACATGGCGTGATTATGTATGTATGGATACGTTACTCCATAAAATAATGCTTTTGTGACAAAATAATATCGACTTCAGCGTGTTTATTATAAAATCGGCTATTGATCAATAAAACATATCGAATAAATAAAATTAAATTCAAAAATAAAACTACAATTAATAATACACATTGAAAAAAAAAACAATTTTGTATGAGATAAAATAAATAATTGCAATCTTTTTCTATATAGATAGAGAAGCTCAACAGCTTAATCAAGAAGATTTATGGTTTCAGCAAGACGTTTCTGCAACTTAACACTTTTTAAAATTATAGCACTTTAGAGACTACTTTAGTCAAATAGTTTTCTTACACTTTTGAAAAACTTACGAGAACATCATTATACGATTGTAAATAAGTTATATACGGAAAGAAAATAGTTTTTCATGTTTTTATTTCACGAACTAATTTTATTGAGTGCTTCATAAATTGTTTATTTTGTTGTTCAACTTTTTTCACAACAACAATTAAATGCATTTATATTAGTAATAATTAATTAATATAATTGTTTATAATAATTATTTTATATTTTGGTATCATAACTGGGCTATGTGTAAGTTCTCAGAAATAATAAAAATATATAAAAAAAATTATTAATTACCTTTTATAAAAAAGAACTTTTAAAGATAATTGGTAGTGCTTGTTAAAAGATTTGTTTTAATACAAACAAAATTTATGATGAGTATTTTTCTTCAGGTCCGCATTATTGTTGAAATATCAAAAAAAAAATTATATTTTTTATATTATTCTATCTTTATATACAAATTTTTAACGCAAAATTTATAATAAAAAATGCTGTAGCCACCATAAAACTTACTGTCATCGTATTAAATAAATTTATGGAATATAAAAATTTATATAACAACGACTACTGAAGTCATGGTAACTAAAAACAAAGCTGTCTTGACATAAATGTTTATTTTCACAAATTTGACTCCTTATGCAGTCAAAGAGGTAAAAAGGGTAAATAATTGTCCATTCGTGTGTGAGCAATTATTTACCCTTGTTTTTCATAATTTTTTGCTCCTTTATTACTGCAAAAAATTATATAGGTATATTTTAAAATACATATTTTGAAATACACTAATAATGGTACAAATTCAATTGTCCTTAGAAATTCTTACCATTTTACTGTAAAATTTTGAACAATGTAGTAAGATATAAATGTTATGAAAATATTTATTACAGAATATTTTCTCGATGAAATTTACGTGAATTGGAACGCATATAGTTCCCCCTCGAGATACGTCAACACCGATGTAATAACATATCAAAAAAATATTCTTTTCTGCAAGTTTTCAAATAACGGCAGGAGAAAATTGACACCCGCGAGCGCGTTGCATTAATATAATAGAAAGCGGTACAACAAGGTGGGACATTACCGGAAAAGATTTCCCGGCAATTTTTCAATTATTTCCCCCCTCACATAACAGTTTAGTGGCACGTTTACTATATTGGGGGGAGCCCGATTCTTTAAATTCGTCATCATTTCAAATATGATAAATGTTTTATTTGCTGTCGTATAAGTTTTTATATTTTTATTTATTGAGAATTGCTTCTTCAAGCAATTTATTTGAAGATACGTGTTGATAAAAAAATGAATAATCGTTTTAGTAGAATGGTAAACATTTTGAAGTTTCAATATAATTGATTATTATTTGTCACGAATACATATTTTCTACTACCATTAAGATATAGTTATGTTTAATAGGTTTGAGAAACATCAAAATACATATGTGTAATACCAGTGTTGAAATAATTTTATTATTATTACCACTTTGACTGCAAGGAAAAAGTGGTATAGCGTTTGGTACGGTGTCTGTAACATCTTCAAAAAAAAAAATTTGTGTATAGAAATCCTTCATATAGTCCCTAGATGACGAATCTGAACTTAGTTTATGTGGGTGTATGTGTGTGCGTCGTCAGCTCGCTCGCTCACTCGGTCGTAAGTCAAAATTTTGTGGCCGCAACTCCTCCTCGACGGTTCAACCGATTTTAATGAAATTTTCAGGATAAATTTGTCTAGTACCCAAGATGGTCATGTGGTTTTAGGTTTTTCCAGTGATGCCAACTTTCCGAGAAAAAAATTACTAAAGTTTTTAAAAATTCATATTGGCAACGTTATTTATTTGATTTTGATCAAATTTTCAGAAAAGATTTCCCTAATGCTCCCATTAATTATATAATTTTATTAATATCCAATGTTGCCAACTTTCCGAGAAAAAAAAATACAAAACTTTTAAAAAATTTATTATGGCCTTGTTATTTAACCGATTTTACTCAAATTTTCACCAAAGATTCTCCTAGTATTCATATAATTTATGTAATTTTAACAAAATACAGTGTTGTCAACTTTCCGAGAAAAAAATTACTAAATTTTTAAAAAATTCATTAACTCACTTTATTTAACCGATTTTAATCAAATTTTCATAAAAGATTCTCTTAGTGCATAAATAAATTATGCAATTTTAACAAAATACAGTGTTGCCAACTTATCGAGGAAAAAATCACAAAATTTAAAAAAATTTATTGTGGCTATATTATTTATTCGATTTTGATCAAATTTTCAGAAAAAAAATTCCTAGTGCCTACATAAATTATAATATTATTAAAATACAGTGTTGCCAACTTTCTGAGAAATGTCAAAGTGGTCTATATATGGATTTACCCATATACTTCTAATCTTGTTATTACATAGTTCCACAGTCTTCTCTGTATCCTGTTTGGGGCAATAGATAATAATTCTTTTAATTTACATTTCTAAATGCAATATATAAATTAAAACTCAGCTAATAGATTTGAAGAATCAAGTCCCGCATTTTGCGTGAGAGATATCAAATAACCGCTTTTCCATTCAATAACAATATTACTGCGTCAATATGCACTTATATACACATACATATGCACACATTAGCCGAGCGTAGTATTGTGCAGAATTGCTTCGACTATTTCACTTAACCACCTAAATCGGTTATAATCTCTATGACTTAATCTAGCTGGGGGAATAGATAGTTGTTTGTGTAGTATTCGATTACGCGTAAATACATAATTTTGTGAAAATGGTTTAGTGCTTGTATACACGGCTGCTTATTTATCTGCGCCGATGCACAACAAAATATTATTATAGGTTTACGGTTATCTTATGCGTCTATTACAGGAAACTGCTCCGTAATTATGAAACTCGATTTAGCAAAAGTGGGAACAGAGATAGTTTGCTTTTTATAGTAATTATAAGATTGAATTTGAATGGTGTTATTTTCTTTTTACCATTTGAAATTTTAGCAAACATACATATGCTGAATTCATGCAAATATATTTCAATTTCAATCTAAACTACAACTACAAAAGCCGGACAAAAGTCGACAATATTTTTTGCTTATATAAAAATACGATGCTAATAAAAGATCAAGATATTTATTATTTCATATACATTATTATCAAAAATATAGAACGAGTCTATTTTAAAGCAAATTTCCTTTTCCTCTGGCTGAATTAAAATAACTAATCTAAACCCGTAGAGTTCCACTGAATTGTTTGACCTAAACCTAAACTATATGCATTATATTTATGAAACGTTTTAAAATTTAATGTGGTACTTTGAGTCACTTTTGCTAATATATATATATAATTTAAAATTTTATAACAATACTAGATTCCATTATCAAAGCTAAATAGTTACATTTAATTAAAAATAATTTGCTTAAAATTACTAGCAAGATATATACACACAAAATACATTATTGTAATTTAAATTGTAATAGTTTCAAGTACAGCAACAATAGGATAAAAAGTTTGTGTTTCTATGTAAATGAAATTGTATCTGATAAACACAGTAATGGCTAAATTATTGTTAAAGTTTTATTAAACTTGTACTATAAAGCTAGTTATAATATAAATTTAAATTATAAAAGTTGCAAAATTTAGAGTATTCGCATATAGCGTATTTTAGATGTATTTACTTTTATCAAAATACTAATAAAACTTATCGCTTGATAGATATATTTTGCGGTAAAAGCCATTTTGATAAAAAACCAACAAGAAGTTAAAATGAAATTGTTAAACCATAAAGAGGGAAGCTTCTCCCCAATATTTAATCATCTATTTCGTGAATTCCTGTATAAAGTTTTCCCCCCTGTACTTTTATTGTAGACCGTAGGGCGTAACACACAAATATGTTTGCAATTTGCATACGATGAGTTTTTAATTTTCTGCTTCATTTATCAAAAATAATTAAATCCTTAAAAACTATTTAGATAGAACAGGATTACTTAACTTTTATTATAGCGAAACAAAAACAACTTAATTAATAAAATCATTTAAAATTTGCATAGTCCTTTTATTATACAATTTTCTTTTATTTTAATTACATTATGTTTGTAAATGGTACAAATTAAATTCATATTTAAAAATCTACATGGCCAAGCATTTTAAGGCGTGTATTATACCTGATACCGCTCGTAGTATATAAAATTAAAAAAAAATATATTTTATTTTTAGTTTTATATATATGGCAGGAAAAATTATTGAAAATTAATATTTTTTGCATTTTAATTTATTTTTTCTTTCCTGCCAAATCAGAATGAGTTAGAGAAAAAAGTTACTTAGCTATTATGTAGCTATTTTCTCTATTTTACTGAATTTTTTCAGATTTTTTTGAGCAAATTTTGGAAAAAATCTCATTTTGAAAAAATCTTAAGGGTACCCCCTTGAAAGATTTTCAAAAATTCAAAATTGTATTTTTTTCTACTAAACTATGCATCCTAGAATAATGGTTTATTCACTAAATTATAGTACTCATTATTCCCCATTTTTCCATATCATGCTTATTTTCCTACACCTCATAGTTTTTGAGAAAAAAATAAAAACTTAAAAATCAAAAAAATCTAGCGCCTAAACGGCACATGCTAGCAAATTAAAACTAAAACCAAATTATAGAACTTTTTATGCCCTATCGACAAGTATTCTAAGTATTTCTCCGAATTTAACTCGAGAAAGTAGTATATCGCAATTTATCGAAATTACATGTTAAACGCCCATACGAACTTGACGAACGAACACCTGATATATATATATATATATATATATATATATATATATATATATATATATATATAACTTTGTTAAATCACATTTTCTAACTGTGTCCTCAACTATGGAGTGCCAGTACCCTAATAAATATCTTTTATTCCAATTTCTTACAAGCATAATATAAATAATGTTTGTCACAGCTTGTTTACTAGATCACACAATAAATTCTTGTCCCACAATATGATTTACAGATAGATTTAGAGTTTACACTAGCGCACTTACACACACACACACACACACACATATACATACTTTCAACCTCACAACTATAAATAACTTATACATGCAAGAGCTATCTATCTGGAGACTTTTAAGAGCCGAGAACTTCTCGGGAAATAGAGAACAAAACCGTGCAACCGATATATAAAGACCTCAATGGAACAGTCACGAATACGCCATCTTGTTCTCATATTGCAATCCATTTTGATAATTGTCAAATAATATACACTGATTTATAACGAATGTATCAAACATTAACAGTTTATTAAGGGGAGATTCTCATCTGAATGACTAAAAAGTACGCAAAGTTTGGCATTTTTTTATTCGCAAATGAAAAAACATAGAAGGAAACGGTTTGAGGATTCGAAAAAATGTTATTTTGGTCTTTATTTAAAAAAATTGTCGTTTCATAAAAAACAAAATGGCGTCCGTGATTCACTGTTTTCGTGTCAGCGCGGAATCGGTAAACTGCGTGAATTGGATTTATCTCTGGATTTATCGGTAACAAAAAATGAACAACAATGCCAAAAAGTAAACTAAATTTACTGGAGTATAGACCTAAGAACGTGGAAATAAGTTAAAATTTGACGATGTGGTACGATATCAAACTTTGAGGTTGACTTTTAGGCCTTTTTTGTCACTTCAGGGCCTTACAAAAAATAGTTGAAACAAACAATTTGTAAATTTTATAGGTCTATACTCCAGTAAATTTAGTTTACTTCTTGGCATTGTTCTTCATTTTTTGTTACAGATAAATCCGGAGACGCTGCAATTCACGCAGTTTACCGATTCCGCGCTGACACGAAAACAGTGAATCACGGGCGCCATTTGGTTTTTTATGAAACGACAATTTTTGAAAATAAAGACCAAAATAACATGTTTTCGAAATCCCAAACCGTTTCCTTCTATGTTTTTTCATTTGCGAATAAAAAATTTCCAAACTTTGCGTACTTTTTAGTCATTCAGAGGAGGAGAACCTCCCCTTAAGGTGGTCATTTCGATTGAGAATTGTTATATAAACATACATCCTAGTCTATCTAGTTGCAATTGTTTTACTCAACATATTATCCTAAATATGAACCAAAACTAAATAAAATATCTAAGTGGAATTTCCCTGTATAACAGGCAACCTTTGGTACATTAGATAAGCTTTTCTCACTGGCCAAGTATTTTTGTTCACTAGACTATTTTTGATCAATGGTAAATATTAATGCGAAGCAACTTTGATTCACGTAGCAGTACGAACAAATCTACTATGAATCATATGTGATTCACACGGCACTCAAACGTGTTTAACGGAATTATCTCAAAAGTGGCGTATCCGTCACTATTCCATTGAGATTTTTCATATACTGCCTACATTAAAAGGTGTTTTAAAATATAGTCCCACATACCGGCTGGCAACAATCAATTCAGGCGCCTTACACCTTTTTTTCAAAAACCGGCTTCATAGTATAGAGTAGCGTTAGTCGAGAGAGCACGGGACTGTAAAACTTTATTGCCGCCTGCACCCACAGGGTGGCTTATTTTAACTACGAATCCGCACCGAATACGAAAGGTAAAAACGAACACGGCTGGGTGCAGGTTAAGTATATCCAGGCTGATATTTTTTTTTTTCAGTGAGTAAAATTTTTTAAGAAAATTATTTTGGTATACTTGATTAACTCATCATCAAATAAAGTGAGTAGTTAGAAATTAAAGTAGAGGAAAATCATAATAGAAAATCTGATTTAGCCACCACAGAACCGATCGTCATGTCATAGTAAATAAATTTATACCACTTTATTTTTTACCACTTCTTTTATGACAATCCGTTCATTCGAATTTGTTCTACATGTGTCCATAGACTGACAGATCGACAGACGAACATCAAGCTAAAAACAGTTAATTCGTCTTACGATAAGCCTAATTCCTGCTTATCTGTAAAAATCTCAATATATCAAATTTGGTATAATTTCAATACTTCCCTTATCATATATGATATAACGGTCGATAAAAACTTAAATAATTAATTTCAATTAGTTTATAAATCCTAATGAATCTCCACTTACAAAATTTATGAGTAATAAAAGAACGCGAAATACGTTCAAATATACAACGTTAAATTTCAGCGAACGTAATTTATATTCCATAAAATATAAAAATATTCTATTCATTCAAGATTTAATATTTTATTAGTATATTTTATAGACGTCCGTTAAGTTAATTTATTTTAAATTTAATTTCGTATTTTCATAAAAATTATATTCATAGAAATATTTTTATTAGATTTTTCACATGAATAATAAATAAATATATGAATCAAATATTATTTCTGAATAAAATCAAATTTATATCGTTCATACAATGATGTCTATTTTTGTTGAAGATAATTAAAAAATTCCGAATGTTTTAATTAAGCAATTTCTCTGTGAAAATAATTAACGTAGCAAGGCTATAGTTGTTATCTAAATATGTGTGATTTCGTCCGTAATTTGCTATATCCATTTGACAGACACTCATTCCGTAACCATAATAATTAACATGTAAATAGTTTTGAAACATGTTTTTCTCCAGAAGATATGTGGGCGATGAAATTTCTATTTATAACAGGTGTATTATATATACCTGATATGTATCTATAAATATAGGCTAATCAACAATCTATAGCAGATATTAATACAAACACACCATTATTTATTTATTAATTACTAGTATAGCAATTATTTTTAAACAAATACACACTATAATTTATAGAAAAAAATAACATTTATTATTGACTTGTTTTAATTAAACTGTATATTATATTTTTATGATGTGTAAATATATTGTATATGAAAATATAAAAATAAAAATTAATGCAAAAAAAATCTGCTCTGGCCACCACATAACATATGTAATATGATATTGAATAAAATAAAAGTTGTAGCTATAACTTGTTTAGCAACTTTTGTTAAATAATTTTTTTCGAAATATTACACATAAAAGTAACATCAGTAAATTACCATTTCCGATTGGCAGATCTTTATCAAAAGTTGATCAAATTGATATATTCACCTATGAAGCTTAAATATATAAAATTTTATAATAATCCATTTAGCCGAATTTGTTCTACACGTGTCCACATATTTTTAAATTCAAGCGAAAATAAATAATGCAATTGTCAATTAACTGAACTTGGTGCTGCCACCAAACTAACTGTTGTATAATAATGTCATTATTATACTAGTAACATAATGACTTCTTTATACATAGACAATATAGTAACGTAATATCAATATTATGATATGTTTGAAAAACAAATTTTTTGGCTCGCTTATAAAACAATATTAAGTATGGCCCGAAAGCTATAAGTGGTTACTAACTCCAGTATTAAACAACCATTTCAATTTTTAGTAAAATTAACTGTATTTAGCCACGCTCATATAAAAAAAAATCTTTTAAAACCTACGTAATTGCAATCAACAATCTTTATCACATCTGTAAACTTCACCGTACATGTAACTATATGAGCAAAATAATTGTAGATTTACAACATAAAACGATAATATAATACACACGCATCTAAAACTAGCTACATGTATGTATTAACATTTTACAATTCCCTCTGTTAATGCGCAATAGAAATCTAACAAGCACAACCAAACTTGACTATGGGCTTCATCGAATATTTATACGTAGATAGTCGCTTGTCGGTTGGGTGTTGTAATTGGTGTTTTGTTTTGGAAATGTTTATGCTGTTAATTACCGCTGTGCTTTTGTTTCATCCCAACCTACTACACACAATTGTCTGAATATCTACATGGGAATATTGGCCCCGTTCATTCCACATATGCACCACGATTGGTTGAATTGCCTTAAATGGATGCTCGTATTAATAAGCGTTATATTTTACAAATAATGTTCGTTTGTTCTGTTTAGAAGAATAAGTGTTTAATATCACGATAGTTTATAGTTATTGTCTTGCTTTGTTATTTTATTTCATATCGAAATTATTATGATAATTATAGGTGTCGTAAAATATTTTTATTGCTAATGATTCTATTATTGTATTGTTTATGTTTATAACTTTAAATTAATATATACATTCACTGACAAATAATTAGAGAAAGTTGCTATTGATGTGTTTTAAACGATTAAAAGAAGAATAAGTAGATTGCTTTCTTGAATTTGTTATAGAGGACCTACACACTACACAGTCTTTAAAGCTATATATGCCATATTCAATAAACTACAGTAAAAAATCTTTCAGAACTCATTATGTAAAATAAAACGGCTTTAGGTTTAAGTTCTGTATGGTACAGAATTTAAACCGAAAGCTGTTTCATTTTTTTTTTCAAATATTCTTAAAAATACTAAAAAAATTTCGGTTTAAGGATCATAAAATATTTAAAATTAAATAAATAAAATATATGTTGTACAAAATATAAAAACATAAAATTCGCTGAATATTTTAAAACTGATTAAAACTGGTAATAAAAATAAAATTATCTTTACGAGTTTTTAAGTCATCCGACAAAACATTCCTCTTGCATAATTCTTTAAACTTCCAATAAAAATTGAAATTCCTTAGTATTTTAAATTTAGCAGCAAAACTAAAAAAAAAAAAAAACAACTTTCCTCAAAAGCTAATTGAAAAGTAATTACAGCAAAGAAGAATGAAAATTATGAACGCAAGACAAATTTTTACGCCTTCTTTAAATCCCTAGTACTGTATGAGAAAAACGATTGAAAGTTCGTTAAAATTTTTATGAAGCTGTACACGAGTTTATTATGAACAGGCCGTCATACCATACTAAAATAGTATCTTCTAAATTATGAATATGCTTGAAAGGATGACAAAACCGACAATTAGTACTTTATTACTATAGTATTTCTAATTTATCGTCTATATAATTTAAGAATGGTAAAGTGACATAAAACCAGCTGTATTATGTCTTTACTAAAACGTTAAATCATAAAATTTTATTAATGATTTATTTTGGAAAGAATAGACGTACATTAGAAATATGAGGATCTAAGTTGACAAGTGACAAATACGCCTTTATCAAAACTGTATTTTTCACTTGTAGAAAAAATTCCCAATTACAAATTGTAGTCAGTTTAAATATTTGTCAAGTATTATTTCCAGTTGAAAATATTGTTCGACTATTCGTCATCAGTCCTACTAACTCATAAAATGGCGTATTTGTTACTATTCCGATGAGATTTCCTCATATGAATATACATTAAACTTACTTTTTATCAAATGATTTGTTGGAAGATATTTCATGCTTACCTGAAACAATAAAAAAAAATGTTAGTATCTTATACTGATTATTAATTTTGACATTTATGATTATTTAGATATATAGTATAATAATTTATATGAATACAATTATTTAAAAAAATATATGTTAACTTTTTTATACGTTTTTAATTACAATAGATAACGCCATAATTTTAAAATTCAAAATTAAATCCTAAATTCTATGAATTAAAAATCTAGATAATTCAAAATCGTAAACATCTTATCCCTCTAATAATAATAATATCAAAAGCACATGGGTAAACCCATATATAGACCACTATGACAGCATCTCATAAATACTAAACATAATTTTAGATTAAAATATATTTTAATCTAAAATCTAGTTACTTCAAGATACTACTAGTAATTTGTATCTATGTCTTGTTTGTTTATTATTTATTTCATTTGTATAGTTTTTTCTGATGAATAGATATGTAGAATATATCAAAACGTAGATTTTTAAATAAAATCTATATAGAACTTAATCTTAAAGTTTTTATTTCAATTTTATTAACATTTTGTTTGTAAAGTATAATTACCTTACTTTTTTTATAGTAGTATAATGTAATCTATGATATGTGCACGAATTTTTATGAGAACGAATTGAATAAAATAACCTCCTAACTTTGTTTTTAAACATTTTAATTTAACTATGATTTATTTTTTCTAACTATACATGTATCAATATATCTACCAGAGTTAACATAAAGAGAATCTATTTTGACAGATTTTGGCACATGGTTGATAAATCTCTCAAATCTAGTCTTGGGTGGGCCCGAACTCTTTGTGTGAAAAATATACATGATTTGAAATCACATCCCTATTCGTGCTATGTCTATGTCTACCGATCTTTTCTACCTGGCGCTCGGCTTCAGCTGTTTTGCTTTTAGTTTTTTCCTCTTATTTTACATAAAACATGGACACTGTTGGACGCAAAATAATACTTAAAATGGGATGCACTGCTGTTTATATATGTTTGTATGTTGGTGTGTGACACACGGACAAAAAGAAATGTTTTCATCTTACTTCGAGTAATTCTTTTGTGTTACAAAAGCTATTATGGTAATGTTGACTACATTGCATTGCTAATGACCATTGATTTATCGTTATAGTTTAACAAAAATAATGGTTGCTTTTTATGCATTCTCTTTCTCTGTCAACTGCTTTATTTACTGTTTAAAAATTTAATGTAAATTATATTACCTGATGTTTTTGGCTTCCTTTAATTAATAATTTATAATTTTTCTTAATTAATATTTTTTTTAAATCTAGTTACTTTGTTATCTAGTAGTTACCTTGTTTCTATGTTTTGTTTGTTTTTTATTTGTGTCATGTAAATATTTTTCCTAATGATGATATACGTAGAGTATATCGAAACGTCAATTTTTAAATAAATTATATACAGAACTTAATCCTTAAACTTTTTTATTTTACGTCTAAAAAGACTTAAATATTATTTTATACATATATCATTATAATAAAAGAATTTTTCATAAAAGACAAGAAATATAATTTACTCCGTATAATAAATACTTTATAGTATTTTTAATATATAATAATTAGTGTTTATCGTTTTGCTACATTAATTAATAAATCAAGTATTTACTAAACATTAATTTTGATATTACAAAATGTAAAACAAAATTATTTATTGTTAAAGAAACAATTCATTTTCATGTTGTTTTTATTCTACAATTTTAATTATTAAATTACATATAATGTACTTTAACTACAACATATATTATTAAAGATAAACAAAATATAAAATTACTGTTTTGCAAAGTTGATTTATCTTTATATACCTGTAAATATACAATGTAAGATAAACAAATATTTTTGTTATTCATTTCTGTGTAAAATGTTGTTTTTCCTTCTGTACATTTATAAAACGTAAAACAAGATAATTCCTACTTTTCATATCTTTTAATATTTAAAAAAGTATCCGTTTAAAAATACTCATAAATTATTTTTATTGTTTCTTTAAAAAATGTTTTTCTGTATTTCAACAAAAAAAATGGAAATTCAGACGTTATAAAAAGATAACGGTAAACAAATCTGTATATTATATTAAGCATAAATTTAAGTAAAAAAAATAAACAGACCAAAAACATTAATTTAGGTGAAAGTTCTGTATTAATATTTATTTAAAATCGACGTTTCGACGGAACTCAACGTCCGTCAACATAGAAATAACTTACTAGGTAACAAATAAGTAACTAGATCATATATACAATTTATAGATTTTTAATTAATATAAGTCAAATTTTATTTAACTCAATGTTTTCACAATGATTGATGTTATCCTTTTCTTCATAAATTTCTATTGCTTCTCTTATATTAATCTGCTTCTAATATTGAAGATTGATAAGATTTTAAATAAATATTAATACAGAACTTTAACCCAAAGCAGTTTTTTTACAGTTTTTTAAATGTTCGGATGATTTAAATGAATCAATGAATCAAAAAGTAATGTCCCTGAATCTTAAACAATAAAAAGATTAAACTTTATACAATAAACGCATAAATTAGACAATTGTAACTATATAATATAATATTAAACCAATTCAAAATAAACATTTAAAAAAAAATATATGACATGACAAACTATAATCACAGCATAACTGTTAATTACTTTGAATCTGTACAATGCAATTATAAAATCATAACTTATCCTTTATTCCCATATCAATAAATTTTACACTATGTCCAGTATAAATTAAATTAAAACTAAAATATTTCATCTATATCAATTAAGCAGCTATATCACAGCACCGAAATCTAGACAATATAATTCAATAGAATAGTACTCACACTAATGATTCTATACCGCACATCTCAAACTAGGATCCATACTCCCCACAGGACTACCAAAATAAACAACCGACAAATAAAGCAAATCCTCTAGAGATGACACCTTTGAAATTCAATCAGTCATTCCGTTAGGACCTGAAAGAGGAACTAACGCGGTCATTTAACATACATCCATACACATCATATGGAATAGAGCATAGCTTTACACACACACACACACACACATGTCAACATGTCGAATAAGTTGGCATTGATGAGGATTCGCGCCACTAATATGAGCTTGCTCGCTAATTGTCTAGTCCGTTATTCGCAAATATCAGATAATGAGAGTGAAAATCGATTTGGCAAAGGGTTGTTCGGGATCGGTCTTCCTAATGCACATACTGAACGGAACCGGAAGCCCCGTATTGTTTTAAGAGGATGGCTGAGTTAATTTCATTTCAAGTTTGCGGTATTTTATGGAGTACTGTCAATCAAACGAGTTGTTGTTTAAGACAGCTTTCGGTTTAATGGTACCAAGTTTTGTAGACTTCAAAAAGAAATAGGATCTAATTGAAAATATTGAAAATAGAATTACCAATATTTTTTATTCTAAATTTTATAAAACTAGTTACCTAATATGCAAATATACGAAATAATATGTTAGAAAAACTAAGTAAGATAGTAGAAGTACCTGAATTTTGTTTAATACAAAAGAAAAATGTAAAAATTTATCATTTTTGTTAAATTTCGTATATAAAAATATTCCTACACCTAAAATTACACCTAATATTTTTAGTTACCATTTTGACTGAAAGGTAAAAAAGTATAGTGTTTAGTATGGTGTCTACAGCATTGTCCAAAATTAAAACAAAATATATAGAAATCCTTTATTTAACTTCTAAATGACGAATCTAAACTTAGTTTATGAGAGTGTATGTGTGTGCGTCATCAGCTCGTTCGCTCTATGGTCAGTCAAAATTTTCTCCTAGACGATCCCACTGATTTTTATGAAATTTTCAAAATAGGTTTATTTAGTGCCCATGCGGTCATGTTAATTTATTTTTAAAAATTCATTGTGGCCACATTATTTATACGATTATAATAATAAATTATATAATTTCAGTGTTTGCCAACAATTTCCTAAGAAAAAATTGCAAAAAATTCTCCTAATGCCCACATAAATATAATTCTAGTAAAATATAATGTTACCAACATTTTAAATAAATAAATAAATACAGTATATATTATATTGTATTTAACATTCGTAAACTTTATGCTTGTCTTAAAAATCTGAAAATGCAATTTACCATAAATACCTGTAATTTATTCTTATTTATACAAATATCCGTAAGTGTTGTATATTTAATAGTGATAATTTTATGCAAAATAAATAAAAGTTAATATAGAGATAATGACTAACATCAATGTAAATTTAGTAAAACAAATTTAAAGCATATATTATGCATGATAATATGAACTAGGCAAAATGACTGCAAGATGCATCTCCATATCTTCACTCCGAATCTAACACGATAATAAATTTGTTAATAATGTTGGTCGTTACAGCATTTATTACTATGTTAATAGTGCAATTTCAGACATGGCCACAGTACACAGTATATATTAAATAACTTTGTGTTTGAAATATTCACAGCTTATAAAAACATTCCCATTATATTGGATAGTAACTAAGTAGATATTAAAATTTCAAAAAATCGTCAATGAAAGTGAAACTGAATTCGACTAACAAATGACCCTGATAATGAATAATTTTTCCGCAATGTTTTTAAATGTTGATAAATATAATAAGATAATAAATGTACTGAATATCATTTTTGTGTAAAAATGTAATGTTTGTAATAAATAACATATTCATTTTATGGATTATGGATTTCATCTGCCTATTATTGCTCTGTAATAAATATCCAAATTTAAATTTTGTTGTAAATCTTATACGACCAAATTGTCTATAGAATTTTTATTGTTTCTTATCAAAACTAAAATGCAATTTACGAGTTTCCTGAAACAAGAACAAAATACGGCAATAAATATGAAATAAAATTATTTTTTTCTGTAATAGAATAAAATCAAAGCAGATGTTCCAGTTATTGAAACAACGTCGACATAATTTAAAAGTAAACCCAAGACGATATTTTAAATAGAAAACGGTTTTTTTCTGGCGTTCGAAAAACTATAAAATATCTGCTATAAAACAACATCAAGACCCAATCCGGGTCTGCCAGGCAAAGAGAACGCGAAATTTATAAGAAAATTTTATATATTTGAAAGCCATAAAGCATAAAATAAAACGGACAGCGCAATAAATTCGAAAATTTCAATATCTTTCATGGACCGTAATCTCGCAAAAGGTTTCCTTCCAACAACTTAAAAGAAGAGCGAATGAAGCGTTAGGACAAAATACGTAATGCCAGGGCAAAAGATACTAAACTTCCGACTGTCATGGGAAACTTGTCAGTTGTGTTTACGTCTAACTTCCGTTTGGTTGAATGCGCGCAAACGTAGCCCGAGACTTCTTACAAAATATTTATCCGGACTCTCGACGCGCGACACGATGTGACAATGTAAGTTCGGGGCCCTGCCTACGCTACGTCTGTTGTTGATTTCTTCGATGTTTTGTTGGCGTTCGTTGTTAAGGTGAAAAGTTTGCACTTTTAAAAGCTGTTTCTATGATCAAATTTACGACGAAATGTACGCGAAATATATCTCAGTACTTTAACGTCAAATGCTGTTTATATTTGTTCTGATTTTGGAGAAAAATAATGGTTCGTATTTTAACCTCATTGTTTTGAAAAAAGTGCATTTATTACTTATTTCAAAATTAATTTTTGCTTCTGTCTTTCATCAAATATAAGTAGTATTTCTATAAATATATAAAATCTAAATAAACAATTTTAAAGTATATAATATGTAATTTTAAATAAATGTCAAAAGGTTATGATTAGAAAACCAAAATAATTTGTTTTTATTTTTTTAGACGAAGCAACCAAATTTTAGAAAAATAACTAATCTCACTAAAAACCCGTAAAAACAAACTTATATGAATGGCAAAAACTACCTCAATAGCATTATTTCTAACGGTACCATAATCTAGTAACTAATCAATAACTATCAATAAATCATCTAACTATCAAGCAACTAATTTAACCCGATCGAAATGCAAGTACGGCTGAAGACATTTATCATATTCCCAAATGGGAACGGAAGAAATCCAAACGTGCGCCTGTTTGGGTGTTAATTCCGTATTAGCATACACGGCTTAGGCTACCGGCATACTCACCTTATATGGCTCATTCGACACATAATTCACTAACGTTACACCAGGCCACAATGCGTCAACTAGATGTTATCGCTATTAACATGTTGGGAGTTTCATCTCCGGAATAGATCTATGTCTCTGTTCGTTTACCTCTCGAACGTTTCGAGATAGTTGAAAAAAGTGTTGACGACGGGATGGAATAATTTAGATCAGAGGTTAGGAAATTAATGTTGCCCCGTTGTTTTAAGTCAATTAGACGAGGTTTATTTATACGTTTTGGTGTTTCTCAATGAGTAAAATATTTACTTATGTAAATTGGAGGCGAATGGACAGATAGACGACATGATTTTGTAGCAAGAAAAGTCTAGTAGAATTACGATATAACGTTAATTTTATAGGATGGTTGCTCGTTTATTTTATCTAGTTTTCGTTGTTTTTTCTAATTAGTTTTGTTTTTTTCCTGTTTCTGAGGAATGTTTTAGAATTTGATATTCAATAAAAATATAAACTTACAATACAAATCAGTTCGCTAGAAAGTTGTGTAAATTTACTTCATATATTGTTTTCCTTACATTAGTTTATTAAGAAATACATTCTGAATAAATAATAGTCTCAAGAAACCTATTTTTTCTATCACATTAGTTTTACTATAATTAAAATTAATGAAATTATGATTTTTGAACTATAATTAAAGTAAAATAACTATATTATTATAATACATATAATATCGTAATATAATTAATCCACATGTATAACATTCTATAAGATTTAATACAACATAATTACAATAAAATAATAACAATTATTTTAGAATGTAACTAATTACGTGTCTAAAACTATGTCGCTCTTGTAGAAATTGTAATTAGATATTAATTACTCTATTTTAATTAAATAGCTGTTGAAAGAACTTACAATATGACATATAGTAATTCTCTAGCGATGAAAAGCTTATATTAACTTATATTCCTTTTTCCCCTATAAAAAAAAAACTAATACGAAAAGTATTTTACAGCTTTGAACTTTTTTTATCCGACATCAGCCGATTACATTCATAAAAAGCGAAACTTACTCCTTTAACTTTTTTTTTTGTTAAACGTGAGCGAACGCTAAATTTAACGCTGTCTTTTCTCTTGAAATTTACGCAACGATGAACACAATTTATTACCACAATTAAATCTTCTTCATCTATATTTAAATGTTATTGCGCTTGCCCGGTTTGTTTTTGAAATAAACAGACAGTAGTTGATTCCCGGATATTGTTTACACGAAGGCGATTGTATAAACAAAATGTCTAATTGTGGAAATGTTTTCATGTTTTTCCAATCGTGTTGATGATTATCGTAAAGCGCGAATACTGAATAGTAAAATTTCGAGTAATTGCTGATGAAATCGTAATATAAATTAGGAGTGTGTGGTGGCAATTTATGTAATATATTTTTACCACTTTGACTGCAAGGAAAAAGTGGTATAGCGTTTGGTACGGGGTCTGTAACATTTTCAAAAAAAAAAAAAAAAATTGAAATCCTTCATATAGCCTATAGATGACGTACCTGAACTTAGTTTTTTAAAAATTCATTTTGGCTATGTTATTTATCCGATTTTGATCAAACTTTCAGAAAAGATTTCCCTAATGCTCCCATTAATTATATAATTTTATTAATATCCAGTGTTGCCAACTTTCCGAGAAAAAAATTACTAAAGTTTTAAAAATTTTATTGTGGCCATGTTATTCAACCGATTTTACTCAAATTTTCACAAAATATTCTCCTAGTATTCATATAATTTATGTAATTTTAACAAAATACAGTGTTGTCTACTTTCCGAGAAAAAAATTAGCAAAATTTTTAAAAATTCAATATGACCATATGGTTTTAATCGATTTTAATCAAATTTTCATAAAAGTTTTTCCTAGTGCCTAAATAAATTATGCAATTTTAACAAAATACAGTGTTGCCAACTTATCGAGAAAAAAATTCACAAAATTTTTTAAAAATTCATTGTGGCTACATTATTTATTCGATTTTGATCAAATTGTCAGAAAAGTATCTTTTAGTGCCCACATAAATTATATTATTAAAATACAGTGTTGTCAACTTTCCGAAACATGTCAAAGTCGTCTATATATGGGTTTACCCATATACTTCTAACCTTGTTTTGGTTTGATTTTTATTATGAAACTATATAGTTTTAAAAATATATTTTTTTTGACCATATATGTTAAATTTCATTAATTGTTCACTGTATTACATATATAAATCATATTTAACAAAAATTTTCTTTAACATTAAATTATTACACTGAACTTTTTTTGTTTGAAATAAATATAGTCATAATCTGTGAAAAGTTTGTGCAATTTGTATATAATATGCCAACGCAAAATGTTGCGAGTGACTTATTGCAGAAATTATCGCAGTACATTTGTTTTCGCTAAGTTTTAATTATGCAAATACTATTCAACAAAAACATATCATAATTTTCATTTCTTATATTATGATTTACTTTAAATTAGTTCTATGTAAACATGTAATTTAAATATTCGTACATAAGAAGGAAATTATATATTATAATTATGTGTTTTCTGTGAATAACATTATCTAAAGAGAAGCAAACATTTTACTTTAAACATACCGAATTTTAAATTATCATAGGGGATGAATAAGTATGCAAAGTTAGAAGAAAATTATTTCAGTAAAAACAATTGAAAAATTAAATATTACATATATACTTTTACAATCCCGAAATTAGTTTTCTCCAAACATTCCTATCCAGATAAGCAACTCTAGCTTCACCCATATTCATGACACCTCTCATACATGCGCTTCTATTTATACTACTAGGAAAATTTCGCTCTCTCTCTCTCTCTCTCAATCACACCATTCCATCTACTTCGAACCAAACGTACACCTTCAAAATCATTCACATATAACTTTTTGTTTATAAAATGTATAAGATACAATTTTTTTTTTATTAAAAAAATTATTTTTTTTCATAATTATAATAAAAGAAAAACAAGTAATTTTTATCTAAATATCTCTATCTTTTTTGACTATGAATATAAAATATAATGAGAAATTTATGTAGTGTTTTTTATCTGTTCATATTTTAGAGTATTAATTATAAACTTGTTTCATAAAATTTTTATGACTTCTTTAATTAAAAATAATTATCAAGCCCTATGTGATGATTTACGTTATTAGATAATAAAGAAAACTCTAAATATTTTTCAACCATTATGTATGATTACTACATTAAGTTAAAGTGTTCCTTTTAATTCTCAATTTTATTTTCCGTTCATAAATTCTAATAATAAAAAATATGGTTTAATATAAACAATAAATTTCCTTTAATGTTAAATTTAATGCAGTTTAAATTTCTTACTGTGAAATTTTACGTTAACAAGAAATATTTAAACAAACATGTAACTAGGTTTTAGATTAGAAGAGAAATAATATTTTTACTAGAATGTTTTGTGCTTTATATAATATATTATAATTTTTTCTAAGACTATAATGCAATGTGTACCTTAGAAACCTGTCAAGACGTAACTTCACTGAATGACTATTTTTACTATAATAACTATCAAACAAATCTCAATATATTACATATTTCACATACACAATATAAAAATTGCCGGTCGGCATGTTGGGCCCGGGTTCATATCCCGCTTGAGGGATGTTTGTGATGTCTTTGTTGCGTTCAAATACACTTTGAAAAAGTGATAAATATCTAGCATCATTGGTCGATGATCTTCGCTATAGAATTCATTTGTAAAAAAAATAATAATTTAAAATATATAAAAGAGGTGTAATTTGAATTTATATAATGATTAATGATGTACATGAAAACTATTGTTATTTTAGACTAATTTTACTTTTTATTACGCGGACAATTTTATATTGTAATTTATAAAGTAGTAGTTCAATGTTAATAAATATAATAAATATTATAATTATATATTATATTCCACCGAGATCTTTATATATTTAAACATTAAACACTCATTACATCTAATTTATATATTTTTATTAAAATAATTAAATAAGAAACAACAGAATAAAAGCAACACAACAGAAACCAATTTGTAGGAGAAATCCCAAAACACCGTAAAAAACTATGATTCCCAATACGACCGAAAGTAAAGTAGAAAACAGAAAAATCACGCGATCATTAGACGCGCCGCGCCGAGTGTAAAAGCTAAACTTCGGTGCCCCATCAATAAATCGCTGGCGATGCAACAAATCCGTGTAAAGAAATCCGGTAATCGTTCGCCGTCAGCAAAAAGTGCATCGCTTTGCGAACACACAACATGACGTTAAGCGGAGGTGTCCCCGTTCCTGTCTACCACCCCGGAACGAACTAATGAAATTTCTTGCGCGCGATTGCCGAGTTAAGTTGACGTCGGGCGACACGAAATCCGGAACATCCTGCGTGTACCCGGTTGGCGGGCGCTAACTAACGTTTTCCGATCACGTTTTTCTCGTTGTGACGTCGTGTCCGGTTCGTACTCCTCACACGAAAAGAGGGAGACTCTTTGGATAAGCGTTCCCCGTCTACCGATCGAAATACGTCCAGTTTTTTCCGATTGGAATGATTCTCAGACGATGATGTTTGGCGTGTCGTGGTTTTTCTTTTACTTTTATTATCTACGTTTGGATTTATTTACGATTTATAGCGTTTAATTTATTATTGGTATTTAAGAGTTTGTATTTTTGGTTGTTAGAAAAAAATTGAAATGCAATAAAAATGTACTCGGTACATATTTTTTTGAATTAATATTTTACATATTTGTTTTTATACAAAATATTACAAGCAATTTAACAAACATATTAGCATGCACTAGTTTCAAAAACAAAGCTACACAATAAATGCAATAATAAGTACTCTTCATTCATAAAAAAAAATAATCTTTCTAGCTTGACATTATATAAAAAAATTACTATTGTATATTGTTATCAGTTTTTTGGTGGTTGTTAAAATTTTACGAAAACAATTATCTTCAATATCAATAACAAATATAATAAATAATATAAATAATTTTTAGTAAATTGCAATAAACATTTTGAAAAAATGAGAAAAAACCGAGTAAGTATGAATATTTTTCATTTTTTTTCTGATATGATTGAATAAAATCGGTGAAATAAAACGGCTTTAGGTTGTATTTCTGTATTAATATTTATTAATAATCGTCGTTTCGACGTACTCAACTTACATCTTCATCAGGAAAAATGATACAAATGACATTTACAGTAAATAAACAGAACATAAAAACAAGTTTTATTTTAATATAATAAGTTCTAAACGATTTTTCACTATGTTGAAATCGGTGAATTTAAAGCTTTTATAGTTTTCTAAATAAATATGTCGATTTGCAAAGATGAGCACAAGATATCTACGTATCTTACGGTTTAAGTATTTGTATATATAGTTAGAAATATATAATTTCTTGTATTATATTTTCGTCACCTGATGATGGCCTAACAAGCCGAAATGTACATCGTATAAATAAAATAATAATTTTGAAACAAAAAACCAAGAGTAGTGTGTTTATTTTTATGTATCTTACGGTACTAATATCTCATTTTCGAGAAAATTCGATATGTATCATAAAATGTATGTTGTTGCTGATTTACTAGTGCATGTTTTTTTTTTCATTATACATTTAAACAAAATTCATGCGGTACAAATAAAAATTGAAATACAGAAAATAATATCAGTAAATCTATTTTTTAATCATGGATCATGAAGAGAATACATCTTTATATTTTCATGACAAGACTGAAAATCATTTTAAGCATAAAACCCAAAAAGCTAACCATAATAAAAAAAAGCTGTAACTCAGAATGATTTGAAAGCCTTTGTTTACGTAATATTTTTCATCAGTATAATGCGTAGAATGATAAAATAAGTCCTTGAATTGTAATACAATTTTTTAAAAATCAATTCCTAAAAAAAATGTCGGCTAAATTAATAGATTAAATTGAAATAAATAAAAATGCTATTAATATAAAATTGAACATTTAATTTACCAAAAACCAATGGATGTTCTAAGCCATTAAGATAACAAAAATAAATGAAAAACATCCAGTTGAAATTTTAATAATTGTAAATTATTTATACATATTTGTATCCTTGTTATACAGGATGTCCCAAAAGTCTGGAAACGGTCAAATATCTCGAGAAATACACATGGTAGTTTTAGTTTTTTTTTTAGCAAAAATTATTTATGTACGGTATTGAATGTTGGGTTTGTCTACAAAAGCATAAACTAATAATGACTGCTGTGGAAATGAGATTTTTACGTGACGTATGCGGTGTAACTAGAAGGAATCGGATACGAAATAGATTAGTGTATGATAAGTGTGAAATTAAAAAAAAATGTTGTTGCAAAAGTTGATGTTAGTCAAATAAGATGGTTCGGTCATCTTGAGCGAATGTCTAATATTATCTATAAGTCTAAGTAATATTATTATAAAATTATATGTTTTAAAAAATCCGCTCTCTAGTTTGAGATTAGATCCCAGGACTCACCACAGTCAAAATGTAATTGAATTATTGATATTTTAACTAAGAGAAATTATAGTTTTAATATGCTATATGAAGCTAATCTTATAATGAAAGATAATATTGTTGAAACACTTGTTGAAAATTAAGCAAACTTATCCATACAAACGCTATATTAATAAGACACAGGTACATATGCACGTTTGTATATATATATATATATATATATATATATATATATATATATATATATATATATATATATGTATATATATATATATATATATATATATATATATATATATGTACGTATATACGACGATTATTCCTCTGTAGAATTAACAAACTTCAATAATTTCTCAGAGTAAATTTCACAGTTCACCATATATTAATTTCTGAATGAAATTTATAAAGTACAATATATATATATATATATATATATTGTAACGCGGCGAAATTTAGAATTAAATATCAAATTAATTAAACGACAATTAATAATTTAAATTTTAGAAAAATTTTAATTATTCCGTGATTTTAGGACCCAACTACGTTATGTAAATGAATAACAAAATTTAAGTAACCCCAGTGAACTTTAAAAGTCGCCGAACTGCAGACAGGAGAGTACATAAAATGATTTGAAATAAAAGTCACATTTGGTTTAACTATGTCGATTTATTGTGCATGAGAAATTTGTAAAATTATATAAATATTTAAATATTTCAATATTTTTAGTGTTTGTCTGTATTTTGTTTACAATTTCATTGAAAGATTTTGAATAAATGGTTAGTGGCGGCTCGTCAGTGCATCTTGTGCGCAAATAATAAATTCGATATAAAAACTCTAATAACAATGTAACTCAAAGAGTCCTTTATTATACTTCGGAAGGTGTAGTGTATTCTGTGGGTGACCACAATTCAAATGAACGGGTCGGACACATACTCAAAGAGATATGCTGTCACTCATGAGGGTACGGATCACTGCCGACCAAGAGCTCGTGTATTAGTAATCATGTGAGAAGTATGTATAAAGTACTCGCATCTAAATGCCCGAAAAATTCTATATTTTAATCCGACGAGGTACCAAAACCAATGTACAATAATTATTAGTTATTTGCCAAATAATATGTAATTTTATACGTGTAAGTGTAAGTGTATTTGGGGAATATGGGAGTGTGAATACATTACGTAATTGGTGAGTGATCGTCTAGTGAAATCATGGTCGAATCGGTGTCTCACGGATTCTCGCTACCCCCAACCAGACGTGGGTCGACCGGCGTCGTAACGATGGCTCGCCGCGTAGAGTATGTTGGTTTACCGATTACTGGCGGCGACTATTACCCGCTGACTGGGTACGCTCTGGCCATGGTCTGAGTTTACACGTGAACTTATCTTCGTGAAACTTTTGTACAAGTATACTATGTTTTCTGAGAGTTTTAAGTTTTCACAGTTTGTTATCTGTAACGTCAGCTCCCTTTACATTGTAAAAGGCAGTCGCAACGTACAAACTGCTAAACCGTTCGCACAATATTTTCTCTCTTTAAGTTTTCACAGTTTGTTATCTGTAACGTCAGCTCCCCTTACATTGTAAAAGGCAGTCGCAACGTACAAACTGCTAAACCGTTCTCACAACCCACCAATCTCTCAGAATTTAAGTTTTCACAGTTTGTTATCTGTAACGTCAGCTCCCTTTACATTGTAAAAGGCAGTCGCAACGTACAAACTGCTAAACTATCCCCCTTTATGTATCTTATTTCTGAGAGATGACAAGGTTACCTAGTATAATGAACTATACCATGGGCCAAGCTTCCCTGATTCTGATTCTAGACCAGAATGCCTCTCCCTGAGATCGGTCAGCCCTCATATACTCCTAGTCCACGTTGACTTGCAACAAAGTTCGCATATACCAAATCATTAGTAAGAGTAGGACATAACAACAAGATATAATATTTTACCAATCAAATTACACTTCTAACATCCTTGTTGAAGATTACTGGCTGAAAATGACATCATAATTTTCTACACCCAATAATATTAACTTTTGAAACCTATCTTACAAATAATCGCTTTGCATTGGCTAGGATAGGAAATAGTAGGATGTGCCCATAATCAGAAAAACAAATTCTTAAAAACAAAATTGTTTTCAAAATAAAGTACCCCAAACTATAAAAGAATTGGGTCAACCTTTCATGTACGCACGTGTTTATACCTAAACATAACAAAACCATAAATGACCCTTAAAGAAATGTATTTCTCAATAAGCAAAACAACACCATAAACCAGTAACGTCCGGCGTACCAGATGTTGGTTTTTTAAAATACGTAAACAAGTACAGTTGACATAATTATTATCGAAACACATTCTTACAAAAATATTAATAGTAAGATAAATTAATAACATAAAAAATTAAAAAATTAGGTACAGATATTTGCCTCGTTTCAATATATATATATATATATATATATATATATATATATATATATATATATATATATATATATATATATGTATAAACAATGTGATTTACATGCGTATTCAATAAAATCCTCAAACATTAAAAAAACAAATAAAACCCCAAAGATAAATAATAATCTCTGCGACTAATCCTCATATCAAACCCATCCTTGCAAATTTAACTGTATTTATAAACCAATAAAATTAGTTATTCGGCAACCACAAAAACGTACAATCGCATAAATAAATCCTACAAATTTAAAATCCCCTTGATTCAAAAATAAAACCAAACATCAAACACGGATCATTCCGTGATGAAAACTAACCCTTTTCCCCTACACCCACTGATAAGACCGGATGACCAATACTCCGGCTGGCAACAGATAAGAATAACAGCACGGACGGGACTAACCGTTGTCACCCCCGATGTGTCCGATTCGTCGAATGTAGTGAGCTGAAGGGTCGAAATGAGAATATCGATTGTCGTCAAAGGGACAATAACACCGAGAAGGGGCGGATTTGAAATGGACAATATACAAGGTGATTCATTTAGTATGGAAAATCTAGAAACTGGAAATACTAGAACCCAAAATTGAGCTCAATATGCCTTAAAGTCTGCATTATATTAAATTCAAAAATTAAAAGTGCAGTTAGCCAAAATATTTGATGTCATTTTCGGTATTGGTCAAATTAAACAATAAAGAAAACAAATTCAGGTGAACTTTATTTTTAAAAATTTTGAAAGTTATTTGAAAAAAGTTTCAGAGATAGGCCCCTATACATATTTTCAGTTAAAAATACAAAACAATTTAATCATTAATAGAGTCTAAATGTATTAATTATTTAAAATTTATCACACAGTCAAATGTTTTTTAATAATTTTATTAAATTTTCATAAATAGGTGTTATCATCTTTGATGCAAAGTTGTTATATTTTCTCAAATTCATCACATTCACTACAAAATTTATGTCAAATAGAGAATAAAATACTTATTTAAATAGAAATAGTGTCTATTTAACCAAATTTTATTGATACTTTTTTCAGTATAAGAAATAGACATTTGAAACACATTACAAACTCAATTTTAAAATTAGTTTTAACTAATACAGGTTTTAACACAACTTTCAAATTGACAGAAACTTTCAAAACAGTAACATTTGTATAACGTATTGAACTTAATCGTCATATTTTAGTTTTTACTTTTTAGTATTCCTAATAAATCACCCTGTATAGATATATAAACAACAGACTGAACTGTAGACTGGGTAGAAAAGTATACGCGGATGGATGCATTCGAAGAATACAAACGTTTACGTTGAAAAATTGACAACACAAGCAGAAATAAAATTTGACGAAGAATTTTCATAACGAGATTTGATAAAGGAAGAAAAGTGTACTGACAAATCTAATTGTATATTTAAAATTTTAACACAGATAATAATAAATAATTTATATTCTCCAATTAGTTATTCTAGGAATAAACTCCATTTATTCTCGTGGAAAATACAAGGCTCGTATTTTGTATTTGTGTATTTACAATATAGATGTTAAATTCAATTGTAATATTTTTCGACAAATATCTAAATTTAGTTATTTCAAAACAAATTCTTTCTTGTAAATATCTTCTTGTCTTTGAGTTAGCAAAACTCTAAGTTTCCTGTGAATCAGATTAACAAAAATGCAATTATAAATTTTAACCAGAATAATTTAATTTTCAAATTAGGCCTGAAAATATTTCCATCACAACGTTTCAGTAAGATTGTCCTGTCCTGGTTTTCTATAGCAGTCACAACTTTTAGAATTACAACATATTCCAAAATTCCAAACTTTTCTCAAACTTTGTACAGATGCATGTTTTGTATGTTATCATTGTGTTAAAAAAAAAAAAAATGACAAATACAAACTCCTTGCATACGCTCTTGTCACGTAATTATGAGTTTATTTTTAATTAAAACGTTTAAAACTACGTACAGTTGTAATTAAAAAAATTAAATAAAAAAAAAACCTTTCATTATAAAATTACTGGCTAGACTACGAAAAAAATAACATATTATTAAATTGTCAATTTCATAATAATTACTGTGTTCGTATCATATTTTAAATTTATTATTTAACTAGTAATATTTTTCAATTATCAATTTATTATAAAAACAACTGAATCTCATACATATTCATATTTTGTCCGACAAAAAAGTTATATTAATATTGTATATTAAATAAATGAAGAGAAACTGTGACAAAATAATTCAGTGTTTTTATTTATCGGCGTTTCGAAATAAAATTTTAATTTTATATTTAATTATTTTATATATATATATATATATATATATATATATATATATATATATATATATATATATGAATCATGGTTTTAGTTTCATTTTATCATTTTATACAGTCACAAGTGATATAAAAATATAAATAATTATTGTATTAAAAAAATACAAGCGAGTTGTATTTATAAATAATAATAATGAATGTACTTTTTAAAACTATAAATATTATAATACAAATTTTCTAAATTTATGTTTCGTTAAATAAATACTGAATTATCTCTAAATTAATGATTTAGTTATTAGCTAACTTACTGAATTTACAAACAATCTATTATTTACTTTGAAAACGACAAAAATAAATCATAACTTTTCACATAACACAGCTTTTTTCTTTCACACTTTTTTATCATGCATTTTTTATTTATCGCTTCTTTCTCTGAAATGAAAACATGTCAAGAAACTGACAAATCCAGTTCAAACATTGAAAGCGGTTTCAACAAAAAGAAAGCATGAAAAAAAAAACGGGAACTTGAAAAAAACTCAATATTTATAAAAGCAATAGAAAGAATGTATTTTTTCCAGTGTTGATGTGTTCGATCAATGCCCTATCGCTTAGAAATTGCGTGAGTTCTCTCGTGTGTCCTCTGTACGAGTCCCAAGTATCTGTGTGGGGGCGCGTGAGTGTGTCTGCGTATGTGTGTACGCGCATTTGGGACTGAATGTCGGACAAATACGATAAATGGGTGACAAGCGGTCGAGTGTTAACACGCATTGTCAAAATAACTCAAAGTCCGTCAGATAGACTTTCCGTATTAATCACGTAAATGTGGTAAACGCCCCCTGTAAAAAAAACACTGCACAATGTTCATACAAGAACAGAGAAAAGCACGAGAAACATTTTACATCCCTTCAATTCACGTACAAGAAATAAAAATACATATATGGATAGGGAAAGAAGTATAGTTTGTCCTTAGCAAGAGTAGAATATGAGAAAATTTCTTATGTAAACGTATCTATGTATGACACAAAATTGCACTAATAGAATAACAGAATCAAATAATATTCCAGTAATATTATATTATTCATAAAAGATTAGAAAATGATCTACTGTGGCGAAATTTAAATAAAAATAATATTATAAAAAATCCCAAAACCACACTTAAATTAAAATAAAGCTAAATACGTATTTCGAAAGCTAAGCTTCCATCTTCAGTAGTTAAATAAAATCTACAAAAATCTTACCTGTGATCCAAAGTACATAAACACTTAAGCACTTGTCGAAGATCACTGGCGAATCACTTTGGATCACAAATAAGATTTTTGTAGATTTTATTTAGCTACTGAAGATGGAAGCTTAGCTTCCGAAATTCGTATTTAGCTTTATTTTAATTTAAGTGTGGTTTTGGGATTTTTTATAATATTATTTTTATATTAATCATATTTTAAATTGATAAATTTAAGTACAGTCAAGGCATATCCGATAATAATATTGTAAAATTCTATATAGATTTCTATAATATTTTGTAAATGTATTGGAGCAAAAGTACTTGTATTTATATAGTTAACTTAATCAATGAGTTAAGTAAGCAACAAGATGGTCAACTGTCTTTCAAATGCCTCAATAATTTGGTCAGTTGACAAAAGTTAACTTACAAAACGTTTAACAATGATTTAAGTAATCGATCCTGATCTATAATAGACTCGTCAATAAATGATTTTCACATTTCTTGCTTTTAAATTATCATATTAAAATATATAGATTAAAATAAATAAATTTGATTTTTAATTAGGGTTAAAGATTAATTTATATAAATTACAATTTTTCTTAGCTACAACTGCATTATAATGTGCACTTTAAAACATATAAACTTATAAAATTCAACAAATTGGCTGCATACAAATCTCACAAATTAAATCTATGCGTAAATTACAAAAACAAAATAGAAAAACAGAGAGATAACCACCCTAATATGTGCAAGTACCGAACATTATTAAACATTTGTCTCAAAGCTGATTTGAAAGATTTTTTGTTTAAAATTTAGTGTCACTGTACACAGATGTATGTATTATTTTTCAATTTTATAGGAATCATTTCCATATTATTACTGCAATAAATTCTTAATTAATAAATAAGATATGTAGCTATAAATTACGATATTTTTAAGTATTTAATTACAGTTGTCATAAAAAATTAATGACTACGAAATTAATAATTAACATGCACATATACTAATTAAATGCTAATTTTCTAATGATATACTGACTAATTTTACATGCTTCAGTTCAAAACATGCTTTATGGACAAATAAAAATTCTTATTTTTTTAATGATTATATAAGTCATTCATTTTTTCTAATAAAATATATCGCTTTCTAAAATAATTTAAACACAGTGTGTAAATAAAGTAAGGAATAATATTCATATTTTTGTTATTATCGACGGACACGTCGATTTTATTTTTATCCTGTGGATTTTATGGATGTTAATTTTAATTTTGTTATTTACTACTCTGGTACCTATGACGTTATCGACTTTTTTAAAATAGAACTCCATTACTTTTTAAACAGAAATAAAATTTTAATTAAAAATTAGACAAAACTAAAACCTAAAACTATTTTTTTTAATATGAGTTCTAAAAGATTTGCTTACTATGTTATAAAATATAAAACATATATGAAAAAAAAAATTGTGTAATATTTTGAATACAAGAGAAGAGACATAAAATTGACTCCTCTTTGACTTTTGTCGTATATATATATAAAACTAATACGTTCAATTACTTACTCAACAGCTGAGAAACCTTTAAAAGGTAGATCGGAAGAAACAGAATTTTCGATTACATCTGACTGGTAAGCCTATCAAATTATCATCATTGGCCCCTAACCCACGATTTACGTTTCGACGAGATATACTCTTCTGCTCGAGTTAGCTTAACTCTCCGCCGCGCCGTGGCGTACTTCAATTTTTTTCGCTACATTCTCACCCCCGCGCTTCCTCTTCCGATTTTGTCACTAAGTATTTTCTTAATCACATTTTCTGTATTTACTGCTACTTTTCCGAATTAGATTCGAACGAGAAAGATCTTATCGGGAGCGTAATCTCGGTGACGTGAGATGAGCTGAGATTTGATATGATATTGATCTTCTCAGGACCGGATTTAAGATTCAATATTTTTTTCCCGGCTTGTACGACTTGAAAACCGTAAAGACTATATAAAAATCTAGTGAAATGTATATGTCGTTTTAAAATTACTTTTAAAATATTAAAATTTGGCATAATTGTAAAAATGCAGTTGTAACTACATAATCATAATATTTAATATACAAAAGTTTTTCTTTTGATTGTATCTACCATTAACACCGGATTGTAAAAACTATTTCAAAAATTGGCATTTAGATAAAAAAAAGATAACTAAACCGTACTTTATTTCCTATTGAAGTTAACTCTTCGAAAGTTAACAGTAGCACATACAATTATTGTTTCTATTAAGCTAACTTTATTTATATTTGTACAGTAATTGTATAGTCTTACTATTTGTTGCTAGGATGTTGTACACAGAGCCTGTATTGTTTAATTAATCAATACAAATTACAATTTTTTTTCGCAAAAATATAAAAAATTATTAAAATATATTAAGTTGTATCAAATAGCTAGTATTTTTCTTAAATACATTTTTTTGTTTTTTTTAAATATTTCTGTTATAAAATATTCGTAAAAATTGACATGAGAAAATTATCACTTCCGATAGATGAATCTGTACTAAAAGTTGATAAATTTGAATATTTCATAAATCCGTTCAATCAAATTTACTCCACGTGTCAACAGACAGACAAATCGACAGACTAACATCACTTTAAAAGCAATTGATTTCTAAAATAAAAAAACTTTAGGATTAAGTTCTGTATATATTTTATTTAAAAATCGACGTTTCGATATATTCTACATATATCATAATAACGACAAAATATACAAATGACATAAGTATAATAAACAAAAAAAAAATTACTAGGTAACAAAGTAACTAGATTAAAAAATATACAAATTATTAATTAAAGGAAGCTAAATTTTATTTATATCAGTGCCCCCACACTGATTTATATTATCTTTTTCTTTGTAAATTTCTATTGGTTCTCTTATTAATCTATCGTTAATATTATTGGGTCTTTTGTTGCTATGTTTCGTTTGTTTAATATTAATGTCATTTTTATATATTTTCCTGATGATGATTTACGTAGAGTATATCGAAATGTCGATTTTTTAATTAAAAATTGCGCAAAATTTAATCCAACAGCTTTTTATTTTAATATAATGCGTTGTAAAAGATTGTTTACTAAGTTAATTGTTTCCTGTTACAAAAAGTCTAATTCATGCTAATCTTTACAAATTTCGAAAAAGCTAAATTAGTATGATTATAATACCTCCCACCCTGATAGTTACTCAACATCATCGTATAACAAAATTCCAGTATTTTTATACAAAAAAAATCCGAATTTTTTTCAATATAACTATTCCTAAATATGCATGTAGTACATCACAAATAATTTAACTCCACGTATTGAGACATATCAGAAAAAGAACCTACAAATCTAAGACCTATCTCCATTTTCTCTAACCATCACGAGTAAAGAATCCCATTCAGTAAAGTACTGGCAGACGCAAAGAGAACACAGATCACATTACTTTCTCCCAGCAGGAAACGTATAACGTATCCATTCCTGCTGTAACGCTACTACCGGCAATACTCGTCGTAGCAAGGCCCAGCAGCAGTGAAGGATGAAGTGTGCTCAGTGAAACGTGGATATTCGGCAACTTAAAGCTTATTTTACAAATCCGAGTTCGACAGTTGGATGGGAGATTCAGTCGACTCTAAAATAAGGATAAGAATTTCGGGCTCGTGTCATGGAAAAGTCAACATTGCGTGATATGGGCATGGGGTACGCGGATACCGACGCGAAGTTGTACGGGGCGCGTAGAACACACGTCGTTCCGCTCCGTTCGTTCGTTTTGCGGTTGCTTTCTTTCTTCGGAAAGAAGAAGAAAAAATCGGAATAGGTTAGGTTATGTACGTATGAATATACTGGGATATGCATGTACAGTTCTGTCAAAAGTTATTGAAAGGATTTTTCTTAGACATGACGGAGTTGATATGCATGTTATTTTCAATCGAGTTATGATGTATGTCTTTTCGGGAATATGTACTGAATAAAAATAGGATGAGATAGAAAAAGGAAATATAGATAGACAAATAAAGGAAAAAATAAATAACGTAAGACGGTCATAGTACAATAGGATAATATACAGCATGTACAAAAAGTAACGCAAAGTGTTTCAAATAAAAGTTATAGACAGTAATTTGAACTACTAATTGTTAGTTTAAAAGTAAAAGTCACTAACTAAGTACAGTAAATAGTACATAGTAAAATATTTTAAAAAAAATATATTGACAATTATTAAAGAGAAGCAGTAATTCTATTTACATTAAAATTCTACACAGTATTTCTCTATTTTAAAGAGTATTTCATAAGTAAATCATTGTTTTCTATCAAATAAAAAATTAGAGTTAATGAGTTTCATCTTTAAACCAACGAAATTTGAAATATTTTTGAATATTCAGAGTGATTCATTTGTATAAGGAGTGTATCAAAGTAAACTTTTTTAAATGGTATATATCCTGTATAATTTTATAATTTTCGATTCTCTATTTAATTACAAATTGAACAGTGAAAACCGCATTTATATATAAATGCGTATATTTAAAAACCAATATTTATGTAATTAATATCATTTGAAAATTTTATTAATTAGCGTATATATATATATATATATATATATATATATATATATATATATTATACAAATATATCAAAATATATGTATAATATTAGTGGTGATTAATCAGATAAATCAATTAACATCCATAGACAAATAATGTAATTTATTTTAATATATTATATTGTTGAGTATTTATAATATATATGATCCGTAATATATCAATAGCTGTCAATTTATTTTAACTGACTTTAATTTAAATTTATGAAAACTTGTAATTATACTATATATATATATATATATATATATATATATATATATATATATAATATATATATATATATATATATAATTAGCGATATTAAAAATGTAAATCTGAAATTATTTCAGATTTTTGTGATTTCTAAAGCCAATTATTTAATCATATATTTTCTAAAAAAAATTAAATAAAAACATTGTATCTTTATCTCTATATAGATTATTTTTTATTTTATTTGCCCCAACATTGTTAGAAAGAATTTAAAGTTACAGTTCTTACATTTGTTATCTGGAAAGTTGAATGTTAAAAAAACTCAATTGCACACTTGTTCACTTAAATTGTGATTTCTAGTATAAACAAAACTTGGATAAAAATTTAATGAAAAATCTAGTGTAAAAATGATCAAAAAACACAATGAAATTCAGGCTCTACCTTTAAGCATATATATTTCAGCTCAATTCAATACCAAATGCTATACAATATTTAACAAAAAATAAAATAAAAATTTTCAGACGAAATAATTGCGATTCTATAACATTTGCAACGGGCAATAGTCTTTGCATATTGGTTTCGACCAACCTGAAAACAAAATTCTGTGTCTCTTTAATCAATTTAAATGCTATTTACATCAAAAAGATTCAATTAGTTAAAGTACCAAACATAAATGTACTTTCTATATAGCAAAAAACGAATGTTCAATTATATTCGTCTTTTTGAAACAGACAAAATATTTGTTTAGTCTGCTTTTGTGCTGCGCTATTATGAAAAATGGTAGAAAGATATGTGCTTCTTTTCAGCTTAATAAAAAACAAATCCGCGAAAAAATATTGTATAACTTAAAATATTAGTTATAAAAAACATCTTTGTGTAACAATTGTATAATAATACTCAAAATATTAAAATTTTACATTTTTCTTAAAATTTCACAAGTTATTCAGTCATTGAATTGGCTTGTTAGGTTAGGTTAGGTTAGGTTAGGTTAGATAAATATAAAATATAGATTGGATTAAAACATTTTCCTGTAATAAATTATATCAATTTCACTGAGAATAATATCAATTCTGTCATGCAAAAAAATACCACCCATTTAAAATTATACACAATTTATAATTATTATGTGTAACAAAACAAAAACGAGTTATTAGATCTATATTTTTTTATATTAAAATTTAAAATTTGTTATTGGCTATTTATTTATTTTTTTACTAAAATAGCATAATATGAATAATTTAATATACTTGAAAAAAATAATATTTTTTAAAGCTGAGAGTCTATTACTTTAACAATTGTCATAATTTTATGACCATTAATCTAAACAGCGGACAGTAAACTTAAATATATTTCTATCATAAATTTCAAACGTAGATCAAATTTTTTCCGGATGAAACGTAAATGAAGAAAAAAAAAACCAACGTGATAGTTGAAGAAATATGACAATGACAAACGCATGCACGACGCCGCATATAAATAAAATGCCGGGCAATAATGATTTGTTTTGAATATGTCAGTTGCACATATACGTGTGGCGCCCCCAATGTGATATGTGCGATGCCCCGTATGTATTTATATTCCACGTCGTCTTGCATATGAATGAATGAATGAATGGTCGGCATAATGCCCATATGGATTAATGTATCAACTGTCTCTTATAGTTAGTTCGCTATAGAAACGTCAGAGCGACTTCGATCAACTTTTTCCAATACATTAGCTCGACGAATGCATTCGACCAAAAAAAAAAACGGATAAATATGTCGATATTGTTTTTATCTATGCTCGTTTGTTTTCGATTTTTTTATGTATCTTATTGGCGACAAGTGAACGTCAAACTTTTTTCATATATAGATAAAAAATTAAAGTATAAAACATTATTAATTATTAATTTGGTAGTATAAATTTGTTGGCAAGAGGATCAATTGAGAAGTAGTCAAGTAGTTGACATCTCAAATTCAACATCTCAATAAAATAAATTATGACAAATTGTCAAATAGTCGTAATAACATAATAATTACAAATATTCATCGTAATTATTAAATACTATTAATTTAACAAAACAATATTTAATAATAATTTTGTCAAGATTCTATGCAACAAATTTTTTTTTAAAAAAAAATGACTTAACGATGTTGTAGAAAGTTTATAACGATCAATATTTGTAATTATTATGTTATTACGACGATTTGATATTTTTATATTATACTGAATTATTATTAAATTACCGAAACGTTTGTTTGAATTGTAAACTTTAACAATATATCTGAGATGTAAACTAATTTCTACGAAACGAATCAATAAAACTATACTATAAATCATTAATTTGTCAATTAGTTAATTTTTAAAATCTCTAGAATATACTCGTAGTTAGACTAGATTACTTACAATTAGTCCTAGTTTTAGTTGGCTCACACACGGTTCAGTTTTAACTCAATTTTTTTTTTGCCCATACAGTAAACAATTTTTACTCATTTTAACATTTACTATTTTTATTTTAAATACTAAAAACAATAATATAATTAAATTTAATGATAATATAGTAATAACTGAATGTTATAAATTTTCAATAAAATAAAAATTAACATGCTATAAATAATACAACAGCGTTCGACTTAAATAAATATAAATCTGTTCCGAATGTAATGTATTTTAAGTATACAATAAAATAATAATAGGTTTATATTTAAAGTAAGAATATATTTAAGTAATAAATAGTAGAACGATAAAAATTAATATATTGGCTATATAAATAAATGTATATTAGTATCCGTTAATAAAATTCATAAAATATAATAATAAAATATTCGTTGTTATAACAATAATTCTCTTATTGTAGTAGTTTATTATAAAACTATAGTTGTAATATAATTGGTATAATATTTGAATGCTGAGATTGCCATTAAATGATCTAATTAGTTCACTAATGGCAATTTCAACATTCAAATATTAAACTAAATTACGTTCACACGTCTTTGTATAATAAATAAAAATATTTTGGTAAGAAAATATGTCAAAACTCTAAAATTTTGCCAAGAAAAGTATGCAAAACTCTATTTAATATAAATTAAATATTAATCTAAATATTTTGTAAGTATAATTTTCTAAACTATAAAATAATACCATATTAAATTTATGCACAACAGAATTAAAAACTTATCTAAATAATAAATAGTTGTAGCAAAAGTAAATTTGCATTGTGTTAAAAGTTGAGTAAATTCGCAAATAAGTAGCTTGCAAAATGTAAATGAATTACTTGTTTTCTCATTTGCAGAAAGAACAAAACTCACAAGAGTAGACAAAGTGATTATTCTTGTAAACATATGCTTATAATTATATTAAATTTCCGGTGTTGAACAAGCGCACGCGCAGTCGTATTAAGAATATACAACATTGTAAAATTCTACACTAACATAAATTGACGACAACCTGCAACAAACTTTATACTTAAGATTAATTGTTGTTTGTTATTTGTGCCGTGTACAATTAGCTCGACTTAATTTTACACGCTTCTTGAATACTGTTACTATATATTATACTCGCATTTATATATCTATATATATAATGTAACGTAAAGTATTATTAAATTTAATAAATTATTTTTAATTTTCTTTTATACTTGACTTGTAATATTATAGAATATAGTACAGTATACTTTGCAAAGGAACTCGTTGTCAGGAAGAAAAAAATGTAGAAAAATAGACATCTTAAAACTTAAAAAAGAAAAAAAAAGTTGCTATTAGAGAGTAGAGATATGAAGCATAGCACCAGTACTTTTTTTCTTATTAAAATTAATCAAAGTTGGATATTTTATTAAGATATGATCTTATTGTGATGAAAAGTTAATAAAACAAAATAATTTCAATTAAACTACACCCTGAGTAATGTATTTTGTTAGATTTAGTTGTTATTATGGAATCTTGCAACGGTTTTTAAAATATACATAAATAATAATTTTAATCAATTCTCAATAAAATAAAATTGTAAATTTAAGTTTTGCAAAAAATATATATTTTATTTAAAATCTGCGTTTCAGTACACTAAATATTGTACCTTCGTTAAGAAAAATACTTCAACTTAAAGTATGAGTTAAAAATGGATTTTTTTCCAATTATTGAAAAATATGTCGTACAAGTCTCTGACAATTTTTTATTTCTATTATAAACAATTTTTTTAACATATAACCGTAAACAAACGATATTTCGTAGCGTAATACCAAAGCGATAGAAATTGCTGAATCATGTTCTGACATATTAACCTGTATTTTGTGTGTATTCTACTACCAAGTATATAAGTACTTCTGTAGTTCAAATACACATACTTCTTTATTTTATTTATTTTTTTTTTCGTCACCTTGCTTTAGGTGTGTTGATACTATCTTGTTCACACTTTAAAATTAATTTTTCGATTATTGAAGCGTCAATCATGTTAATGTGTTTGGACCGATTTGGTGTTAACGAACAATTAAAACTATGGGCGCTATACCAACAAACTACGATTTTGAATAGTCATTGGAACCATATATTATTACTGTAAGAAGATAAGAAACTGTTTTACATTACAAGTGTTTTTGAGAGAATGTACAGTATTACATAAATATTATTTTAATTATTACTCTATGGTTTGTAATTATTAGTTACATTTTTTTGTTTGTAACTTTGTTAATAACTTTCATAATTATTTATTTAAAAAATATAATGTTGTTTACATACACATTTATAATTCAATTAGGTTAAGTTGATCTGACTTTTTCGTTTATGTCACAGTAATACTTCTTGCCGATTCTGTATAAATTGTATGAAAAATACACAATCACATCATGTACCCAAAAGAGTGTAGCAAAAACTCTTTCCACTATGTCGAAATTAATTCCCTCCAAATATTCCTATCTAGGAAAGTAACTTTTTGCTTCATCCACAGATAGTTATTTATAAAGCGCGCATGCGCCTGTACAGAATTCTCTACAGAATCATTAAAACAGAAAATTTATTTTGTATAGACAATTCTGTACAGAAAACTGTATCATGTAAAACAAGCATAAAAAAATGTCATCTTAAAATGCATTGCATATTGCATAAAAAATTACATTTTTGACAAAATATATTAAAATTATAACATAGTAATGAGTACATCGAAACGTCGATTATTAATAAAAATTAATACAGAACTATATCCTAAAACCGTTTTATTTTAATTAAAAAAATATTTATATGTTTCTCATAGTAAAACTTTGAGCTAAAGTTCAAAATTAATTTAGCAAAATTCAGTAATTTATATTTTAATTTAATTTTATTTAGTAGACCGAAAATCTTAACCTACAATGCAATTAATATCAAAGACAAACTACGTAATATACTATATATATATATATATATATATATATATATATATATATATATATATATATATATATATATATATTACAAGCACATCTATAGAAGAAAATCATCGTAGTGAACAAACACAGCCGTCTATTCATAAAGATTCGTCAAAAAGCAGAGAATTCCTTCAAGTATAAAAGATCGGGGTCCATCAAAACGATGCATGAAACCACAGCTGGTTTGCTCGACGTAACTGCGCAAAGAAATTGTGCAACCGAATGTGCGCTTTCTCTGTCGCTTTTCTTTGCGCTAAAAATGCCGCCCATCGATAAATTAAAACGTCTCACAATCGTAAGTCACCGGACGCGCGATTGTCATATTCAACAGTAAATGCACTCTCACTTACTGTGTAATGATATTATATTTTTCCTGGTCCGCGTTTTTAATCTTATTTCACTCTCGAGTTTTGTTAATAAAAAAAAAATGTAATAAAATTTTGAATTGTGACTAGAAAAAGTGTTAGTCGGTTTAAAGTTTTTTTTTAGTGATTTATGGAAGTACTTAAGTTATGTTTGTGAACGGCAGTTATAAAAAATGTTTTATGTTGTAAGTTTTTCATTACTAAACACTAAATAGTTCAGTATATATACATATCAAATGTTTGTTCGTAGAGTATATATAAATAAATTTCACTGAAAAATAAAATATTATTCTGAATACTTAGGATATTACAAAATACGAATATTTATAAATGTAAAATGTCTAATGAACGTTTGGTTAAAAAGATTTATTTGAATGATTTTGATGGTATACGTTTGCGTGGACGTCCGATCAGTAGTTGGAGTAGTATGATTGAGAGGGTGGCTTGCGGGAACGAAAGTTTCCAAGTAGTAGAAATGAAAGAGCATGTATGAGAGAAATTATAAATATGGATGAAGCGAAAGTTGCTTGTTTGGATAGAAATGTTTGGAGGCGACTGATTTCGGGATGATAAAAAAGTTTATGCCACACCCTTTTGGGTACATGGCGTGATTGTGTATGTATGTATGTAAAAAAAATAAAATATGTAAAAAAAATTATTACAATAATGTAGCCATAATAAATTATTAAAATTTTTAGTAATTTCTTTCTCAGAATGTTGGCAACGATGTAACACATTAAAAATTATATAATTTATATGGACATTAACAGAATCTTTTGTAAAAATTTGAATAATCTCGAATAAATAGTAGTCAGAATTAAATTTTAAAAACTTTAGTAATTTTTTTGACAAGTTCATAAAATTTAATCATATTTTTAAATTTAACTGTGACAAAAAAAATATTGTCGTCTTAAATCAAGTAAAAGTTTTATGTCAAAAACCATTTCTGTTTCACATTTAACATTCGTTGTTTTTTCTATTCAAATAGAGTCAATTAAACAAAACACATGTCTCTAACTTTAATATTAATACTAAATCGTTCCAGACAGATAATCCTCCGTAAGCACCAGCAACCAGACGTAGTGAATCAACACGAAATTGAACTGGATTTGTCGTATGCCATATGACAAGTATTAAAATTAAGAGTAGATTTGATAATGTAACGCATGAAAAAAAATTCGGAGTGTGAACAACATTTTTTTTTTTTTGACACAAATAATGTTGAGTTTGCAACATGTGGTCCATATCATTCATATGTATTTTGACGATTGCTCATTTACTGAGATTTGTTTAATAAATTGGAGCAGATTTGTTTTTCTCCGATTTATTATTTACATTAGCGTTTAAGTATTTTTAGTTGGGTAAATATTATTGCAATTACATGAATGATTTTTTGGCAAAAATATTATCGGAATAAAATAATAAATAATGAAAATATTACTACAGAAATTTTGTAATAGTTTGCAAGTACATTTTTTTTCAATCAAATTTTAAAATGAGGTTATTGCGTTAGTTATTTTTGTTCAAGTATATTAAAATATTTATATTATGCTACAGAACTCAATATGTAAAACGAAATAATTATATTACTAGTTAAATACCGATGTTATTATTAGACTAGTAACATATTTGAGTATATAGAATGCAGTTTTGGTGACAACGTTGATGTATGGTAGTGAATGTTGGGTTTAGTTGCAAAAGCATAAACGGAAAATGACAGCTGTGGAAATGAGATTTTTACGTGGGGTATGTGGTGTAAATAGGAGAGATCGGGTACGAAATAGATTAGTGTATGATGAGTGTGAAATTGAAAAAAAATGTTGTAGCAAAAGTTGCCCCGTGTTAGAGTCAGTTAAGATGGTTCGGACATGTTGAGCGAATGTCTAATGAACGTTTGCTGTTAAAAAGATTTATTTGAATGATTTTGGAGTGGTAGATGATTGAGAGAGTGGCTTGCGTGAGCAAAAGTTTCCAAGTAGTAGGAATAAAAGAGCATGTATGAGAGGAATTATGAATGTTGATAAAGCAAAAGTTGCTTGTTTGGATAGGAATGTTTGAAGGCCACTGATTTCGGGATGATGAAGATGAATGAAGATGATGAATGTACCCAAAAGGGTGTGGCACAAACTCTTTTCATCACCCCGAAATCAGTCGCCTCCAAACATACCTATCCAAACAAGCAACTTTCGCTTCATCCACATTCATAATACCACTCTCATACATGTTCTTTTATTCCTATTGTGAACACGTATAGAACAAATTCGACTAAGCAGATTGTTATAAAATTTCATATTTAAGTTTCAGAGGTGAATATATCAATTTGAGCAACTTTTAGTAAAGATCTGCCAAACGAAAGTAGTAATTTGCTAATGTCACTTTTATGTGTTCTGAATTTATGTTCTGTAAAATTAGAAAAAAATAAATATCAAATCAATTTAAAAGCACTTAATTTTTATTAACACAAATAGACGATCATCGCGAATAGAATAAGACATTAAGATGCCAGAAATAATTTTAACTCTAAACATATCTAGTATAAAATCACTTCCGTCAGTTGAATATTTTAACTAGGTGAAAACAAACACCTCGACTAATAATACTTTTGAAAAAAATTCATTTATAAATAAAATCGTGGACTATCAAAACAGAAAATAGAAAGATCGTATAATCTATCTTAGTTTTTCATTTTTTTTCGTTTTCTTTTTCTATAATAAATAATCGGGCATGTTGAATAAACTTAATAAAATAAAATTTAATAGTATTTGATGTAGAAGTAAATAATGTTTCCTTTATGTTTTTGATATGAATATTGTGACTGAATATTGTTTTGCATTTAATAATAATATATCATAGTTCTTTTACAACGTATACATGTTCCTATGTACAAACATGCTATAGGAATATAATATACACAAAGTGTCTTATTTTCCTTGTCTGCTTAAACTTATATTTATTTGAAAATATAAAATAAAATTTTGTATTTTTTATTTTTAGATACTAGCGCCAAAACTACTGCTATTTCTCAGTGTTAATGTGATAATGTTAAAGTGGTCTATATATGGGTTTACCCATATATCTTGTTATTTACCAACTTAGTAATTAACGTTAGTTCACAGGGTTCTAATTGCTATTTTCAGACACGTAGCTCAAAAAAAAAAATATGTGAAGTTAATATTGAATTTATTCGTTTTATACAACTTATTTATTGTAACTGACTCTTCTGAAAAGTACATAATGAATGTTCAATTAATAATTCAATAATAAATTTAATATTATTAATTGATTTATAGAAAATAAAAGTAGTATATCTTTTAACTGGCTCTATTTTCTTCAAAAACGATATTAAAGGTACCGAAAAAATACCTGAGATATAATATTCTATGTAGAATAATACATATTTTTTTGAATTTATAATTTGGCCAAAAAAAGCAAAAAATATCTTTTTTTTGGAAAAAAAAAAATTTTTTTTCTCTATTTTCCAAAATACAAAAAAAAATTAAAAAAAATATATATTATTCTACATAGGATATTATATCTCAGGTATTTTTTCGGTACCTTTAAGATCGTTTTTGTAGAAAAGAGAGCCAGTTAAAAAATATACTATTTTTTATTTTCTATAAATCAATTAATAATATTAAATTTATTATTGCCGGGGTTCCGACCCGGTAAGGTCGATTTAAGCAAAAACAAAATGCTATAACCAAATATATTTGCTTTGTTTAAAAAAACCAAACAAAAAACTAATCCTTTAATAGTTACCTATAAGTTAAATTCAAAATGGACAATGAAAATCCGATATTCTGTACAAGCCAAGTTACAACTTATAACGATATATCCGTACATTTGCTGGCGCATATCTCTTTGTCTGTGAATGTCCATTTATTTATTTCCCCGTTCCCGACAATTCCACGTTCCTCGTTTGCGTTTCATTGCGCCCACATAAATTTCTTAATAAGTTTTTTATTACTCATTGCTAAGATGTCTTAACTAACAGACACCACCAGCCCACTCCATGTTCATTACAATTTTTTCTAATACTGCGCGCATTCTTTGCCTATGTAATCACTATTTGTTCTTCCTTTATACAATAGAATTAAGACTTTTTTACATTTTTTCATAATAAATATGTAAAATGTTTACCGTTAATTTATTAGTAACTGTTAACAAAGTAATCATTAAAATAAATTTTTGTACCAAGTATAAGTTTAAACAGAGAGTAATTTAAATAATAAAATATATTTTAATATTAGGTGTTCTATGTAAACTGATATCTATGAGAATCTCAAGAACCATAAAAGTTAAAACTTCAATTAAATTAGACAACATATTTTCTCCATTTCTCGATCATTATAATGGTACAGAAAATATTCTCTAGGTAACTTTTACGTAGATTAAAATAGAATTGTAATTAGTTCGTCTCGCAACTTATGTTACATGTTTTTCTGTTATTAAAATCAAGTATTTAATAACACAGTGATCATATTCCGTTGAACAATCATCTTCATTTTTTTAAGGAAAAACATTTTAATATCTCCAGAATTTCAAATTTATATAATTATTTTATACAAGTATGTACAAATTTAGACATTTTATTTTTTAATTTTATTAAAATTTTTTCTGAATTTTTGATATATTTTAAAATCTTTTATAGATATAAAGCAACTTTAAGAATTTATAATTTTTCTTATATGAGTATGTTTTGGCATTTTTATAATTTAATTTTTATTATTACATTATTATTATTATTTAAAAAAACATAGTAAAAATAAATCAAATCCTACTGACAAATAAATTTTGGATGAGGCTATTTATACATACGGTATGTATACGCAATTGGCTATTTATACATACTAAAAAAAAAAAAAACCTAAACCAACCTACTAACCTAACCTACCCTAAATTGCCAATTACGTAAAAATACTGTATGTATAAATAGCCAATTGCGTAAACATACCGTATGTATAAATAGCCACTTTCATAAATTTGGAATCGGCAAAAGCATTGTTTATTGATAAATCTAATAATTACTGAATATTTTTACGTAATATAATGCAAAAGAATAGTGCAAATATCTAAAAGTTAAAAAGTTAATTCCAGTTGACAATGTAACAAAACATTACTTTTAAAGCATTTCAAACCACACATCACAAATTTAATACCCCAACATCAAGTACCTCATATATCACCAAAACTAGCCATCTTTCCTCACGGACAAAAACGCGTATAAATAATAAATCTAAACCCATTCGAATCCGCCTCTGTATCCCCGCAGCAAAGAGAGGCACACATTCGTAGCTGCGAGACGAACGACTATCAAACTTCGTTAAGGTTGGCCCTATGTGAAAGAGCACGTCGCACTTCGCTCTTCAGATATATCCACCATGTTGGACTAACGCAGTGTCTTCCTAACGGTTTTACGACCAAAAAAACTGGTATGATTTAAGGGCCATGGTGGCCGGTGACGTAAGATGTTGAAACTGAACAGCAGAAGTGGGAGAGAGAGAATGGATACGTGGCACTTCCTAATGAGCACTAAACAGGAAGGGTCTTACCCAACACCCAAACATTTGTATTCAGTGTCCGGGTGAGCGCCAGTTTGTTAATTACTATTGCTCCCCGTTCAAATGTTTTTGAAGTTATGTGAACCTAGCAGTTTGACATATTGTTGTTTATTAAAATGAAATAGCAAAGAAAATTCATAGAGAGAGTTTTTAAGAAAATATTCATGAGATTAAACTGACAGACAAGAGAAAAAGCATAATGATGTTGTCTTGTTTTTTAATAAAAACATTGTTTTCTTATTTTTTTACAGAAAGTTAAAGTCTCCAGTTTGTTTATTAATTATGTAAGTTGTATATTTTTTCCTGATGATGATATACGTATAGTATATCGAAATGTCGATGTTTAAATAAACTATATATTTAAATTTGAGTTTGAATTAAATTATATTTATTATATTTTTTGTTTAAATTATCGTTCGAATTTTGTTAAAATTTTATATTAGATCAAAAAAATTTCATTCACTTCTTATTCGAGTGTCTAGCACAAACATATCCAATCTGCTGTATTTTTCTATTAAATTTTTATACTAAATTCGTTATAAACATACCCAGTTAAAATTACCAACATATTAGCAGTTATGTGAAAGTTGCTTGTTTGGATAAGAATGTTTGGAGGCGACTGATTTCGGGATGATGAAAAAAGTTTGTGCCACACCCTTTTGGGTACATGGCGTGATTGTATATGTATGTGAAGTTATAGACATATATCATTAATCAGATAGAAATGTTTCGTTTCATAAGTTGCCAACTTAAAATGCTAAAAAAACCGTTTTTATATATAATTAATTGTGACTTCTGGTATAAAAATTGAACAAAACTTAAATAATTTCCCTTAAATAACAAACTATAATTTTTAAAAAGCTATATATGTATTTCAAAGAAAAATCAATGACCTTTGATCACTGGATACGTTGAAAATTTGTGTAACCTTCGATCACTGATAATGAAAGCTCAGATTTCAAAATACGTATATTTTATAAATTATTTTATATTAACTTTTCGCCACAGTAGTATAATATTTTAATTTATTAAAACCTAGACAAATATTAAATGGGTAATTTAATATAAAAAATAGACAAAAATAAGTATAATGTAATTCAAACTTTTATATAAAAAATCATCAAATTTATATATCTTATTACTGTTAATAAATTGCTACCGTTTTTGATTTTAATATAGTCTCTTTCTCTCTCTCTCTCTCTCTCTCTTTCTTTCTCTCTCTCATTTATCGTATGTATTTAAAAAAGTTATAGTCTTATATTAGCCAGAATCAAAAACTAGATCTCGAGTGTAGAGAAAATTTAATCTAACTAGAATAATAAATGTGAAGATTCGTTAAATCAACTAGCCGAATTATAGCGTGAAGCGTAATGTATTCATATGAGGATATTTAAACACGTAATAGCTTATTGTTGTCGAGACGGTTTTATGTCGAGTTATAATTATTAAAATAGCTACAACTAACTAAATGACTGGCTTTATTTCTACTCTTAAAATGTACGAGTAATTCTTTAAACGCCTGAAATTTCCATCATTACATAATATGTACAATTGAAGAAATAAATCTAATTTAATTTTTGTAAAACTTCAAAAACCTTTTGTTTGAAAAATTAATAGACATGTTTGATGGATATAATATTTTATACAGATATATTTTAAAAATAAAATTTGTACTTCTGGATTGTGTATTCTGTAGTTTTAAATATATCTGTTGCTATAGATATATAAATATTCTAGAAACAGTTAATAATTTCTGTTCTCACGTTTAAAATTGGAAAAAAGTATGTTTTTATTTCTATTTTAAATATAAAATATATATAGATAATATATATAGATATATATGAAAATATAGCCCTTTTAGAAGAGCTTTTATTTCAAGTACTATTGTGTAGATTTACCTTTGTGTAGATTTAGAAATATCAGAACAAAAATATTAAATTTAAAAAATATAGTGAATACATTTAATAAACGAAAAACAAATACATAATTTGAAATATACGTCAAAGAGTGCTTTTAGCTAAAATATTTGTTAAAAATGAATTTTGTCAAAACAAAACGGGATGTAATAAATTTTAAAAATAATTTGAAATGTTTCAAAATCTACAAAAAAAAAATTCAACAATTATTTCATTTTATTTTCAACTTTCGTCAAAAATAAAATAAAATAATATTTATAATACTTTTATTTCGATTTAAATCATTACAAATGCTATGGGAAAATGTCAACAAAAAATATAATAAATAATCAGTTTATATTGAATATTCTATCAAAGTATGGTAGAAAAAATTAATTTCTATATAATTGTACGAAATTTATATGATTTTCACAAAATTTTATTAGTGCTTTATTATACGAAACTAAATAAACGATCCTTTTTTCGGTTTATTTTTTACATTTCCCTTAATAAACATCTATAGGTGACTTTATTTCCAATTTTCCTTTCATTTATTTACAAATATTTAAATTGTGATATAAAAAAAATTGTGGAAAAAAGTAGATTAAGAAAATTAACTAAATTTTATTTGCAAATCAAATTTAAAAATTCGTATTTAATAACACTAGAAAAATCGCATTATTTGTTAATTACGTGAACTATCGTAACATATTATTTTTAAGGTCTCTAAAAGATAATTAAACCTCGTAACTTGTAGCTTAATTGAATTTTAATTGAGACTAGATCAACAGATTAGCGCGAAAATAGGTTAGTCTAAAATTTACCGCTCTATACAAAACTACATATTTATAACTATAATTATTAGATGAAATTAATTAACTATAATATACAAAGCTATTGTACTTACTGCTAGGTAATATAGATTGACAAGTTCCACTAGCTTACCTGTAAAAGAAATACAATAATTAATTTTTAAAATTCAATATGTATAAAAATCACATAAATTTTGTTAATAAAATATTTATAGTTCCTACCAATTATGGAACTAGTTTATAACTGTGTAGAGCTTGCGTAGAATGACAATTGTTACCCCTTTTTTTATTTATATTGATCTCAAAAAGAACAATTTTGTGTTGTTGCGCCAATTTTCATAAAATCAACTACCATTTAGAACAACTAAAAAAATATGTCGTACATATACTTTAGCTTCTTTCTATTGTAATGTAGATAAATATCAATTTATATATCAATAAAATTTATAACATATATTCAATTTATTTTACGGCAACAAAAGCGCAATCTCCTAATTCGTTACTTTTCTCATAATACAAAAGAAAAGTTCTCGTTAAAAATTAAATCTTTTTGTCGTACGAGCATGTTATTGTGACATATTACCCATCAATGAAACTTATTAAAAAATAATAACGATATTTCCCCCTAAAGCAAACTAGCAACGAAACAATTAATCGATACAAAACATCGAGCAAAAGAATGAAAGTCCATCTACGGAGAAAATACAAGGCAATTTCTGCAGCGACAATGGAAACAAAGAATCGGGCAGAAGCAACTCCCGAGCAGAAATCAGTCACTGCGTGCATTCTCTCATCCGTCCAGCGCGTTGGGTACTTGAACGCGCGAGCTTTCGGACTCGCCTCGAAGCTCGAGGACCCTAAGTAAGCTCCCGGCGCCACTAGAGTCGTGGAGGATCTTTCAACGACGTGTTGCAAGGATTGTCTGTTAAATGCGGTTAGAATCTCCTTGCACTAGAGCGACTGGCGTATGTTACAACCTGTCCAAGCTGGGCATTGGGTGCTTTTTTCTTTTCCTCCTTCTTACACAACACTGGTTTTTTTTTGCGACATTGTTTCCGGTGAAAATGTTACAGTTGTTTCTCATTGCGAATTGCCACTATGTGTGAGTTTATCCGCGCTAGAGAGATAAGTGCTAGACGTGGTTTGCAACAGAAATAACTTACCAAGTCGTCGTTTTCGTTTTGCGTTTTCTTTGGTTTTGTGTGAAACACGATTTCAAATAGTTCAGAAAAACGTTTTTGTAATTTTGAAATGGATTTCTATTGTTTCGTAATGAACTACCTCGTTTTTATAATAATGCAAGTATTTTAAAAATTAATTGCTTTTAAAATTTAAAAATATTTTACATTTGCTACATGGAGTAAAAGTACTCTTTCGAGTAAAGAAAACCATTTTTATTCAATTAAATATTTTTTTAATAACATATTTAAGTATTTATTGCAAACATTTTTTTAATGTAAAGATCTGTATAATTATTTTTGAATGGAAACCAGAAAACCAGATGAAAAGACAAAGTGGTAGAAGATCTAAAAACATCTAAAGTAAAAACTGAACTCGAAAAAATGAAGATAGATAATCTTGGATATATATATATATATATATATATATATATATATATATATATATATATATATATATAAAATTAAAATATAACTTAAAATTTGTATTTTGCTTCCTTAATATTCAAAAGTAATTCTATATTACTACAGTTTCAACACTGATATGTATGTATAAGGTAAACAAAAAACTATTACTGAATTCTAAACAAATATATTTTATAAAAGTGCATGGATAGTAAAGCGAATAAAATAAGTAATGTTTAAAGAAATATTCATGTAAAGCAAAAATAATTTATATGCATTTCTCTTGCTAATAGGTTTCCTGGTTCTACTATTAATTGGTATTTTATATTCTCAGTAATTTTTCGCCAATTTAAAAGATAATTCCAGTGAATATAATTAATTGTTTATTACACTAAACTAAAAACTATAAATAATAATAATAAATCTGAAAATAATAATAAATATCAATCGTCAATGATCATAAAATATAAAAAATTGACAATCCAAATACGTTATTGCATCATCGATTGTCATTTAGTAAAATCCAATCTTCAACAGATGTACCAAAAATTCAATTCGGTTTTAATCTCGTAAATACAGAGTTTTATTTCCTATACACCAGGAAGGTAACCTATTCCACCAACAGATACAGAAGAAAGAACACACAACAAAAAACTGTAGCAAAACTGACTGGGCATGCGCATAACAGCAATGAAAAAAATGACAAATGGTTCTGAACGTATACACAACGCTATCAATGATAATCCAATAAAAATTTTATAGCTGTGATCTTTCCCGTGAAATGATTTACGAACGAAATGCATTAAAGCCTCGGTAGAGATACCTATAGATATATCTATATTTACCCGAACACGCTAACAAATTTTGTTTATTTTACGCGGTAGCCTGCAAACATGATTTGGTTGGTAATGTTCTCTCTCTCTCTGGTTATGTCTTACAAAAATGAACGAGTGTTATTCGAAAATGCTTTTAAAAATATTCGTAAATATTTTTACATATCTACGAATATGAATGTTTGACTAATGTTTACTAGATGTAAAACTCTAGAAATAACCATTTTTATTGACGCATCTAATATATTTTACATTTTTCCAAGAAATAATATCATCTTGGTTATGTAAAAAATAAACAAGTAATATATATATAAAGTTGAAAGATTCAGCTGTAGGCACTTGGTGAAACATTTTTAATAAAAATAAACAATAAAACACTTGGTGTAAGTTTCACTATATTTATTTGACTTAATCGATTTCGGCTTTCTAGGCCCTCATCAGAAGTTTATACAGAATGAAATATTAAGATTATTTGTAGTTCTTATATACTAAAATTACAGACATATTACAATATTATAACGGTACAAGGATACAGACATTTAACAATAATATAACAGTACAAGAAATATTAAAATCGGGTAAAACCTTTTATAAGTATTTCTAATGAATTTGAGTTGAACAAATCTGTTTGGTCATTAAGTACATTTAAACCCATAGCTATTGCTTTTTGGATTTCATATGCTTCTAAGAAGTTCATTTTCGAACCTTTGTTGATTGTATGTAAAATATCCAAGTCTTTGATGTCACAAGTGTGACCTGCCTCTATTAAATGTAGTGCTAAATGAGAATCATGTTTTTTATATTTGAAGGAACGCATATGTTCATAAAATCTAATTCTAAAGGATCTACCTGTTTGGCCAATGTAGACCGCATCACAATTATTGCAATTTATTTTATAAATACCACATTTACTATATTTGTCTTTGAAAGTTAATTTGTTATTAATTAAAATATTTTTAAAATTAAGATTGTTATAGTAGGCGGCTGTAATGTTATTTTCTTTCAATTCATTGCCTATTTTTGTACTGGTGTTACCGATATAACATAATCTGCGATAATTTTTTGTTTCAGGCTGTTCAGGTATTTTATTAAAAATTTTGTTTAAAATAATCTGTTTATTTTTCTTAAATACTAATTTGTCTACTACTTTAGGATCATACCCATTATTGTTAGCAATTTGTTTAATAGTATTTAATTCTAAATGAAAATTTTCTTTGTTTAGAGGTATAGTTAGAAGTCTGTGAACATAACTATTAAAAGCAGCCATTTTTATATTGTTTGGATGGTTAGAGTGTGCTGGTATTACGGTATCTGTATATGTAGGTTTTCTATAAATTTTGAAAATAAATTCGGAATTAATATTTTGTATACTGATGTCTAAAAAGTTTATTTGATTATTATTTTCTTTTTCTATGGTGAATTGAATTGATGGATTTTGGTTGTTTATAAACTGCAATAATTGATCTAATTGTCTGTCGGAACCTGTGAATAAACATATGATATCATCAACGTATCTGTACCAGAAAATTATAGAATTGATTAGAGGATTTCTAGAATTAAATATTTGATCTTCTATGTTATTCATAAATATTTCCGCTAATAAATATTATTCCGCGGAAATATTTATGAATAACATAGAAGATCAAATATTTAATTCTAGAAATCCTCTAATCAATTCTATAATTTTCTGGTACAGATACGTTGATGATATCATATGTTTATTCACAGGTTCCGACAGACAATTAGATCAATTATTGCAGTTTATAAACAACCAAAATCCATCAATTCAATTCACCATAGAAAAAGAAAATAATAATCAAATAAACTTTTTAGACATCAGTATACAAAATATTAATTCCGAATTTATTTTCAAAATTTATAGAAAACCTACATATACAGATACCGTAATACCAGCACACTCTAACCATCCAAACAATATAAAAATGGCTGCTTTTAATAGTTATGTTCACAGACTTCTAACTATACCTCTAAACAAAGAAAATTTTCATTTAGAATTAAATACTATTAAACAAATTGCTAACAATAATGGGTATGATCCTAAAGTAGTAGACAAATTAGTATTTAAGAAAAATAAACAGATTATTTTAAACAAAATTTTTAATAAAATACCTGAACAGCCTGAAACAAAAAATTATCGCAGATTATGTTATATCGGTAACACCAGTACAAAAATAGGCAATGAATTGAAAGAAAATAACATTACAGCCGCCTACTATAACAATCTTAATTTTAAAAATATTTTAATTAATAACAAATTAACTTTCAAAGACAAATATAGTAAATGTGGTATTTATAAAATAAATTGCAATAATTGTGATGCGGTCTACATTGGCCAAACAGGTAGATCCTTTAGAATTAGATTTTATGAACATATGCGTTCCTTCAAATATAAAAAACATGATTCTCATTTAGCACTACATTTAATAGAGGCAGGTCACACTTGTGACATCAAAGACTTGGATATTTTACATACAATCAACAAAGGTTCGAAAATGAACTTCTTAGAAGCATATGAAATCCAAAAAGCAATAGCTATGGGTTTAAATGTACTTAATGACCAAACAGATTTGTTCAACTCAAATTCATTAGAAATACTTATAAAAGGTTTTACCCGATTTTAATATTTCTTGTACTGTTATATTATTGTTAAATGTCTGTATCCTTGTACCGTTATAATATTGTAATATGTCTGTAATTTTAGTATATAAGAACTACAAATAATCTTAATATTTCATTCTGTATAAACTTCTGATGAGGGCCTAGAAAGCCGAAATCGATTAAGTCAAATAAATATAGTGAAACTTACACCAAGTGTTTTATTGTTTATTTTTTAAGTAATATATATATATATATATATATATATATATATATATATATATATATATATATATATATATAGAGCACATTTTTATTTCTATTTCAATGTGTAATTCAATAAGTGAAAATATTTTAATAAAATTTTCTAAAAATACAGTAGATACGTTCTTTTCAAAATTTATCAAAACTTATTTTATATCTTAAATGAAAAGAAATATGGCTAGACATATATACCGGGTGTTCGTTCGTTAAGTTCGTATGGGCGTTTAACATGCAATTTCGATAATTTGCGATATACTTCTCTCTCGAGTTAAATTCGGAGAAATACTTAGAATACTTTTTGATAGACAATAAAAAGTTCTATAATTTGGTTTTAGTTTTAATTTGCTAGCATGTCCCGTTTGGACGCTAGATTTTTTTTTTGATTTTTTGGTTTTTATTTTTTTCTCAAAAACTATGAGGTCTAGGAAAATAAGTATGATATGTCAAACTAGAATGAGTTAGAGAAAAAAGTTACTTAGCTATTATGTAGCTAATTTTTTACTCTAGTTTACTGATTTTTTTTAGATTTTTTTGAGCAAATTTTGAAAAAATCCTAAGGGTACCCCCTTGAGAGATTTTCAAAAATTCAGTTTTTAATTTTTTTCTACTAAACGATGCATCGAAGAATAATGGTTTCTTCACTAAATTATCGTACTCATTATTATTTTTTTATCATCATACTTATTTTCCTATATGCCCTATCGAAAAGTATTCTAAGTATTTCTCCGAATTTTACTTCAGAAAAAAGTATATCGCAAATTATCGAAAATGCATCTTAAACGACCATATGAACTTGACGAACGAACACCCGGTATATATACATTTTAAAATAAAATATAGAAAGAAAATGTAAAAGGTAAACCTCATTCGCCAATAACTTGAAAGTAAAGCATTTGATTAAAGTGAAGCTTGAAAATATAGTTCAATGAATAATAATGTCGTAAGAAATAAATAAATTATTATCATTATTAACATCAATTATTAGTCTGTTGCCATACATACTATAAATAAAAAACTGTAATAAAAATGAATAAATAAAATTCAAATAAACTACTTCCAATAAAACTGTTATTAGGAAATAAATTATTAAATCAACAATACTTACATCTATATTATAAATTTTTATGAAAAAAAAGTCTCGTCTATTCAGTGCCATATCGCTTTATAAAGCTACGCTTTTATGCTTTGCCGACATATTCATATCAATATTGAATAGCTACCTTCATGATTAATGATTCCTCGTCGTACAGGCAAAAATATATATATTTACACCAAAGATTCCATAAATATATTTATGTAGATGTTCATTTTTCAAATAAAATGTTATTATATTAAACGTTGATGGTTTTTTCAACTAATGATGTTTACTTGATGTTTTTAATAAACAACTTAATAATAAATAATTCGATTTTATAATTTATAAATTGAAACATGGGATATTAAAAAATGTTGTAGCTAAAATTGGTGTTAGTCAGCTAAGATGGTTCGGACATGTTGAGCGAATGTCTAATGAACGTTTGGTTAAAAAGATTTATTTGAATGATTTTGATGGTATACGTTTGCGTGGACGTCCGATGAGTAGTTGAAGTGGTATGATTGAGAGAGTGGCTTGCGTGAGCAAAAGTTTCCAAGTAGTAGGAATAAAAGAGCATGTATGAGAGGAATTATGAATGTGGATGAAGCGAAAGTTGCTTGTTTGGATAGGAATGTTTAGAGACGACTAATTTCGGAATGATCAAAAGAGTTTGTGCCACACCATTTTGGGTACAAGACACAAGTTTAAATATCCGTATCTATAGTAGGTAATTAAAAACGCAATTTTTGGGACTGTTCCATAATAAGGTAATGGGCTGCTTTAAGACTGATTACGGAGTTCCATGAAAATACTAGTACACCTACTCCGGTTAGTCGTAATTGAGCAAAATTAAAAGATAATTAGGTTAATGAAGGCCGTTTAAATGCAGGTTACCTTACAGTATAATAGCAATTAGTTGTACTTACACATAAATGAGACTTTTTCTCCGCTTACTGTTTTTCGCTGTAGTGCAGAAAATTTTTACCCAACCGACACAAAAATATAATCATTATAATTTTGTCTCTCCACCATTTCATTATAAGATACTGTGTTTTCATTTTCAGTCGCTTATTTTTAGTTTACACTGTTTTTCCACGAAAAAATAAACAAAGCTAATTATGATTTGTAATTATTTCCAATTTTAATTATTCTTAAGATAAGTAAAAAATCATATGTAATGACCAAAAATGTTTCCTCAGAATAAATAAAAATATTTCATTGGCATTTGTTATCTAGTACTATGTTTTGTTTGTTTTTTATTTGTGTCATTTGTATTTTTTTTCCTGATGAAGATATACGTAGCGTATATTGAAATGTCTATATTTAAATAAAACATATAGAGAACTTAATCCTAAAGCTTTTTTATACATAAACAAATATTTTAGCATATCATTTTTAACTGAAATACAATACTAAACAAAAATAAATTAGCAAAATATTTTAAAGCAAAATTATTCGCTTCAGCATTGTACGAACAATCAACAAAAACCAATTACATTAACTCTTTTACAACGAACAGATTTTCCAACCGCGCACAATTAGAAAATAAAGTTTAAACAAAAGCGAAACAATAGTGAAGTAGAAAGAAAATATTTTTCGAGACATTTAATCGCAAATGAACTCAAGAACTGCGAGAGTTTTGTTTTTACTTTCAAAGTAGTCGCGAATAATTTCAAACAGTCTTTGCCAACAACACGACCAATACGAATGTCTCTTGAAACACTGTATGGATGGCTTAGCTAGCATATATGGTCTTCGTGAATGACAGAAACGTTTGCTTGCTATCAGTCGCCGGCAACATTGTCATTTATCTCAATGGCGGCTGACAGCTAAAGTTGCGATGGAGAACACTTTGTTGGCGTGCCACACAAGACATTGTTTGCAAATTAAGGCGAGCGCGCGTTTTGCTAAGCGCAACTGTATATATACGTTGCAGCGCTCTTTGCATGAATAAACTTTTACAGTTTTCGCAACAGCGTGCTGGAGCGCCACGACACCCCGCACGGGCGCCATTCGCAATACGAATATTTTCAATGCAGGCACGGATTTAGAGTTAAATTGCCGTGTATACGCATTGGTGTGTTTAATAATGTGGAATAATGTTTAGTGTTAGTATTTTTAATCTTTCGTTTTCTGGTGGTTTTAAAATGAAATCTTAATCTTTATTTAAATAAAAAAGCTTTAGGATTAAGTTCTGTATATTAAAAATTAAAATCAACAAGATAACCTCAATTTGGGATTATAACATTTTTAGTATTTTTAGACTTCTGCCATTTTCAAAATTAAATGTTTATATTATATTATTAGCTAATTTTATTTTTGAATAATAATCAAACCTAAAGCCGTTTTATTTTATATAATGAGTTCTGAAAGATTTTTCACTCTGTCAATTAAAATGGTTTGGCAATCTTGAACGAATGTCTAATTATGGTTAAAAATATATATTTAGATGACATTAAAGTTATAGATCTGTATTATATCTATTCTGCCCTGCTAAAACAAAAAGGTAGTTATCTACAAAAATGTAATTTTGATATAATTAAAAATTTCAGTCTTTGTAGATACCTCACATTTTTTAAAGTGAATTTTGACTCCATTTATTATAGGTTACTACATTCTGGCTTAATTATATATTTTCTGCAACTATACATACACCTTTTAACTCAAAACAATTACAATTAAAATAATTATTATCTCTAATATATCTATTGTTTATATAAAATATACTTAGTTGTTTTTAAAATACAATAAAAAAATAATTATTTATGTAGTAGTTGTACTGAAATGAACATATGCGTAATATTAGTAAATTAATTTTTATTAACATATTGAAAAAAATCAAGTTAATTTGTTTGAATAAAACTGGACTAAATCCAGTTCTGTCTAAAACAAACTACCGACTTAAATTTTGTGTCGCGTTCTTGTGTTTTTATGCTAAATGCTGGATTTCTGTTTTTATATGGAAACATTTGCTTCCTTGTTTTGAAACTAGGTCGTAATATTTTATTATTTTGTATGCGACGACAAATTTTCTCGGTTTTGCGGAGAAAATATGTTAAGAAATTTCATTTAGTTAATTTTTCATTTTCTTTATTTACTAAATCATCTTCTTTTCGTGTTTCTTTCTACTAATTCGTGTTTAAATACTTTTTTTTATTATTTTACTTGGTTAATATTATTATTTAATTAGAAAAATAATTGTTTTTCTTCTAATTACTGTAACTTTTGCGTTGGTGGATAATTTTAAATAATATGTAATATCAATTTAACTATTGAGTCAGCCACAGATAATCACGATCGCAAAAAATTGCCTCATCTCACTTTTAAAAGTGATTTTTGCCAAAAGTACTTTTGACGTTTACTTAAAATTATATATTAAGCAATTTTAATTATTTTATTTAAATATTATAATATTAGATATAAAATATATATATATATATTAAAAATACTAATACTATTCATATTTGATAAGAAGTAAAAGTAAAAGTACTTTGTCATAAACAAAGGGGTGGGAATATGGACCTAAAATATGAATAACATGACCTAATAACATGAATTTTGAAAATTTGTAAATAGTATGAAGACAATTTTATAAAAAAAATTGTATACTGATTTTTGATTTCCATAATGTATAATAAACTTATCATAGATTTAAATAATACGTAGACTTAATAAAAATGTTTCTTGTAAAATAAAAATAAATAATTAATAAATTTATTGATTAAATCTATATACACTGTATCCTTTTAAGGAGTGATAGTACACCTTAAAAAGAATCAATAAATCTTAAAACGCCTTAGTAAAAGTCGTCTTCTTTTTGTTTTACCAAAAATGGCGATTGACGACATGTATATTGTAGTCTAACCTCCGTATCCTGAAACATTTTCGTTAAAAATAACAATTTGTTGAAATGAAAATTCTTGAATTCCGTAAGAAATTTCGTTGCAATAAACATAGAAAGAATTCTTACGAAATATAGGAATTTTAATTTTAATGAATCATTTTTTTAACGAAAAATGTCTTAGAATACAGGGGTAAGTATACCGGCAGGCATACTTTATTTTCTAATCAGTGACAGATTCATAAAATAGTCATAAAAAAGGATTTTGTTCCACAATGTTTTCCATGAAACTTGATAATTGGAAATAATCACTAAATTTACTTTGCATCTGAAAAATTGCCGTAGCTAGAGAAGTTATTTCGTATTTCATGCATATACAATTTAAACCGCGCTCATCTGCATACAAACCTTTAGTTCTTTTTTTACTAAATATAATTCATTTTGTTTATGTAAATTTATTCATAATTTTAGATTCGTTCAACGAATCTAAAGTTCTTGATCTCGCGTCTCTCCATTCCACTGAGATGAAAATGACAAAATGTGATTTTAAAATATTGCATTTAAATCAAGCCGGAAATTACAATTTATATTAAAATATATATTTTCGTTATTATTATTTATTAAATTATTTAAATAAAAAAAAATATTAAAATTTGTTTGAATATATTATTAATGAACACACTTGACTTTTTTTTTAATATAAAAATATAAAATAAATTAGCTGAAATATTTAATTAAAATAATTATAATATATATTTCGAATAACTGATATATTTCTACACACTAGATAAATAACCGTTTGAAATAACTAAAAATAAAATAAAAACAATTCAGAACATAATTACCAGCAAAAATCAACAAAATGACAATCTCAAACCTAAACAAACAAAAACAAGAAGAAAAAAAGGTCGACAAAAACCGGAATATCCTTGATAGAATCTACCTGTCCACCTTTAATTTGTTGTGATGCTCTGGGGGCACAGTTCACATGCTCTGATGACGGACCATGTCACAAGAATCTCTAGCCCGTGCGTGCTTCAGATGTCCGGAGAGCGAAGCGCGAATGTTATGGGTTCTCGACTGTCCACTCAGTTTCGTCGTCCTGTTTGCCTGTTTCGAACATTGGAAAAGAGAGCTGTAGTCCTTGCAGCCGAAGGCAAAACATGGACACCATTGCACGAATGACACGCGCTTATTTGACTGGGTAGTAAATATTTACTCATCCGTACGAGTGACTGCACTCTAAAAATATACCTAGGTAAGGTCGATATACGTACACTTTAAATGATGTTTGAATTGGATGTTATTACAAAGTAGATTATGTTATTGTAATTTTTATTTATGTAGAGGAATCACGCATTATACATAATTGAAGTTTTTTTTAATTAATTTTATATATTACAAGCTAAAGTGTTAAAGAGCCCAGAATTGATCTTGAATTATATTTATATTTCTTTTCTAACTTATTTTACCGACCGTCGTATCAAATATGATAAAAGAGGTATTGTAATCATACCAAAATTTAACATAATCAAGTGTCTTCAACGTGATGTCCCTCTATTGGTCTGGAGACACGTGTAGAGCAAATTCGGCTGAAAGAATTGTTATAAAATTTCAAATTTGAGCTTCGGAGGTGAATAGCTTAATTTGATCAACTATTGATAAAGATCAGTCAACCGAAAGTGATAATTTATCGTTCACTATATTATCCAACATATAAGTTCGGAGGAGGCATTAGTTTTTGATCAAACTTATCATATATGCCGTTAAACCCAAAAAGCATATATGTCAATTTATGTCAAACATGTTATTTGCAATAACATGAAATATATTTCACGTTTGAAGAACATGAAACGATGTTTTATCTATGCAAATATATATAAATGACCACGTTTATATGCAACGATTCAAGTCGATATGTTTTTCTAGTAATCATTTCTATAGATTGGACTTACAAAACTAAAATATATTATTGGATACGGTCATTTAATGTTTAATTAACATTACTGTTAATATTTCATACTGATTAAGACCATTAAAGGGATTAATGTCAAAGATTTATTAATATGAAAAAGTCTAAGTATTTATCGAATGTAATTACTTCTTTAAGCAACCTGATCTTTCATTATCATTAATGTATACAGAGTGTTTGATGAAAATCTTAAGAAATAGAAAAGTTTTTATTATTACACCTAGTTCAAGTTGCATAAAATATTGTTAGCTGATAATAAGTTTAACTATGTTTTCATAAAAGATTCTATTAATACTCGCATAAATTAAATAATTCTAGTGTTGTCCAGTGTTGAAAATTTTTCAGATAGATCCTTTTTTTATAGATCCTTACGATTAGTTTAAATGAGAATAAATTTTAATACAACAATTCTGAACATGCACGCCATTTAAAATCTAAGGAAATTTAAGTTAAACAAATTACTTACAAGTTTAAAGCATTCAGCTAAATTTAATGACCAGAATAGCGTTACAAATTTATTTTAAGTATACTGCATATACACTGTCAAACTAATTTTTAGAATAGATTCTTTTATATGCATAATAATTAATAATTATCGAATTTTATTTTCGTATAAATATTGCCAACTTTTGAACAAAAAATTATAAATATTTTATTTTTATTTTTTTAGTAATTATAAGACGATGTCAAAGTAGTTTATCCTACACATTTGATTGTAATCTTACTTTTAAAAAAATTGCGTGTATATAGTATACACTTCTCTTTACAAATAACATTGAGTTTGTGGGATTCCCCGACTTCTTCACAGTATTATACATAACGTTTTATTTTTATTTACGTCCGTACAGCATGATAAAAAATGATAAAAAAAATTCTGAACAAACAAAAATTAAACATTATTATGTTGATATCATATATTGTATATTATTTACTAACTTAATTACTAGCTTAAAAAATATCGTTAGAATTAGTATATTTTATGTACGGCTCGAGACAATTTTTAAAATTTAAATATGGTCCAAAAAAGCCAAAAGGTTGAACATCACTCTAAAAGTATAAATAATAAAATCCAACAATTTTAAATAAAACCACTATAGTACTATAGAATCTTTTGACTTTTTTTAATATATGTAATTTTCATTTTATTAAAAAAAAAAAAAGAAACAAAATAATACAGAATACCAGAACTAGTTTCATATATTTATAGTTTAAATGAAAATTATGACGAAAACTAATCATCATATATACGTCAACGCTATAAACCAATTAAATTGCTATTTTCAGTGTTTATATCGCATTACTAGAAAGTAAACAATCCATTTGAGTGTGCTTCCGAAAAAGTGCACTTCGTACTGAAATAGGTTTATAACATATATGTATGTAAACAAACAGAAATATCTCGAGACAGATAATAAAAAATTTACGCTAATGGTACTACTATACTTTAAACGTACGTTTGTAAAAATAATGTTCTAAAAAATATAGAAAATGTATTTTTCCAACAATATTATAATCGATTTCTAAAACAAATATTTTTAGATAAATAATACCATTATCTTTCTGTATACAGAGTTGTTCAAAACTGACACAGTAAACTTTGACAGATTATAGACAAAGTTAATGTTTGAGTAAAATGTTTGCAGTGTTAGAATATACAGGGTAACTCACGATGTATTTTATGTCAAATTTGGCTGCGTCTAATAAACACTTTATAAACAATTTAATTAATATTACATGATAAATAGTTAAGAAATCTAAAAATATCTACATTAAAAAAAAATTCTAGTTATTGTCACTTGATTTCCTAAGAAATAAAAAAAATTGGTTTTGTTTGTTGATTAAATTTATTTGAAATATTTAAGTTTTTTTTTATTTAGTCCGGAAATTAATATCTTTTAACTTCACAAATTTCATAGTCGCAATGCCATGAGACGCCATCTGTAAAAATTAAAGCATCATCAGATATGATGATGACTTTTACGCCATCTTGTATTAAAATGGTGTTAAATTAGTTACAAACCATCCTATATACCATATTATTGTACTCATATATGTAGAAGATGTATAATAATGGTCTGCATTTGTTTAACAAAGTAGAGAAATCTTGAAAGCAATGTCACAGTAATTAATATACAGCGATGCAAATGTAATTAATGTTTAATGCTTAGTTTCTTGCTTCATATTAACTCACGTAGCATGAAAAAGGACAATGTGTATAATAATGTAAAATATCAACACACTACAACAGTGTTATTCAATAGGTTTATGCGAGCAAAATGTTCATTCTAAGAAAGAATATAATTTTATAATTGCAAAATTATAGCTAAATAAAAATTATTAATTTAATTTTATAATGTAACTGAAAAATAGATAATATAAATATATTAAATTACCAGTACAAAATGGATCAAAAGCATTTACATACTTATATAATAATTTAATTGAAACTTTGTAATTCAATTCGTTTGTAAATATTTAATTCAAAAAGAATTAAACATGCATGTTCAAATTTGGAATAGAGAAACTAAAGCTAAATAATTGTTTAATTATTTTTTATCTCTAGTGAAAAAAGGTGATATCTAAAGAATTTTAAGTAGATATAAGCTTATTACGATATATTTAAACTACGTTTTCGAATTTTTATGTCAAAAACTGTTTTCAAATTGTAATGTCACGCATGGATTTGTCAGCCCCCTGTCAAAAAAATAAAACCTGCCCACATATTCCATTTCCCGAAAAATTCTGAAATATAATATAAACGTTTCCTTAAAATAAAATAAATAGTTTCCGAGATCTCGACGGGACAAGGTAAAAAATATGGTTTTGAAAAAAATACATTTAAAATTTGAAGTTAGTTATTGGCTGGCCTAATTTGTACGTTTCTCCTGCTGTGATACAATTCAGTATTGGTCGCTATAACTCCGCAAAGAGTTCAAATTTCGGGAAACCGTTTCAACACATTATTCTATACAATATAAGCTTTCAGAAAGTGTCGAAATAGTGTCCTCCCACCTGATCCTCGATATTATATACTGTTATGCCCCATACTATAACATCTTACTTACATTATATTTAAACAGGAATATATTTTGAAACTAATGTACAACGATGTGAAAAATGCAGTTTGATAACTGCTGATATCAAAAAGTATAACTCAAGGCATTCAAAGCACTTTGTAAATGCGTGCCCGCCATCTTAATTCTTTTAAAACTCGACATAATATACGACACTGGTCATTACATCAACGGGGAATACCAAAGCGAAAACGAAGTAGATCTTCTGTGTGCGTACAGTAAGGGAACAGAGTATCGGAGAGCGAGGCGAGCAGTTAGCAGAGGTGCGCCTACAATAGGGGCCCTAATGTATCCACTATTGTTATTCTTAACGGGGTATTCATTATCATAATAGCACGGCTTAAGCCTTTGTTAAACACGAGCAGTAGCGCCCTTTTACACTATGGGCTACGTGTATATGTATTACACAATTAAAGTACATTTGAGTTATGCTGCTGTATATCCCCCCCCCCTGCCCGCAATAGAGGAACATCCTGTATATAAGAGTATATTTCGCCTTTGTTATGGATATATGAACGGATATACATCCAATGTGTTCAGGTTTTGTTCTACATGATGTTCATACTGTCTGGCTCATCATTCTCATATGTAATATTACAAATCATATTAATTATTTGAAGAGTCAAGCTAATCAATTCTTTGAACTAATGATAGTACAAATAATGAGTAATATGTGTTACGATCAGTGGCAGATTTTTAAGGGGGTATATGTCTTTCTCGAGCTAAAAAAAATCGATTAACTTTATGAATTTTTTTCTGCGAAACTATAAAAAATATCAAACCGCGGATTTCTGAAGATGACAGAATAGACTTTGAATTTCTTTCGGGAATTTTTATTTTTATTTTTGTTGGAAATCGTCCGAGTTCTAACCTTTTCTTTAAAGCTCTGCAAAATCGGACAACCTTGCAGTAAAACCTGCCCTGTCATGTAAATATACAAAAAAAAAGTTACATTTAATCAAAGTTGTACGTCTTAGAATTTTGCAAATAACATTCGTGCTAGCAAGGAAAATTTAAACATTGAGTATAAACTGTTTTGTATAATTATTAGATAGTCAAGTTCAGATATAATTTTATTTATTTCAAACATCCAAATTTTTGAGTTAATATCAAAATATTTACACTATTTAAATTTAAATTTTTTTGTTCATCCAAAATACATCCACTGTTTTTTATTCATCCTAAATATATCCTGAATAAAATAACAAGATTTTCATTAAATTTTCTCTTTAAAACATTTACATATTTATATAGTATACAATTAAAAGTTGAATAGCAAATTTTGATGAATAAAAATATTTTTTTCTCCAACTTCACAATTCCGTTTTAAAAACAAGTAATTTTTTATACACAATAACTTTTTTCCGAGTCAACAGAAATACACCTAAATGATTCACATTAAATAAATAAACCTAACTCTTTTATAAACATACAAGAGAACAGTAGAAAAATATTCCTCACAATCAAGTTAATTAAATATGTAACAAAATCCTTAGATATAACACATTCGGTTTTAAACAAACTAAACACAATATTTTCTCACTTCAGCATTATACATTCGTACAAAGGAATAAAAAACAGTAAAAAAAATGACGCGATATGTTTGTAATTCTTCATTGTACGCTGCTAAAACAACACGAAAACACGGAGGGGAGGTGACAAAGAATCTTCAGCATAACCCCTGTGACAAAACCAACACTAGGTGAGGTAAACTGATACTGGCATTTGTCATTGTTTGCATTCAATTTCCATAATGGGGGTTTTAAAATAAATACAACCCTGTGCTTTACCTCTGGCCCGGAACGCTGAACGTGTGCGTGTGTGTTTACAACAAATTATGAAGGCTCAACCGCGAGAGAGAGATCTTCTCCGTCTGTTTTATTTACAGAGAAACAGCCGCTGATGCGGAATTTTCGTTGTGTCTGAAGGGTGGCCCTATGAGACGACCTGGCATTTGAACGCGGAGCGACGATTTGTGCACACACGCCAGGGATATGACATTAAGACTTTTTTTTATGTGAAGTATTCTTTGCAAAAAAAGGATTTAACTTTTTCCCTGACGGATTTACAATTCGAATTGTGGATTTAATATTGGTATTTATAAATTTTGCTTTAAAAACGAAAAGAATTTAAAAAATACTAAATACGTATTTTGGAAGCTAAGCTTGCATGATCAGTAACAAATTAATAAAATGTAAATTTTATTAATTTGCTGCTGGCTTAACTTCCGAAATACGTATTTAGCTATACTTTAAATTGTAATTTTGAAAATAACAAAAAAAAATATTGTTTAAATTTTTGTCACAGTAGATCATATTGCAATTTAATTTTGCTTTAATTTAAAAAGTTCTTCAGAGAGACATACATATATAACATATAAAACATAAAACAAATATTTATATATATATATATATATATATATATATATATATATATATATATATATATATATATATATATACATATATATAATTTCAGAAAAACAACTAAAATTATTAATTATATATTATATTATTATTATTATTATTATATATATATATATATATATATATATATATATATATATATATTTATATAAATATGTATGTAGTGTTGATATTATATCATTTCGTTGGTTTAAAGTTAGGTAACTGAGTACAGTTTTTCTGAAAATTAAGTTGACATAACTCTGTATCAATTTTCTGATATTCTATCGATATTTGTCGATTATTACTTGGAAACAATTATTAATGACAAGTATTTCTATTTATTTATTTTTATGTTTGGAGGCGACTAATTTCGGGATGATGAAAAGAGTTTGAGTACATGGCGTATTTCTATTTACAGTAAAATCCTCTTATTTTAAAAAGTAAATCATCGTTTTCTTCCAAATAATAAATTGGATTTTGAGTTTTATCGTTAAATCGACGATATTTTTTCATACATATAAAGCTTTTAAAGTAGTTATACTGTTACTTACTATTATTATTTTTTCTATTAAAATTTCTATTTTCATTACGAAAACATAAGTTTACAGTTCAAAAATACGTCAACTTTTGAGTTAAAAGTAAAAACTTCGGATCTAAAGCAAAATTTTATCTGTGCATGTTTATGTGCTGAAAGCCATTGAGTTTTAAGAAAATGTTTGAGAATTAGAAAGTAAATAAGTAATTAATAATTTACTTATTATTCAACTTGTCAAATTAGAGAAAATAAACATTTTACTTATAAATGTAAGCTTTAATATATATGCTAATTAACAGCATGCGTCTATATATACATAGTTTTAATTAATGCAGAATATCGTTGCATCAAGCTTTCAAATGTTCTCATTATATATCTGGTTACACTAAATTAAATAGTAGTACAAATATTTAAATATATATTAATAATGTTGTTAAAATTATATTATAAAACAGAACTCACGATATTACATTAAGTATTGAATGAATGAATTTAAAAAATAGCTTCCAAATATTTATTTTATAATTAATTGAGTAAATATGTATATAAATTGAAAATAGAACTACACATTTTCGTACTCTCAGTTTTAACAAAACATGAATATCAAATATAAATATATATATATATATATATATATATATCAAAAAATATAAATGTCATTTTATAATTGATATATTATTAAAACAAATTGTAAATTTTAGGTTATGAAAGTGACAGATTCGAAAATGAGAACAATATCAGTAAAACAGATATATATATATATATATATATTAATAATCTCTAAACTATCATATAACAAGTGTCTATAATTATTATTTTTTATTTTAAATATAATATGTATTTTAATAATAAAAGTCCGATTGAAATGTTTAAAAATGAAATCTGCCGTGGCCACCACAGAACCGACAGTCATCGTATTAAATAAATTTTTGGAATAGAAAAATTTGTATAACAACAACTACTACGTATAGTCATGCTAACTAAAAACAAAACTGTCTTGACATCAATATGCCACCTATTTTCAAAATTATGTATGTATGCATATCATAAAAATATTAGTAATCTGCGCTTTGATCCTGAATTTTTCTTTATTATGTTATATTACAATATTTCAAAAGAGATTTTTTGTTACATTTACATAACAAAAAATCTCTTTTGAAATATTGTAACATAACATAATGTAACTACTACAACCAAATTTTGTATTACTTAGTTGAAGATGGCTTCATTATGAAGCTGAAACGTACTTTTATAATAAAAAGAAAAATATATTGTAAAATAAATGAAGTCAAACCAAGTAACTTGATGTTTCATTATTTCTCAAAGTTCCTTATAAGCCGCTGTTACAATTTTTAATAATTATAAAATAATGAAAAATTAGGAAAAATATTTAGTCATATCTAGAAATGTTCCAAATAAAAGTTGTGTTATAACTTATTTAGTAACTTTTCTTAATTATTTTTTTTTCGAAATATATTTCTGTTGCAAAATATCCGCAAAAAACATAAAAGTGTGTTCACAGACATATCGACAGATAGACATTACGTTAAAACTATTGATTCCTGTTACTATGATTCGTGCTTATCAGTAAAAATCTCGATGTGTCAAATTTGGTATTATTATTATCATATGTGATATGACGATCGGTAAAAATATAAATATATATAAAACATTGTACCTGTTCCGTAAATTTTTAACTAAAATAAATGGTTTGCTTTTCAACTAGCAATAAAAAAACAAAAAGAAACAAGAGAAATAGAGAAAATAAGCAAAGTTGTGTGTTGTTAAGCACATCCAATTTATAATCCTTAAAGTTATTAAGAGATGCGCAAAGCAAAGTACGAATAATAATAATGAAGTCGTGTCCGTACCATTTGCAAAACTACTAGAGATAAAAGACAAACAGACAAAGTAGAAGTCAAGTACACAACGGATTAGCGGGCGAGAGTGCGTGTTGCCGCAACTCAAACTGACTCTCCACCACACCTAGTTAGCCATGCCGAAAGAACACAAAAACACAAAAACGAATCCACGAACGTAATAATAAAGAAAATTTATGAACGCGTCTGGCTAATGCGGGTGTTAGCCCATGGATGTTAGCGGCGTTTTATAAATATGCTCAACGTGCACGGCGAAAAAGATCTTGTACGGGATCTGAACTAATGTAAGACGAATGCTGACAAACACTCATCGCATCTCATCTCATTTCATTTCATCTCGCCAGCAAATTAGTTAGAGGCGTTGAAACGCATATTCTAGCTACTGATGAGTAACGGACTCACTCGTATATTTGATTTGTTGTTTTTTGAGAAAAATATATCTTGTAGAAAGTATTTTGTGTATGCATATTTCTTCGCGAAGACCTTGACTGAGAGTGGAGAAATATAAATAAAGTTATTGGCCGTGGCTTTGATGTCGTTTGTCAGTTGGAGACGAAAATAGAATAGTTGAGACAATGCGATGTAGGTAATAGAACAATTTTGTGTTATTTATACTGTTATAAAAATTACAAATTATGTGGTAAATTATGATAATTATTTCAGTTACACATTGAAGTATATTTGAGTCAACAATAATTATTATTCACATGAAATTTTTTAAGTAAATAACTTTAAAAAGATAGTTTGTATATATTTTAGGAGTATATACAGGGTGTTTTATGACGTCAGGGAAAAACTATACCGGATGATTCCTATGAGTAATCTAAGTAAAAAACTTCAAATAAACATACTTTTTAACGGAACTGTAGCCGTTTTTTTTTTGAGAATATAATCAACATTTAATTAACTGTTATTCCAATTAGAATTATTATTTTTTTTTTTTGGAATATATTGTATATATTGCAACAAAATAACAAAATATTATTAATCAAATACTTACAGTAAAAATAAGACCAAATATTTAAGAATTTAATATAATTTCAGAATTTAATATAAATAACACTTAATAACGGAACGTTAATTAAGTTTCCAGTCCGGATATTTCCTACAATATATCAAAATAAACACGCTGAATGTCGACAGGACAAATAATAGAACGAGACAGAGTTCCAAACACGGTGGATCCAGACAAGATCAATAGATATTAAATTATAAACAGATAAATATAATTGATGGTGACGTTAGTAAAATTGCTTTTATACGATACTGGCGGAAAAACAATTGCTCGTTGTAGCATATGCTAAAATGTGGCTTACTTAAAAATCAACTTTTCCGATCTGAATTTCCAAGTAAATTATCTTAAACTAGTAGTAGTATATAATATTCTAATGTTGAGAGTTTTCCCTTACTTAACAATTGAATTGGCTTGTTAAGCTATGCATCAATGATTGAGTAACTTGTAAAATTTTTGGGAAAAACTGAACATTAGAATATTATTATATTAATTTCACAATTACATTTAAAAACTTTTGTTCTTATTTTCCTACACCTCATAGTTTTTGAGACAAAAAAAATTAAAACCAAAAAATCCAAAAAAATTCTAGCGCCCAAACGACATATGCTAGTAAATTAAAACTAAAACCAAATTATATAACTTTTTATGTTCTATCGAAAAGTACTCCGAATTTTATTCGAGAAAGAAGTATATCGCAAATTATCGAAACTGCATGTTAAACGCCCTTTCGAACTTGACGAACGAACACCCGGTATATATATATATATATATAAACTGTTTTAGGATAAAATTCTGTTAATTATTTATATAAAAACAACGTTTAGATGAAACTGAATAGTCGTCTTCATCAAGTCAAAATTTATTAATGACATTAAAGTAAATAACAGTTCATAGCAACATGTTACTAGGTAACATATAAATGATTAGTAGTAGATCATAAGAATTCTCACCTCATTTATAAAAGTTATTTTTGCCAAAAGTACTTTTGAAGTTCACTTAAAATCATTTATTAAGCATTTTAAAATAGTTTATTTAAATTTTATAATAACAAATATAATAAAAATGATCAAATATAAAAAAATTATTTATATTTGATGACAAACAGAAGCAAAAAGTTATTTTGAAATTAATGATAAAAGCACTTTTTCACGAAAAAGTGAGGTGAGAATACGGTCTATAGTTTTTTAATTAATAGAAGCCACTAAGTTAAATGAAATTTGGCAGAATTTTTTCCTAAAACAGTTTTTTTATTAATAATCATAGTTTTTAGTTTTTTTTTTTTGTAAAAATGTAATAACTAAATATATATATATATATATATATATATATATATATATATATATATATCATTTTCACTAACCATATACAAATGTTAGCAAATGAAGTAACTATACATTTAATTTGTTGATTAATTATTACAAAGTACAAAGGTTTCAGCCCCGGACAACCGGTTTCGGCTATGGGATACTTTAAAGCCAAAAAGGGGTTTTGTAAAATAGTTGTGTTGGCATACTGCAATGGAGCACGACCCGAGCGTTTTGGGTGATTATGACACGCTAGGGAAGTTAGTTTGTCGATGTTGCCCACAATGTCTTGTCATTGCCATCATCAACACCAACTCATTTTCAAAGTTGATTATAATTGTGGTCCGCTGCCACTGAACTAAACACAACCCGCCTGATGCTTAGACATATTAGATATAACTTTATATTAACTTATTTCATTCTCTCTTTCTGATAAATACTATTACTAAATACTGTGTCACAAATTATTATTATTGTGTAATAATACAGGGTGGGCAAGATAAAAAAAGGCCCGGTATGAATACAGAAGTACAAATACTTACAGAAAAGTATATTACTAATATATTATAATTTTATTTAAAAGTAGTAAATACAGAATATTATGAACATTCACAACCACCATTAACAACTGACAACGCAACACTGACAAACACAATATGACTGTTACCACAAGATGGACATAATATTGGACATAACTTCATAATCTTGTAAAAAACAGTCATAACCTTGTAAAAAACAGTCATAACCTTGTGAAAAACAAACATAATCTTGTGAAAAACTTCATAATCTTGTAAAAAACAGCTATAACCTTGTGAAAAACAGACATAATCTTGTGAAAAACTTCATAATCTTGTAAAAAACAGTCATCACGTGATTCTTCTCGAGCGCTCGATTCAAATATCACGTACATTATAACTCCGGGCCTCTTTTAACTTGCCCACCCTGTATTATAATATTCTTGTCACACATTTTACGAAAATATTTGATAAAAACAAAATCCTCAAAACTGATCTATATCAAATACAACTTGGCGGCATAAGAATCGTAAAAAAGCAAATATCTTAACCAAGAAGGGGAGTGATATTGAATCCGGCAAGTTGTTATACAATCTGCCTGTAATACACGGTCAGCAAAAACTCGTATTTCGTTCGCGCCGATTGAATTATGACCGAAAAACCATAGTGGCCACGTACGAATATATCGTATGACCATCGACGTGAATTGAACCCCCAGCCCTTTGGATCTCGGTTAATATGAGTTTCGATTTCAGACCACACCATACGTTGGCACGGAATGACCAGCTCACAAATGGCATTGCAGCTGTTGTCTGAACAGTCTGAAGTGAAAGCCAAGCCAGGCCAAGTCAGGCAGTCAATGCAGACCAATGTTCAATAAATGGTGGTCACTGGCAATATACAAAACACACACACTCATGTGGACGTTTTGCTGAATTGATTGATTTTTTCTCGTCTATTTTCATTTTCCAAAATTGATGGAAATCCGACGAAGTTTTTCATTAAAAATTTTCGTCTTTGGGGTTAATCGATTGCACAGATGTTGGTGTGTGCTCCAAATTGAATTGAATTGTTTGTTTATTTCTTGTTTTGTTTGTTTTATTTAGTTTTTCTAAACTTGTTTTTGTTGTGAAAGAAGAATAATTATTCAACAAATTGCATTTAATTTTTAATTATAATTTTACATGGACTTGTACTGCATGAATGTTTCTAAGTATTAAGCATATTAAGTATATTATACAAAAAGTATTAAAAATCTTGAAAAGAAAAATAGTATGTTATACAAATAATCATGTAATTAAAAATTTTAAATTTGAAAATAATTTTCACCGACCATCAAATCACATACAATAACGGAAGGTTTATAGGAACACGAATTAACTGTCTTTAGTATGATTAAAACAGAAATATAAGCCACTACTTACAATACAGATAAGTAATATTAATTTGTGAAATAGTAAACATATAAAAAAATTAAAAATGAAAATGACTGCTGTGGAAATGAGATTTTTACGTGGGGTATGTGGTGTAAATAGGAGAAATCGGGTACGAAATAGATTAGTGTATGATGAGTGTGAAATTGAAAAAAATGTTGTAGCAAAAGTTGCAGTGTTAGAGTCAGTTAAGATGGTTCGGACATGTTGAGCGAATGTCTAATAAACGTTTGGTTAAAAAGATTTATTTGAATGATTTTGATGGTATACGTTTGCGTGGACGTCCGATGAGTAGTTGGAGTGGTATGATTGAGAGGGTGGCTTGCGTGAGCGAAAGTTTCCAAGTAGTAGGAATAAAAGAGCATGTATGAGAGAAATTATGAATGTAAATGAAGCAAAAGTTGCTTGTTTGGATAGGAATGTTTGGAGGCGACTGATTTCTAGATGATGAAAAGAGTTTGTGCTACACGCTTTTGGATACATGGCGTGATTGTGTATGTATGTATGTAAACATATTTAAAAAAATGTTGTTTTACGATAACTTACAAACTTGTTAATTTATTTCTTATTCACTAAAATAAAAATATTCATAATGTTTACATTTCAAATCGTCGCATCGCAAAAGTTTGTTGACTAAGTTATTAAAGATTGCAGATGATGCAGATCAAAAGTAATGAAAACAGTCAAGTTTATTAGTCAAAGATGATGAGAAGAGCTGTTCGTAGAACTTAATGTGCGTGTTGATCAACAAATACGACGATTAAAGAAATGTCAAAGGCACACCACGCCTATACGTGTGTGTATATATATAACTATCCTCCTGTCTGGGAGTCTACATGACTGCAGGACGAATGTTTCTCTGGATTTTGAATTGGCAACGAGCCCAGTGCTTTCCGTGAACAGTCAAATTTAAATTTTTCTCAACCTCTATGCTGACGTATTTTTGTATAATAATATATATGTAATAATAAATAATATATTGTTTGACATAAGCAAGCATAAATCAAGATATAATAATTTTATTATTATTATTTTTTATCATATAAAATAGTCAAAATTTAATAATAATATGATAGGTAAATTAGATAATTGCCAAAAAAAATATATAATTAAAACACAGTCGAAAAGTGACAAAAAGTGATGGAATATGTAATAATAAATAATATATTATTTGGCATAAGCAATCAGAAATCAAGATATAATAATTCTATTATTATTATTATTTTTTATCATATAAAATAGTAAAAATTTAATAATAATATGATAAATTAGATAATTGCAACATAAGAAAGGTATATAATTAAAACACAGTGGGAAAGTGACAAAAAATGATCGAAACTGAATTATTTTTATTTTATTTTATTAGCAGAAAAGATACCCAATCACATGCTGCAATAAATTTGGATATACGAGTATGTATATCAAATATGTACTAAAAAAATGGCAATAATTTTATGTATAGTTTATACTTTACAATAATATCGGTGTTAATTTAATTTAGTGTCCTTTGGTAACAGCAGCAAATGTATGTTTTTGATAATTTCTTCAGATGCAATTTTTACATTATTTCTGGTGTCACCGAATGTCAAATGTTTTTTATCAATATTCATAAGCAGAGTCAGCACCCTTTAAAATTTGCATAAGGCTATTTATACATACGGTATGTATACGCAATTGGCTATTTATTCATACTAAAAAAAAAAAAACCTAAACCAACCTACTAACCTAACCTACCCTAAATAGCCAATTGCGTAAAAATACTGTATGTATAAATAGCCAATTGCGTATACATACCGTATGTATAAATAGCCACTTTCTTAAAATTTTAAATAAAAAAACTTTAAAACTATTTATAATAATTTATATCCTAAGCCCGATAGCATAAACAACAAATATATTTACTTCACAAGTAAATTTTATTAGTCTCCTAAATAATTTACTACCGAATTATTATTATTATTAATAATAATAATAATAACTATTAAATTAAATTATTAAAACCATTAGATTAAATTTATTCCGCATTTTTAATAAGAAAGTCTATAGAGTAAACATATTTACTTCTAAAATAAACTTAACTATAGCGTTTGTAAAACCGGGCCTAAGTAATGCTAAAGTATGTCTCAAGAAATTTGAATAAAACTCTGAAACGAAGCGATGATGTTTGTATATGTGTGTGTGTGTGTTTGTATAATGCAGAAAGGCAGAATAATTGACTCGCAAAACTTCATGATATATATGTCCAAACAGTCGTAAAAGCATACCGCGCCGCGCGAGAGGCAAATGTTATTCACAGTCAATATTTCGAATTGTTATTAACTGTTTTAAAATTAACACTGTTTACGCGAAAATGATTTATAATAGTGCTCTGCGGTATTGCACAAATAAATTTCGTTGAAAAATTACTCGTGTTGAATGCATAAATTGCACTTGTACATACTCTCTGTTTTATATACATTATATACATACATATAACGCGCTGCTATAAATATTCGGATGTGAGTCTCCAAGAAATTATTGCAAATACTCTTGTTTCTACTATTCGTAATTTTTTATTCGTTTTTGAATAGAAATAAAATACATAAATACTACATTTCTTTGCAATTTAATTTCTCAAATGATAATATATCAAGTAGAAAAATATATTGTCAGATACATACAGTGTGTAAAGTGATTTAATATGAGTTTTATGAGAAAAACTTATTCTTTATAAAAAAATTTGCTTCTATCAAAACCCAACACCTAATAGTCAAAGAAAAATCCAGTAACCACTTAAGATAAGATCAGAAACTTGATATTATGTCGAGTTGTTGATTTTAAATATGACTAACAATAAGTCCGAATATTACATCAGTATCGTGTGAAAAATGTTAAAAATATTTGTCATACAAGAGACTTACTTTTTAATTATTATTATTATTATTAATTTGTCAAAATATAATTATTATTATTATTAACAAATAATCCAAGGGTAACACGATACTGATGTAACATTCGGACTTTGTCATATTTAAAATCAACAACTCGACATAATATCAAGTTTTTGATCTTATGTTAAGTGATTACTGGATTTTTCTTTGACTATTGGAGGTTTTGATAGAAGCAAAATTATTTATAAAGAATAAGTTTTTCTCATAAAACTCATATTAAAATTTTTTTTCCCTATAGGAAACCTCATCACTTTACACACTGTATATTGTCATAATTAGTATTTTTTGGTTTTATTTTCATATAAATACAATGTTTACTTCTATTTCAAATATTTTATTCTAAAAAATAAATATATTTATATGTCAAGCTTTAAAATTTGTTTAAAAAATAAATTTACATAATTTTGACATAGGAAAAAATCTTTCAGAACTCATTATTTTAGAATAAAATAGCTTTAGTTTCTAGTTCTGTAATAATTTATTAATAAATCAACGTTTCGGCGAACTGAACGTGTGTCTTTATCAGAAAAAACGATTATATTAAATAAACAGAACATGGAAACAAGTTACTAGGTAACCAAATAAGTAACTAGATCATGATCATGATATAACATACTACTAATAAATAATAAATTTTTTAAAAATAAATTTTCTCATCGAAAATTTATAATTCGTACGTCACACTTAAGAATACAAAATACGTCGAATTAGTAATTATTAATAATTTATTCTAGGCTTGTGGGGACTACTTAGACTGTAAACTGCTAAATAAAAAATTAATGGACGGGCCATTTCATTAAATCAAAATACAAACGTAACTGTCTAATTCTCGCATTAGATGTGTAATATGATTAAAACACTACTTTATCTACAATAAAACCAGTAAAATATAATAAAATCATCCAAATTATTTTTATTTGTTTACAAAAAGTTTAGTATTTGTACAATTCATTATCTCAGAAACAAATAACAAATTGTAGAGCTGGAAAACTTTCAGTAAAAATCATAATTTGTAGTAATTTAATTTTACACATTCTCCGAATAAATCTTGATCCGTATGCGAACATAGTATGCGAAAAAATTTCGTCGAAATTAAAAAAAAAAATCCACACCAACAAATAAACACGTTGTCAGTGCTCCCTGGCTACGGCTGTCCGACATAAAATAAGGTTATTTTTGAAAACTAACAACTACTGCATACACTGCAAGGCAATAGTTTCTCGTTAGTCCGATATAAAATGCCCTCGTATTTTGTCCGGAGAGCGAGAGAGAGAGAACGCGAAACGTCGACACCGAAACGAAAATTGCGAAAAAGATTTATGAAAAGTATCTGGGGAACCAATTAGTAACATCAGTTATTATTAAAAATAAAGTCATCGCATGGATCGAATACACACGGCTTTCCAACTTAATGGATGGATCGTTTTCTGTATGCGGTTGGCGACGCTCCAGTATATTTGGGATGCTGAGCGTCGCGGCGCTGAGGTGTGTACAAAGTTGAGCTTGTCTCTCTATTTGAAATATTAATGACGCTTCATATATCTATTGGACATGTTTTAATACAGCGTAAGCTCGATGTTTTCAAAGTTCATTTTGTGTTATTAATTTTCATATGTTCTTTTTTTTTTTGTTTAATATAGTAGATGACTGAACGAGTATTTCAAATATAAAAATAACTTAATTTATAGAAAATTTAAGTGAATTAAAGAACTAATCAATTATAAATATTTTGGATATGATTTCACTAAATTAGTCGGAAAGTGAAATATAGGTGTTTTAATATTTTCTTATTCGTATTAAATACTTAAACGATAAATCGAATGTTTTTAAAAATATATATTTGTAATGTTTATTTGGAATTTGGATACAATATTGAATATGTGTAATAAAGAATTTAATTTAATATTGTGCAGACTCAACCAAATTCCAATATTGTATCAATATTTTTTAAAGCGAATTTAGTAGAAACCAGAATTGGGCAGTTCGTGATTTAATCAGAAAATCTAAAAATCTAATTTTTTTCAAAAAAATCAGAAAAAAATAAATTTTTTGATTTTCAGAATCAAACGATTAGAGACATTGTCTTGTTTCCCTTTTATTAAGTTTTTTACAAAGCTTTGCACAGTTTTAGTAATTTTTGACAAAAAATGTAATATATTTAAACAACTAATTTTGGAAAAAAAATTTTAACACTCCAATTACGTAAATCTGAGAAAAATTACCGACAAACTTTTTTTTTCAAAATATTACAATTTAAATTACACAATAACATAAATATTTTATAAATTCTGCATAACTGAATATGCTAGTCGATCACCGAATTAATATATCTATATTTAATTATTCGTTGTAAACTAGAGATAAAAATTTAATTTTCGTTGTGATTGCTTTAATTTAACATAATTAATAATTGATAGCAATAGTAATTGAATAGCATGATGAACGCAAACAAATAGAAAATTAATTAGTAAATAGAACAAACACGATTGTAATTATTGTAATAAACTTCAATAGTTCATATAATGTATACAATATAAATATACATATATAATTTTGCAATTCATGTAAACATATTTATACATTAATATGTAATTTGTGATATCTTGTCTGCGCAAACAATTCACAATAATTTTGATTTTTACGTAGATTTTAAATAATCAATATCAGATTGAAAAGTGATAGTTTTTATTGTGTAGTCGTAGAAAAAGTATAGTATTCTATTTGAACGTAGCGATTATTACTTATTCATGATGTAAATTTATCATCATAAATAATACCAGCCAAAGGGCTCTAGCACTCTCTTTGTAAAAATGAAAAACAACCGTTATACATTAAGTATATTCAATTATCATTATCCAACAATTTTTTCTTCTATTTTTAACTTCGGATCAGTTACTACTACTATACATATACTTTTTTAATAAATAAAACATTTACATAAATTTTAATAAAGCTACCTTAAAGCGCATTAAAAATCAATTTTAATTTTAAACAAACGCTATTAATAATGCATTAATAACGAATGTTAATTAACAAAGTCAATGAAATATAAATTGTTAAATTAGAAATGCAAAGTTGTTCATCTCTTTATTTGACTTTCTTTCATGTATATTTTATTAAGTTCAGAATTTATTCACATTGTGCGACATAGAATGAAGTTTGAACTAACTTTTATATACTATATTTCATATTTATATCCATATTTATAGTAATAACTGTAAATAAAATGTTTTATAAAACTCTAATAATAAACTTTAAAAATGCATGTAAAAATTACTTTTCGTCATCATATTTTCTCAGACATTTTCCATTACGATATATTTAACAAAACATAAATTAAAATTTACTGCATTTTATAGTAATAGTTTCTACTAAAGTATACTGAATATTAATGAGTATATATCATCATACAGCTCATATTCTCCGATAAATTTAGTGTTTATTATATGAACTCTTTTGTTTTTACTGATTTTTAATTTATTTTTTTCTCTAAATAATATCATTTTTCTTCTAACACCTTACAATTTTGTTGCGGAATAATATTTGAGAAATACTGTTCTAAAGTAGTCTTGTATCCATTGCGTTTTTATGTCTATATTTAAGAGGCGAAAACAGTATGTCGAAAATGCTGGAAAGATTGAAAAATCTCATAAAACGTAATACTATTGTATAAAAATTATTATTAATACACTGTTTTATTATTCTAGAAGTACATATTTCAACATATTAAACATCAGATGTAAAAATTTACGCAGATTTCTACATCCACACATGAAGTAATTAATTTATCTTTCATCAGACAAATGCATCCTCATATTCATGTAAAAAAAGGAAAAAAAAATATTTGTTTGCCAACTCGAACAAATTCCGTTTCCAATATTCTCTCCGAATATTTTCGATTCTGTGAAGCGTTAAAATGCAAAGAGCCAAATGGGTAAAATGGTAATTGCTTGAATCAGCGACCTCGTACAGCCGCACACACACACAGACCGAAACCTTTCTGCGTCCTTATCGCGCAAAACGAAACCGACAATTGTTTCCTCCGCAGTCTCTGTCTCTGTTACCGCCCGTTTAGTTCGATTGGAATCGATGATGGTCTAACTGTTAGGATACTTACATTAGATCTAGTTGCTACTGTTCTTAAATTGAAATCGCCACAAAGTCAATATTGCACTCATAGGAATGTTCAAGATATCCATCGAGTAGCGAGAATTGAAATAATAAGGTAATAATATTTAAATGTTGATGGAAATTTATGCATCTATAAATTTTGTTTTTCTTTTTTGAAATATTACTACAAATATATTCGGTTATTACTTTATAAGATATTGTACAGGATGTCCCATGACGAGGTCACGCTATCTGTACACTCTAAAAAATCTATGTGATTTACATGGATAATTATAGGTATTTTACTATATTTTTTATTGTAATTCTATAATTTTTTTGGTAAATTTACAATAATTTATAAATATGGGAATTAAAAATATAGTAAAATTACTATAATTAGCAATGTAAATATACATAAATTTTTTACAGTGCACTCTAAAAACTATATAATATTGTCACAAAATTTGGTATAAATATAGATATTCCGATATGATCAGTGGAAGTAAAATATTGACAACAAGATGCCACTTTTGATTTGACCAGAAGTCGAATCTAACTTTCTTATTTTAAATAAAATAGCCCATTTTTTTATTTCATTATTGAATTTACGAGAAAATTTGAAAATATTTTATTTTTGTTCAACTGTTTTTGATGTATTTTAACTTTTTTTGAAGTCGACATCTTTCAGGGTTCGTATCTCAAGAATGCACTCAAATATTTGCAATTTGTAAACGGAGTCTTGTTAAGAAAGCTTTAGGCAATCTTTACATAAAAAAATAAATTAAAACTATTTAAAAATATGCCTAGAATATTTTTGTAAACTTGAAGTTTAAAAAAACATTAAAAATCTAATTTTTTTCAAAAGTTTGCATTTATAAATCTATGTTGGAAGTTGATAGATTTTTAGTAAAATAGAATAATACATAATTTGGAAACGCAGTTATTACTACTACATCAAAATAATATAACAAATTATAATAATATATCTGATAATATATATAAAGTTATTATTTATTTTATAACAACACATATATTTAATTTTTTTATATGTACATATATACTTCGATATACGTTTTTTCACTAATTTCATTAAATTTTATTTATATATTTCATGAAAATATTAAATTAATTATAAAAAATAATACACATTTCATATGCATACAAATAGTTAACCTAATATATGAATAAATATCAACAAATATAACAAATAATTTAAAAATTATAAATATGTAAATTCCAATTTAAAAATATAATAAAAAATTAATTCTATAAATGTCAGCATAAAAATACTGAAATAAAATAAATGAATAGAATTAACTAGTAACAAATAAAATATGTTTTCTGTCCAATATACGCGATAAATATTTTAAAATTTAGAATTGTCTAAATAAAATATTAAAATATTAATGTAAAAATGAAGTGATTAAATTTGTTATAATCGAATTTCGGATCGTACTTAAATCAAAAATATATATTTTTCTGTAGAAATAAGTTTTTTCCCGATCACTGTTTTTATTTTCTCAAAATTTGGAAAAAACACGCTTTGTCATTATTTTATTATTCCCATATATATATATATATTTGGTCAACACTGTCTATATCGTAATGCGCAAACGCTGTTAGCAATCGTAAAAATAATTTATATTTTATTTCTCAAACAGCTTATCGATATAAACTATAGAAAATAAATAGAAAACCACTCCCCGTTACAAAAAGAAAACTTCGATTTTAGAACCTGGCTCATACGATCATACAAACACAACACTGTAAAGTATCCCGGCGATTCTCTTCTACAAGAAACGATATTTCATAGGAACGTTCGAAGTGGTTAAATTTATGAACAAAACGCTATCAGTTCGTATGTCCGACGGTTCATAGACTAATGAGGTGCGTATTGGAATTTATTGTCCGGTCATGTACTGAGATACGACCATTCAACACCTATGGATGTGTACACTTAGTTTTTCTCTCTGTCGCGGAGAATAAACGTATGCCATTTCTATGAGCTGCATCGACAAGAATATTATATCGAGTTTAAGCTGTATTCGTATCTTATATGGCATCTAAAGATGTTTTTGCCTTTTATATAGAGATGTCATTGATGGGAAGCATACGTCAGCGATTGGAATTTTTTTTAAAGGTGTTTGTTAAGTGTATCGAATCATGTTTCCATTTTTAGTATACAATTATCTATTATCTGATGGATAAAAAGATGGTTTCTATTTTTGGTCTGTTTTATTGAAATGTTACTGAAATATATGTATTTTGTAGAATTAATGTAATATGAATTAATTAATCAAAAAAATATTTCTTTTTACCACTTTGACTGCAAGGAAAAGTGGTATAGCGTTTGGTAAGGTGTCGTCTAGATGACGAATCTCAACTTAGTTTATGTGGGTGTATGGATGTGCGTCGTCAGCTCGCTCACCCGGTCGTAAGTCAAAATTTTGTGGCCGCAACTTCTCCTAGACGGTTCAACCGATTTTAATGAAATTTTCAGGATAAATTTGTCTAGTGCCCAAGATGGTCATGTGGTTTTGGTTTTTTCCAATAATGCCAACTTTCCGAGAAAAAAATTACTAAAGTTTTCAAAAATTCATATTGGCTACATTACTTATCCGATTTTGATCAAATTTTCAGAAAAGATATCCCTAATGCTCCCATTAATTATATAATTTTATTAATATCCAGTGTTGCCAACTTTCCGAGAAAAAAATTACTAAAGTTTTTAAAAATATATTATGGCCATGTTATTTAACCGATTTTACTCAAATTTTCAGAAAAGATTCTCCTAGTAATCATATAATTTATGCAATTTTAACAAAATACAGTGTTGCCAACTTATCGAAAAAAAAAATCACAAATTTTTAAAAAAATTTATTGTGGCTAAATTATTTATTCGATTTTGATTAAATTTTCCGTAAAGTTTCTCCTAGTGCCCACATAAATTATAATATTATTAAAATACAGTGTTGCCAACTTTCCGAAAAATGTCAAAGTGGTCTATATATGGGTTTACCCATATATCTCTAATCTTGTTTTTTTTTTCTATTTTTACGATAACTTAAATACTTCACTTAATTGTGTGTGCTATACTCCTAAATAAGCCATTAAAAATCTTGTCGATTCTTTATTTCAGGCAATCTAGTACATTCATTAAGAAAAATCTTATTGTCTATTCAAGCTATAAATAGCCACGATATCTATCAAGAATTACCACACTTGATCCCCGACTTTCAATCTTTATAGCACCGTATAAATCCCCAACTAGCCTAGCGTTAGATGCACTATCAAGTGCTAACCATAGCACGAAGTAGCGACCAAAGACTAAAGCAACAAATGAGGTACATCCAAAAAGTAATGACCATAATAGTATTAACATAGTAAAAAATCTTTCAGAACTCATTATATTAAAATAAAACTGCCTTAGGTTAAAGTTCTATATTAATATTTATTTAAAATCGACGTTTTAACGAAACTCAACATCCGTCTATAAATGATATTAAAGATGTTAAATTAAATACATTTGACCGTATTTCTTTCTGTTATTTACTGTAATGTCATTTATATCATTTATCCTGATGAAGAGATTCGTCGAAGCGTCGATTTTAAACAAATATTAATATAGAACTTTACCCTAAAGATATATTATTTATATACAACTGTTAATAAAGTTAAGGTTACTTAGTTTGTATTTTAATTATTAATGTAATTATTTTGCAAATTTAATCATTAACTGGTGCGGCGATTTAATACTACAAGTTAAATATTCGAATATTTAAATATTTATCGACAGTACTATCAGTATTACTAATCAAAAAGTACTGACAGTAATTTTGACCGTGTAGGGTCTGTTTCAGATTTTACGTTTCATAGTTGTATATGTAGCAAATCCATATTCCTTGGCATATTTAAATATATTCCATTTAAAATTAAGCTCTAGGTTGTAGTTCTGTATTAATATTTATTAACAATCGACGTTTCGAACCTAAAGCCGTTTTATTTTAATATGAGTTCTGAAAGATTTTTACTATATATATATATATACTACTACTATTATTTTTAATGTAATTTTTTTATATATTTTTTTATCTGTCACTTACATTATTCAATTGTTAATTGAACAAAAAAATAGTTCATGTGACAGATGTCATTAGTTGTATTAAAAAATAAATATAAGCGTGTCATATCTTGTAATCGGTTTTTTTTATTATATAATATTGCGTTGTCTCCTGGAATGAAACTACATGCAAAATTTCAGTGAGATCAAATGATAGGAAGTGGTCTAAAAATTGGTTACAAAATTTGACCGTGACTGACCGTGACAACAACAGAGTGAGTTAATATAAGCGTGGTAAAAAGTAACATCTCTTCATATAATCCATCCTTGTTACTTTTAAATCTCACCTCATGACCATAGACACTGTATAGTTTCTGGGTTGTGGGTAATACATAAATTACACGGACCACGACTGCAGCCAGATAACTATCGCCGTCCACACACACACACGAGCGATGCTAGTGCCAATGCCGGCGACGGGACAAGTCACGTGAACGCATTAAAGGGGCCTTAATCAATGCTGATTATTATTCGTGAGTGCATCTCGTGGACCCATCGGCCATATCGAAAAGCCGTGCACCGGCGCGAGGCGCTCTCGTGTTTATCAGTTCGTCGGGTTGGCGATGGCTTTGACACTATGTACCCAACGGAAACCGACAACCGGAATGAGATCGAAGCTGCCAAGCCCTTACCTCCCCCACATGGATGAAACAATGATTATACGCTGACGATGAGATTGAACGATGGTAGTATATTAAAATATATCATAGAATAAATTTAAAAAATAAAAAATATTTAAAAATAAATTTAAAAAATAAAAACATATTTATTACGTTGTTTTTTTTTCTAAATTGTTTTAAGAACAAGATTAGAAGTATATGGGTAAACCCACTTTGACATTTCTCGGAAAGTTGGCAACACTGTATTTTAATAATATTATAATTTATGTGGGCACTACGAGAAACTTTTCTGTAAATTTGATCAAAATCGAATAAATGATGTAGCCATAATGAATTTTGGTAATTTTTTTCTTGGAAAGTTAGCAACACTGTATTTTGTTAAAATTACATAAATTATATAAATACTAGGAGAATCTTTTGTGAAAATTTGAATAAAATCGGTTAAATAACATGGCCATAATAAATTTTTTTTAAGCTTTAGTAATTTTTTTCTTGGAAAGTTGGCAACACTGAACATTAATAAAATTATATAATTAATGGGAGTATTAGGGAAATCTCTTCTGAAAATTTGATCAAAATCGGATATATAACGTAGCCAATATGAATTTTTAAAAACTTTAGTAATTTTTTTCTCGAAAAGTTGGCATCACTGGAAAAAACTAAAACCACATGACCATCTTGGGTACTAGAAAAATTTATCCTGAAAATTTCATTACAATCGGTTGAACCGTCTAGGAGTTGTTTTTTTTTTGAAAATGTTACAGACACCGTACCAAACGCTATACCACTTTTTCCTTGCAGTTAAAGTGGTAAAAAATGTTCTAATTAAGAAACAAGTTAAATTTTTGAATATATTTTCACACAAAAACATTATTAATTGTTCATAATCATATAATTTGTATGAGGGACATAGTTCGCTCGCCCCTGCACTAACCTATAACATAAGCAAGGACAAAACTTTTGAACCTTAATAAGTTAGAAAACTTTTATTTATCCCAGCTATTAATAATTATGTATACTATTATAGTCATGATTGAGGACTTAAAAATTGTAGATAATAAAATTAATTTACCTGCTTACGCCATATTTTACTAGTTTTTATTTTCCTGTAGATTTGTATCTGCTTTTTATCATGAAAGAGTATAGAAATAATGAAACAAAAATTGGAATTATGCGCCTTAATGCAACGTTTTTGACTGTAGACACGGTGAGATCGAGTGAGAGAAATTAGATTTGTAAATTGAATTTTGCAACGAAATGAGAGCCAAGCCCGGCCCGCGTGCGTTTTTTGTTTATTTTATTTTTCAAATAAAAATGACGACGTTTTATGAAGTAACTGGCTTTTTCTCAGTCGTTCACGATGCGCGCGAAAATAAATCATGTAAATTAGCCCAGATGTCTTTGATCCAATAAATTATCAAATATAATTTAAATACTGTAATTTCAGCTGGATGACATTTGCCGGTTTTATTGTATTATTTTCAAATTTATATTGTTCAAATGATATTGTTACTTCACTAATGGTTTTAATAACATTTTTTTAAAAAATGTCAACAATCTTTACCTAATAAAATATTGGAAATATTGATTTTTTTAGTTTAATTTTGGTATTAATTTTTATATTATTATTTGTCTATTTATTATTATCTTTTTCATAGTTAATCTAGCAAAGTTTTTAAAATTGATTTGAAAGCTCATGTAAACATACTGGTGTCTGATGTCACACATTTAGAGACAAAAATTAATGATGTACCTGCAAGTTAAGAGCGATTCTAATGGTTTTAATAACATTTTTTTAAAAAATGTCAACAATCTTTACCTAATAAAATATTGGAAATATTGATTTTTTTAGTTTAATTTTGGTATTAATTTTTATATTATTATTTGTCTATTTATTATTATCTTTTTCATAGTTAATCTAGCAAAGTTTTTAAAATTGATTTGAAAGCTCATGTAAACATACTGGTGTCTGATGTCACACATTTAGAGACAAAAATTAATGATGTACCTGCAAGTTAAGAGCGATTCTAATGGTTTTAATAACATTTTTTTAAAAAATGTCAACAATCTTTACCTAATAAAATATTGGAAATATTGATTTTTTTAGTTTAATTTTGGTATTAATTTTTATATTATTATTTGTCTATTTATTATTATCTTTTTCATAGTTAATCTAGCAAAGTTTTTAAAATTGATTTGAAAGCTCATGTAAACATACTGGTGTCTGATGTCACACATTTAGAGACAAAAATTAATGATGTACCTGCAAGTTAAGAGCGATTCTAATGGTTTTAATAACATTTTTTTAAAAAATGTCAACAATCTTTACCTAATAAAATATTGGAAATATTGATTTTTTTAGTTTAATTTTGGTATTAATTTTTATATTATTATTTGTCTATTTATTATTATCTTTTTCATAGTTAATCTAGCAAAGTTTTTAAAATTGATTTGAAAGCTCATGTAAACATACTGGTGTCTGACGTCACACATTTAGAGACAAAAATTAATGATGTACCTGCAAGTTAAGAGCGATTCTAATGGTTTTAATAACATTTTTTTAAAAAATGTCAACAATCTTTACCTAATAAAATATTGGAAATATTGATTTTTTTAGTTTAATTTTGGTATTAATTTTTATATTATTATTTGTCTATTTATTATTATCTTTTTCATAGTTAATCTAGCAAAGTTTTTAAAATTGATTTGAAAGCTCATGTAAACATACTGGTGTCTGACGTCACACATTTAGAGACAAAAATTAATTATGTACCTGCAAGTTAAGAGCGATTCTAATGGTTTTAATAACATTTTTTTAAAAAATGTCAACAATCTTTACCTAATAAAATATTGGAAATATTGATTTTTTTAGTTTAATTTTGGTATTAATTTTTATATTATTATTTGTCTATTTATTATTATCTTTTTCATAGTTAATCTAGCAAAGTTTTTAAAATTGATTTGAAAGCTCATGTAAACATACTGGTGTCTGACGTCACACATTTAGAGACAAAAATTAATTATGTACCTGCAAGTTAAGAGCGATTCTCCTATATTACTCTAATCTATTATTTAACTTTTAATGCCAAATGAATTACCAATAATAGAAAAATAACACTTAAAATTTTAATTACTGTTATAAAATCATTAGATGCGGGTACTTATACGAAACACAATTAGTATCTTTCCAATGTATCAAACTGCTAATACATTGTATATCAATCTATCTGTCTATTTAGTATAGGGGCTATAATTTTCCCCGGAATAGTAAACGGACAATTTTAACTAAACTAATTATTCTCGTGATCCTATTCGGGGGAAGGGGGTAGACTTATAATCCAGCCACGTGACTCTGTAACATATTCCGCGTCGTATGTATACGTGATACGTGATTTAGCCTAACCGCAATCGACAGACGGAAGAGAGACGAGGGGGTGCATCGATATTTACCTCGAAACTCGGGGCGCCGGTGCACATACTAAACTCATTAGCGGGACTCACGTTCAATCACTGCATCGATTATTTGAGTTTGGACACGGCGGCGCGGCGGCGGCTAGCTGCCACAGCCAATTGAACGGGACGTTATAAATTTTATCGGACGCTGTATAACTAAGCGGTGTGGTAACACGTTTTGATAAATGGTCGTGAGCGAGTTTGTGAGCCGGTAAATACGATTATGTGATGTTTCTCATGATTTATATTTTATGATATTTGATTTTTTGCGCTTTTTTGGGGTGATAATTGTATAACGGCGGTTAGTATTTGTGAAAACTGTCGATATTTATAAATTTTTATATGTATAACATTAATAAAACTCATTTCAGAACTCATCATATTGAAATAAAACTACTTTAGGTTAAATTTCTGTAGTAATATTTATTTATAATCGACGTTTCGACGAACTCAACGTCAACTTTATCAGTAAAAATGATAGAAATGACATTTACAGCAAATAACAAAACATAGATACATCTTTTAATCTTTTAATGTAAGTAATTTGGATGTACCATACAAGCACAAAATAAAATAAAAACGACAGACTGCTTTTCCATACATATAAAATATATTATGTGGTGTAAATAGGAGAGATCGGGTACGAAATAGATTAGTGTATGATGAGTGTGAAATTGAAAAAAATGTTGTAGCAAAAGTTGCAGTGTTAGAGTCAGTTAAGATGGTTCGGACATGTTGAGCGAATGTCTAATGAACGTTTGGTTAAAAAAATTTATTTGAATGATTTTGATGGTATACGTTTGCGTGGACGTCCGATGAGTAGTTGGAGTGGTATGATTGAGAGTGTTTTGTATGTATGTAAAATGTATGTATTATATAGTTGTGTATTTTATTCATAAATGCTATTTTTGAATAGTAGGCTCCCTGCGACCATTTTTGTGTCTAGCCCCCCCCCCCCCCCTATATCATTTTATAATTGCATCATTACTAGACCCTGAGTGAAATAAGTCAGTATTATTTCTGTAAATTAAAACAATATCCCTCTCTGAAACATTTTTCTGCGTATGCCACTGGTAACTAGGAACTTAAAAAAATATAATAAACTTTTCACTGAAATATCTAAAAACAATCAATATTGATTTCTTTATAATTTTCGTACACAACGGAATAATAAAATTTCAAATTGACCAATGTTCAATTTTTGCACTGGTTTAATAAATTCAATTAAAATACTAATTATATTTGCACATATAAAAAAATTACGCAAAAAATATTTTCGGAAGCTTTGAAATTCCCATATCAAAATTAGCTAAAAGCTTTTTTGTCTACATAGACCTTAATAATATAATACGAAGTTTATATCAAGTTTAATATGTCTTCATCAAAAAAAGGATAATTAAAAAATTAATGAAGTCAAAAACATGGAACAAATTCATTATACACTCTCTCGCTGGACATGTATATATATTTTATAATGGCGTTTGTAATTTATTTAATGCTTATTAATCTGTGTTTTAGTAGCAGAAAGGTCAATGATACAATCATTTTTTACGGGTAAGTATAATTAATAATAACAATTTTATGTATTGAAGATAATGTATAAAAGAAATGATCATTTTTCAAGATGTATCACTGCCATTCATTATAGAATAATTAATTAATGCTTTTTAGTTTTTGACATATCATCAGATTTTTAATTATATATTCATTAAATAAAGATAATTTTATTATGTTCGAGTTGAAGATAATGCGTGAATTTATTAATTTAGCAATGTAAAAAGTCAAGCTTATTAATGTTCAAATCAGATCATTAATATTAATTTTTAGAAGTTCTATGTTATCTTACATTTTACAAAATTAATAATAAGTTTATATATAGGTTTATATAGTTTATAGGTATTTAGAAATATTTCAAACATAATTATTTGTTTTAGTTTTTAATATTTAATTATATTAAATTAAAAATTTGAATACTAATCAAACACTCTGCTTATTGTACGCTCGGTGAATTTCATTTTATTTTATTTTTTTTTAACTTTTTTCCTTTACAAGTAGAATTGGCTTGTAAGAAACTTCGTAACTTCAATTAAAATTTAGAAAACGTACAAATTAATGTTTAATAAATAAATGTTTTTATATGAAAAACCAGGTGTTTTCTAAATTTTAATTGAACTTACAAACCAATTCTCTACCTACAAAATTAATACCTAGGAACAAATAAAGAATACAAATTTTTTTCTTTTACTTACGCCATATTTAAAATTTTACATTTTTTTTCTCTTATTGATAATTTGAATTAAAATATTATAAAATATCGTTTTTAAATTTTTTATGTCAATTTTAATCGATTAGACGAGAATCGACTAAAAGTCGAAAATTATTTTGAAAAAAATTAAATTAAGGTTACTTGCATGTATTTTTTTTATTCTTTGTTTAGCTTTGTTTGGAACGCTTGTAGAAAAATAGCATATGTCACTCGGCGCAGAATGCTGTTTTTATGTTTCGCCCAGATTTCTTGGTCTCGCCTCTATCTCCGCCGTAAGTATATGGGCTTAATACAATAAAGATCAATTTCTGCTTCTCGTAATAAAATATATAATTTTCTCACTCCAAACTTTAGTAAAAAATAAACATTTAAATATAGCGTATATTGTACTTTTTCCAATTACCTACTATTGTTTATCAAACATATTCAATAATAACTAGTAATCTTAAACTTAATAATCAGTTGGTAATCAAGATAATAATCTTCAGTTTTTTGATCAAACTTGAATAAGTCAGTGGAGGAACATTATCTATTTTTTTCAATTTTGATAGATCGACATAACACATCCACAGATACATACAATGGCTTCTTTTATGCCGGAAGGTGATTGGCTAAGACCCTCCGCGTGCACCGACAGACGTCAAATGACGTACAAAAGTGTATGTTCCGTTGACCACCCAAGCAGCTGACATTCTATGCGTTGATAAGTCTCCAGTGTAATGCTAGATCTTCTGCTTCTTCGATCCTTTTATACATGTAGTTATTGTTAATTCCACGTACTGGAACGAATACCTACTAATTTAATAGTATTTAAGTAGTTTTGTTCTAATTAGTAACGGCAATGTCTACGGTTAGACTCTCGGCTACGATCGTTTTGTGTGACTATATGTACATATGTATGTGTGTATGTACGGGTGCATAGACGAGTTGATTTTCATCATTAGTGGGTTAGTGCAGTCATGCAACTAATGGAGCAGAATTTGTTTTATTTGCGCCCGTTGGTTTGCGTGTGTCATTTCAATGACAGGGTTGTAGTAGCTTAAAAGAATTTCATATACAGGATAATTTATTTTCCTTGTCTCTTCATTAATTATTAATATACGACGAGGGTAAAATTGAAAAAAATGTGGTTGCAAAAAATTTTGGTATTAGTCAGTTAAGATGGTTCGGTCATCTTGAAGGTATCATGATTTTGAAGGTATACGTTTGTATAGATGGAGTTGTATGATTGAGAGTGTTTTGCGTGAGTGAAATTTTTCATGTATGAGAGATATTATTAATGTGAATGAAGGCTAGACTTGCTCTTGCTTGTCTGGATAGGAATGTTTAGAGAAAACGATTTTTGGGAGATAGTGGAAAGAGTTTGTGCCATACCCTTTTAGTAAACAAATGAAATTAAACAAAATGCTGATAGAAAGTAGTTTGAAGTTTTCGAATTTCCAACTGTAATAAATAGAAATAAAACTCAATATGAATAACGTGTTTTATGTTAATTTAAAAAATATTAAATAAACAGCGAAAAAAAAATCTAAATTTGTAAATATTTCTCATATAATAGCTTGTATTTACTTTCAATTTCGATAAGTCTCTTAATATATTATTATTGACTATAACAGATTTAAGATGTTCGGTCTGTTGGGAGAATCACAAAAAAATTCGATTTTCAGCAAAACAGAACACAAATATATAAATCATTTTTTTTGCTGAATCATCAATAATATGTTTCAAAACATCAGGAAAAGCAAAATATGATTTAAGAACGTTCGTCAGGAAGTAGCGAAGTTAACAGAAAATAGTATCATAACAAAAAAGATAAAACTTTAATGCTATAATATGGGGACTTCATTTATTGACAGTCCCATACAATTACAATTAAACGAAAGAACATTAATTAAGATGTTGTAATAAAAATAATTCTGTATATCAAAAAAAAAATCGAGTTTTTTTAAAAATATTATTAATTTTTTATCGAGGCCCATACATCAAAGTTTTCCAGGGCTCATCATATTTGCCAGTCTGCTACTAATGTTGAGCAAGGTGGCTTAATACAAGACAGTTTGAGCCCTACAGCAGTTTATCGAGTGTACCAGATCTGGGAAAAGGGGGAAAAATTTATTGTCCATTTATGTTGTCAATATTGTTTAAGTTGGTAATATTTAATTAGGTGTTCATTACTATTGAATTTTATTCTATAAGTTGGCAAATTTTTTCCAATTTAACATAGTAAAATATTTTTCAGAACTCTCATTGTATTAAAATAAAAACTTATTAATTATAATAAATATAATTATGAATACTGGGTTGCATATATTATAAACATTGTGTCGTATAAGAAAAATTGTGATTATCACACACACAACACAAGCAACAAAAATAGTATTTGTTTACCATTTTTAAAATTGGAAAAATGTAGAAATAGTTATAATTATTATTCAATAAACTTAAATAATTTTTTACCACTTGGAATACAAAATCTGAATAATAAATGTTATAAGAGTGTTATTAAGGACATATTACTGGATTTTGCTCCATATTCAACTGACGACTTTATAAACTATTTTCAAGTTACAAATGAATAATATGTTTTAACTGTATTTTAATATGCATTGTAAGTACTATAACATAAAAAATAAATATTATTATTATTATTATAGATTGCCAACATGTAATTTGCAACAAGGCATACGTCATTAAATATTATGGATAAAATGGCTGCTATAATGTAAATCTGTTTTGGTATTAAATCACTTTGTTATTGACAACAATAAATGATTTTGGTATTAGGTATTTAAAATAGAATTTAGTTAAATCTTTGTTTTATTGATAGCAAAATAATTATGTCAACATAGTTTAAAATCGTTCATTATGAAACCGACAGTTAGAACAATAATTTAACTTTTATGTTAAACAAAGAAAAACAAGAACCAGAAACTGACAAATAAAAAACGTGTTTCAAAATGTAAAATTTGCATAAGCAATCAATCAGTCAACGCATCACTTTTTACACGAACCTAAACACAAATCCAAGGATCCGATTAAGGCACATGTTCACATGGACAAGCAGCCGGAACAAAATACGGCACAAAACATTGCAAAAGTAAACCGACAACCGACTATATCCCAGCCGCGTAAACGCATCTCTCTAGCACACACACACCAGCCCTCCGATAACTGTATCAGCCCAGTATCGTGACGCGAGAGAGACATAGGAGCTGAGGCAAAGACCCCGAGTATTTTATAGTGATTGATCGCATGTTCAATTTGGTATCAGCCACACGAATCCTGACATGGAGACTAACGAACCATATCGGGAGAGCGGAGCTGGTGAAGATTCGGAGGGGGGTGGGGGGTGGTTTGAATCGTCGAAACCACCGGATAGCTTCTTCGTTGCCACTATCAACTTACCGAACGTTCATTTAGATTTTAGATGATGTCGGGTGCTCGTTTATCGTATCATGTACGGATTAGTAGTTCTTGTTAAACTATCGTTTTCGATTCGTCAAATCGTTTAAATTCGATGCGCAATTTCGAATGGCTTTTCCTGGTTTTATTTTTGAACACATGTAACGACATATAGCATTGACATTTTCAGATAGATAAAATGAAATTGAATAAAAAAAATAAAAATTGTGCAATAATCAAATATCAAGTTATTTATTTTTAAATTTTATTATATATTGTTTCGATTTACCAAACGCTGGTTAAATTTACTTTAGTAGTAAATATGCAGGTTTTCATATAAAAAAAAAAGAAATAAATTTAATCTATTGGTATTAAAATATTATTATTAATGATAATCATAATCTGGTAGCAAATTGTTAAAATAACATTTGTTTTTAAAGTTATTTAGTAAGAAAATAAAATTGAATAATTTGATAATAAAACGTATATTGAATTTTTATTTACAAAAGATACAATTTTGAATTATTTAGAAAAAAAAAAAATTAAAAAGATTGTAAAATAAAAATTAAATAGAAATTTCATATGAAAATTGACTAATAAAAATATTAAAACAATAAAATTGACACTCTAAATTTTAGTCGAAAATTTAGAATTAAAATAAATTTTGCAAAAATACAATAACATATGTTACTGCATTATATTTAATATTATTTCGAGAATTTTATCTAATTTTTACTATAACCATGGTTATAATTATAAGGTCTATTCAAATGAATGCGTATCGGATTGCAAGCGTAAATGTATGCTAGTCTGTAGTCTGCAAAACAAAAACATTTACCTAATAAAAACTGCATTGATAATTTTCTGATACATCATTTATCGCTTGCATTATGCATATACATGATTGCATTTTTCGCAAAAAAGAAATAAACTTGTAACAATAACCGGAAAGAACGTATCAATTTAAAACATATTATTTGCATATGTCAATACCTCATTCATGTCATTCAAGTATCACATAACTGTTTGCAGAAATAATATAATACAATATATATATATATATATATATATATATATATATATATATATATATATATATATATATATATACAATGTCATCAGTAACTGACGCATTATATAGGAAAATAAAAATATTATTTGTTTTTTGAAATATATTACTCATATTACGGGACTTTTTGGTGCTTATCTAGAAATTAAAAATATACTAGGTGAAAATACTGATATCACTACCGATATAAGTATTTTGCGTGAGCGAAAGTTTCCAAGTAGTAGAAATAAAAGAGCATGTATGTTTGAAAATCAACACAATGGATTTCAATCAATGATTTTTGGTTTCCACTATAGGAAAGTAAATAAAATTTTTTATATAAATATAAAATTATTTTACTCGTATATGTATTTCTATTTCAATAAATATGTTTATTTTAACAGAAAAAATATTAAAATTTGAAATATGTGAGCGTTTAATATACACGTGGTATGTGTCATCACGGATACATTTTATTTATAAATATATAAATATATAAATATATATATATATATATATATATATATATATATATATATATATATATATTTATATAATTTCGTATTTCAATAAATATTATGATTCAAATATGTTTTAAAATTATAACAATTCAATTAATAACATAAATTAATAAAGTGTATGTAGGTCAACTATAAAAACATGTTTTCAAATTGATTTATTAACTACAATAATTATTTTTCCACACATAATTAGCATATAGCAACGTAACTATTCATAAATCAATGTAAAATATCATAATTATTTTTCAAAAAAAAAAAAAAAAGAAAAGTTACACATGATATCAAAGTTATTTTCATTTACAAAACTTTAATAAATAAATTTCCAAATATCTTATTATAATTTATGATATAAAATCATAGAAATTTCGTATTCGAAATTATTATTCTGTGTCTTAAGTTATAAAAGCGCCGCTCAAATAGAAAATAAACTATAGTATAATTATTTGATATTGAAAGTTATCATAAAAAATAATTATCCCGTGAGTGTTGAAATATCGATTTGCATATAAATTATATGTTCACATGTGTTTAAATTAAGTAACCAAATAAGTACTTACAAATTTGATGTGTTGTTGGAATACTGATATGTGACACTCACCTGGTAACAAGAATATTGTTATTAACGATAATCAAAACATACATATTTCAGGTGTTATAAAATATGTGCATAATTTAATTCGAGCTAATATTTATTATATTTCAAATAAATATTATAAAAAATAATAATAAAAAAATTTGTTGTGGCAACAACAGGATCGACTGTTATCGTAGTAAATAAATTTATGGAATAGAAAAATTTGTATAATACTGTAGTCATTATACCACCTATTTTCAGAATTATTTATACATACATACATACACAATCACGCCATGTACCCAAAAAGGTGTGGCACAAACTCTTTTCATCATTCCGAAATCAGTCGCCTCCAAACATTCCTATCCAAACAAGCAACTTTCGCTTCATCCACATTCATAATTCATCTCACACATGCTCTTTTATTCCTACTACTTGGAAACTTTCGCTCACGCAAAACACTCTCAATCATACCACTGCAACTACTCATCGAACGTCCACGCAAACGTATCCCATCAAAATCATTCAAATACATCTTTTTAACCAAACATTCATTAGACATTCGCTCAACATGTCCGAACCATCTTAACTGACTAACACGGGGCAACTTTTGCTACAACATTTTTTTCAATTTCACACTCACCATACACTAATCGTATTTCGTACCCGATCTCTCCTATTTACACCATATACCCCACGTAAAAATCTCATTTCCACAGCAGTCATTTTCCGTTTATTCTTTTGCAACCAAACCCAACATTTACTACCATACATCAACGTAGGCACCAAAACTGCATTGTATTTATGTCGTATTATTTTGCTGTATCGAAAAATGAACAAATAGAATAATTGCATGTTAACAGTATAATCAATTAATAACGTTTTATGCAACTAATTCTTATTTTATTGGTAACATTTGATGTAAAACAATATAAGTATCTAATTAGTTTACAGATACTGTAAAATAATAATTTTATTTTAGTACAAACACTAACTCAATTTAGTATTAATAAAAAGCTTCATTTAACAAACAATAAAAATTAAAGCAAGAAAGAAAAAAAATACATAAACTAAAATTGTGAAATCATCAAAAAAACAAAACTAAAAGCACTTAGTTGGAAATGTAACTCTAAGACCACGAACAAGAAAAAACGATAAAATTGAAATAAAATAAACATAATACGTCCTCTTGTAACATATTTATTTTGTCTAGTTAGACAATAAAACCAAAGCTGTATGAAAACCATTAAATCCGTGAGGGGTTCCCGCCACTCGAAGCATCCGTAGTGGAGTTGTAACTCCGGCAAATAAAAACCGCAAAAGAAATAAATGAAAATTAAGAACGCTACAGCGCACTCTTACAAATAAACGTGGCGCAGTCCGTAGGATGATAACTTTTTGGTTACTTTTCGGTTGCTGGCTGCTTCAAGAATCGAAATCGGAATCAAACAAAACACACACACACAGAGCCCCAAAAAGAAACGAAACAGAGTCTACTCTCGTTTCGGTTTAGTTTCGATTCGGAGTATACAGGCAATCGAGACACTCAACCGTTCCCCTTCCGATTCTTGTAATTTTCGAGTGGGTCCCGGAACTTCTTCCTAGTTTTATTCTTTTACTGTTGTACCGAAGGCATCGATCGAATAACCACCCTTAGTTTCGTTTTGGATTGGTTTGATCGCTGAGAACTAGCTGGGATACACTCGATGCATCACAATGTTGCGCCGACAGTGCATGCCAAACGTTTCAGATCTGCATTCTTGTTTTTTTTTCAACAAAATACTGACAAAGTTGAAGGGAAAAATCACTTCATCAAATTTTATACAAAATTAATTAATTTTATACAAAATTATAACTGAAAATTTATAAATACCAAAAATTCGAAACGTTTAGTTTATTTAATAAAGTGCCACATTATTAAGTAAATATTTGTTGAAATAGTTGAAATTGTTCACGAAGTGCAATGTTTAAATGAGTAAACAACAATGTTGATTTGGCCTATTAATTATTTTGAATTCGATTTAAATGTAACGCATGGTATGTAAATTAACAGAAACATTGTAATTTCATTATGCGAATTAAATTGTTTATATACTATTTGTTTAGAAACCAATGTTTTTGTTTGACACGAATTACATATAGTACAAAGAATTGTCGAAAGTTTCATTTAAATTATAAAAAGATAAAGGTTTTTATTAACTATATATTACAATTTTTTGAAAATGCAACTTAAAATTGAGTTATGCTATCTGCTTATTTTATTAAAATTAGCAACAATCTAAAAATTAATTCCACTTTAATATACACTTTTGGTTCATATTATTCAGTCGTTAGTAATGTCAAATTTTTCAGAAACAAATTTGTCACTTTTAGTAGCAAAAAAAAACACTAAATTGTTACAATAATGTCAAAAATAGATCAAAAAAACTGTCCCGATATATACTCTAAAAAAAATCGGTGTACATCGGAAAAGACATCCTATTGTCAATATTTTACTTCAACTGAGCATATCGTACCCATATATACCAAATTTCTTGACATAATATTATATAGTTTTTAGAATACAGATAGTGTAAGCTCGCCGTGGAACACCCTGTATAGAATGTAATAATTTTATTGAAATAGTACAGTTATAGACGGAAGAAACATCAGATTACTTCTTTAAGTAATAAAGCCTAGCTCGTTGAAACCATTCGTTCATTATTTTAAATTTAAAACCGTTTTGAAAAGATAAAGATAAATGATGTGATCCATTGAAGCGATAACATAATTTCCTTAATTTTCTTAAATTCACAGCTCATTAATTTGACGGACCAATACGTATACTTGAAACCGGAGGATTTCTTTCGCGTATTTGTAAATTATTTTCTTGCAGAAATTTAACGTTTTTTGGTTGCAGCATCTTTGCATGCTCACCAAACTGTGAAATTGAATTCTCCTATATACTAGTATTAGATGCAGAGGCCAAACCTTTTACTGTTTTTTCCCAACTAACTGTATATTTGGAAAAGATCGTTTGACGCTTTTGAAATATTGATTAAAAACTTACTGGTAACTTTGCTAGAATTTGCTTCAAGCAAATTAAGTCAATGTTTTTTGTTAATGAGTGTGCTAGAGAAAGTTTTTTTTTTTTTGCCTACAGACAATTTTTTATTTGTAGAAAAAAAAAATGTTAATTAGCTAAACTTTCAGCAAATATTTTTTCTCCTACAAAAATCTTGCGCAATATGAAATATTTGAAAGATTTTTTTTATTTAGAAATTAATATTAAATATTTAAATGTTTAAATGGTACCTATTATTACGAAATCTATGAAGTAAGTTTATGTTTATTTTTTGTCAGTTTTAGAGAATAATCAAGTAAATTAATTGTTTCCATTTATATTAAAAAGAGTAATTTTCTAACCACAACTTTGAAATTGAATAAAAATGTAATAGATTAATATGTATCATAATATTAATTTAATGAATATTTTTTAAATTCTATGGTATTTTGTAGCTCTATAAGTTGCGGTGATCCTATTAAAAGTTTGAAAGCTGTAAACTACAAGTTCAAATATTTTCTGGCAATAAAACAAATTAAATAAAATTAATTTTATTATAATTATTGTTATGTTTTAATATAATAAGTTTTAAAAGATTTTTTACTTTCCCACCTCTTTTGTTTATGAAAAAGTGCTTTTATTTTTCACTTTTAAATAAATTTTTATTTCTACCTCTTATCAAATATGAGTAGTATATCTATTTTTTATATATTTTGAAACATCTAACTAACTACTTAATAAATAATTTTAAGTGAACGTTAAAAGTAATTTCGAGTAAAATGATTTTTGACATACACAAATACTGCACTTTTTTCAAACTTAATCAAAAATAAATTACAATCCAATAAATCTACTATCCATCCATGTTATCAAAATTCACTTCACTATGTCACTTCAACTAGAAAGAAATCCTAATGTTTCCCGATTCAGTAAAATCTAAATTCAAAATTCCCCACGGAATTGTTTTTCGTCAATTGGACAAGCCTGACGTCGACGAACCTTCATGAAAATAAAAAAAAAAAAGACACGAAACGATTCCAGATACAATATACAATCGAACTGATACTGACGCGTCAAGTCGAACTCCGTGTCCCGTATAATATCAACACACATCTCCGACGAAGCGGCGGCGATTTCAAGACGGATTCCAAAGTTATAAAATTCCGCAACAAATGCGGGAGTGTGTGCGGGGGCGTCACAGGCGGAGCAAAGTGCATCCGGAACTGAACGGCTTTCTATCGGAACGGTGAAAAATATATATACGAAATGGTTTGCGATGGATGAAACCAGCGCGCGGCTGGAAAGCGAAATCATTTCATTCGGGATTGGAATCGTTTCCGTTTGACCACGGGATATCGCAGAATTGGTTGGAAATGAACGGTTGGAGAGAAAAAGTTACAGTTTTTCCACTTGCCTGCTTCGGACTCGTCTTTTTTTTTCTTGTTTTTAATATTTGTAGCGATAGAAAATGCGGCAGTTTTGTGAAATATTATATGTGTCCACCAGAACATAAACTGACATAAATTCATTCATTAGAACTTAGTGTTATGTGAAATGTTATTATATTTTATATGTTTACAAAATATTTTAGGTACAAATTAGACTAGGGTTTATATTAGTAAATCAATGTAAATTTAAATTAATAATTACTATAATTTTCCTATATTTTTTATTATAATTTTTTTTTTATGTAAATTTATTAATAATTTATGAAATTACAAGAAAAATATAGTAAAATTACTGTTGTACACTGTGTTGAAGTGGACTCTAATTTCCTTATTTTAAATAGAATACCTCATTTTTTATTTTATCATTGAATTTTGAAGTAAACTTTACATAAAATACATTAAAAATATTTTACTTCAGTGTTAACTGTTTTTGACGTATTTTAACGTTTTTGATTTTTTTTGTTTGAAATCGGCAACATACTTCCGGATCAATATCCATAAGAAAGCTTTGGACCAAAGCTTCCTTAATAAGACCTAATTAATGCTACCAAATTTTGTGGCAATATTATATAATATGCTCATCATAAGACACTCTGTATTTATTTCTAATAATAATTATAATTTTGTATAAACTTAATAAACAATAACAAAATATAATTTACTGTTTTTTTTTTTTTAGAAAAAGATAAATATTTATATCCAGTTTACAGTTGATAGACAAATAATTTCTTTTCAATTAAATTAATTATCAGTTGTCTAGTCATGTTATTTGTGAGTATAATTGTGAAAGATGACCTTCTGATACCATACTATAACTATATTCTTGAAAATTACAATTTATTATGAAATAACATACAGGATTTACCATTCAAATTAATAGGAGTAAGAACTAATTTAAAATAAAAAGCTTTTAAGTTTTGTTACATTATAATTAAAATTTCTACTTTCACTAAATGTGTATCATAATATTTAAAAATTATGTAAGTATAATATATCCCAACCATATTCAATACATCAGAGTTTAAATTTAATATCCAGCCATAAATCAGAATTCCTAACACCTTAATTCAATTACTCGTAAAAAATATTACATCCACAAAAAAAAAAAAATCCCGATTCAAAAATGAAACAATAAACTCATATCTATTGTACATCTCCTGACCGATACAAAACCGTAACTCCGCTATTGGAGGTATTGCAAACCAGTGAGGGAGGGGCCCAACACACGGGGCCCAGCCACATATTCTAATTACATTTGATTGTGTTGTGTGCGTAAATCCCGGGTCTTCCCACGGGCACTACATCCCGGATACGGGCAATCAGGAACCGCGAAGGATCAGATAGGTTAGCCGGCGAGCACAACAGTAGCAAGCAGCAGCAGTAGCTGACTGGGGCCAGTGCTCTCTGCGCCAACAAATCATTGCTATCCGGTGTATTTCGTACGATGGCCGATATGTATGGGTGGTGTTTCACTGTTTCGTTGTATAAGCTTGTAGTTGTTGGGCTTACCGGCAGAGGTTACGAACTGAACGCAATGAACTTAACACATAACAACGGAACAAGGTTACGATTAGAGGTTTGATCGCGCCAGCCCAGACCCGGTGGCTATAGTAATCAATGAGTTTGCGTAACATGGGTAGTGAAATGACTGAATGAATGACAGCTTTATGTAATAAAGTAAATGCGGTCTGTCGTAAGGATTGAATAATGTTATATTATACATTTTTTTCTATGACTGTTAAAAATACTAGACTGTTTTTTATACGTAAAATATATCTCATCAGTTTGGAGTAGAACATTATACAGTGTGTAAAGTGATGAGGTTTCCTATAGGTAAAAAAATTTAATATGAGTTTTATGAGAAAAACTTATTCTTTATAAAAAATTTGCTTCTATCAAAACCCCTAATAGTCAAAGAAAAATCCAGTAATCACTTAAGATAAGATTAAAAACTTGATATTATGTCGAGTTGTTGATTTTAAATATGACTAAGTCCGAATGTTACATCAGTATCGTGTGAAAAATGTTAAAAATATTTTTCATACAAGAGACTTACTTTTTAATTATTATTATTATTATTAATTTTCCAAAATATAATTATTAGTAACACGATACTGATGCAACATTCGGACTTACAATTAGTCATATTTAAAATCAACAACTCGACATAATATCAAGTTTTTGATCTTATATTAAGTGATTATTGGATTTTTCTTTGACTATTATGGGTTTTTATAGAAGCAAATTTTTTTATATAGAATAAGTTTTTCTTATAAAACTCATATTAAATTTTTTTTCCTTAGGAAACCTCATCACTTTACACACTGTATATATGTTTTCTGATAATTAATATTAATAATAATTAATACGTCCTACTGATTGAAGAACTTGTTCTATAAACTGTATACTTAGAACGTTGTTTTTAATAACTAAATAACTTAATAAATACTATAACAAAACAATATTGTTAATACTTATAATATGTAAAATGTTTGATTAAATTATTTTCAGTAATATATTTTAGCAAAATTTATGTTTTTACATTAAATACATGGCTATGTATATATTTATTGCATACGACAGGTGACGTTGATAAATATAAAATAATACCGGCTTTTAATAACATTTTAATTATATGTTGGATAAAAATTTAATAATTCCACACAGCAATTTTCGAAAATTTAATTCTTTCATTGCCGTCATTTATCAAAATAAAATTTAATAATAAATTAATAACTTTTGTAGCTACGACGTACAAAAATAAAACTATCATTAAAATTTAGATGTAACATTAATTTTTAGAACATGCAAATATAATAAAGAAGCATTATAGTAGAAATTGTATTCAAGCTTCTGCTTTTACCACTAACACCAGATTGTACAATTTTTGTATATAAAAATGCATCATATAAAGCCAAAATAAGGTTATACTAGTTACCAACTAAGAAAATAAAAAGTCAACAATCCCCAAATGGAAAACGTGACACTTAAGATGATATAAACAATACAATTTAATGAAATTTTTAATTTTTACACTATATTTAACAAATGCTTAAAAAGTTTAAATAACTAATGAAATTATCACAAAATCATTTCAAAGATCTAGTCAGCGTTTCCATGTAAGTTTCTTTTTTTTCACTTCTTGATTAAATCCCGATCACGCGAGAGAGAAGTCTCACGAAAGATAAACCGCGTGCAACGAGAATAAAACGAACGAAAAAAGAAAAAGAAAAAAACCGTGTCGTGCTCGTGTTTGTGGTTGAACACGAGATGACGATGATTCTGCTTCGCACTGTACCAGAACTGATTGGTAATTAGGCGTCGAGACCGAATTATATACGAGGAATTTAAAAAAAAATGAAGAAGACAACCAACTTAATGCGAAGACGGCTCTAAATGATAGTGTTCTAGGTGCTGCGTGGCTTATAACAACCGGCCTTCACCGTTTCACTAGATCGAATTCTCGAGAAAATAAGGACTTTTCACAATTTTTGATTTATTTATATGGTATTCTACATAAAACAAGATTAGATAGACCACTTTGACATTATCACATAAATGATAATAGAAACAAAAAAAAATTTCACCGAAAGCTGGCAACATTGTATTTTGTTAATATATAATATTATAGGCGCTAAGGGTATCTTCTGTAAAAATTTGATTAAAATCGGATAAATAATGCGGGCATAACAATTTTTAAAAAATTATTAATTTTTTTCGGAAAGTTGGCAACACCGTATTTTAATAAAATTATAATTTATGTGAGCACTAGGAGAAACTTTTCTGAAAATTTGATCAAAATCGAATAAATAATGTAGCCACAATGAATTTTTAACAATTTTAGTAATTTTTTTCTCGGAAAGTTGGCATCACTGGAAAAACCAAAATCACACGACCATCTTGGGCACTAGACAAATTTATCCTAAAAATTTCATTAAAATCGGTTGAACCGTCTAGGAGTAGTTGCGATCACAAAATTTTGTCTGACGACCGAGCGAGCGAGCTGACGACGCACATCCATACACCCACATAAACTAAGTTCAGATTCGTCATCTAGAGGCTATATGAAGAATTTCTATATACAATTTTTTTTTTTGAAAATATTACAGACCCCGTACCAAACGCTATACCACTTTTCCTTGCAGTCAAAGTGGTAAAAAACAATGACATATAGTATTATAACCGTATCAAATATGATTCAAACTTCGAACATACGATAAAAATAAGATTCCAATTTTTAAAAATAAAACAAAAAAAAAACCTCGAAAATCTTTGTCCTCTTCACTTGGCTATGCTACTAGTAATTACAAATAAATACAATAAAAAATCCACATATTTGTACTACTTTTTTCTGTACCACAAAATAAAATTTTACTTAAAAACCAGTTCCAAAATATTGGTATTCCATACAATAATTAAATAGCCAAACACAAAATTATATTTCGTGTGCAATACATCTATATATTTAAGTAATTAAATCGCTTAAAAATTTTCTTCCAATTACAAAAATACATTTTAAAAGAACAGTAAAAATTTTCATTTTAAATAACGCTTTCTTAAACCCCCCGCCCCTCACCCATTTGACCCGTAAGAGCAAAGTTTCAATTGAATTCCAGAATTACGTTTAATGGTTCACACCCCATTCACTTAATGATTCCGTGGCTTACAAGAGAGAGCACAGCCATATTGTCCTTGAGACTCGAATGCAACTGAAAACCACGTCACGGGTGATTAAACAAATGCGCTCGTGTTACCAGTCAAAAATTATACATTCTTCACCGTAGCTGATAAGAATATACACGGAATAAATGAGCACCTCAATGGAATAGTGACAAATATGTCACTTTAACGCCGACGTCTAATATTATTTAATGAATGTGTACAAACGCCATTTCTGGAAATAAAATTCATAAATTTGGCTTTAAAATTAATTTTATTATTTCAAATCGGTATTATTTTTTCGGTTAAAAGTAACCGGTTTTTAAGAATTTTAAAATATCGGTTAAGGTTACGGTAACAGTTTGCAAAATATTTACAAAAATATCGGTTAACTGGTTTAGGTCAAAGTGACGTAATTGTCACTATTCAACTGAGGCCCAATACGAAAACGCACTCAAAGAGTTAAAAAAATATACTTGTTTTGCTCCTAAGTGGGGTGTTTAGTGTTTTAAAAAAACCGAACAAGAAATTAAAGTTGTTAATGGCTTCGTAAATGTATTTTTAAATTCTTTTTGGAATATTTCTCGACGGTTGAAATAACCTATAGGCTATAGGTTAAGTCTAAACGATGCATATATTTTAGTGACGATGATGTAACTTAATAAACGAGAACACAACTGTGAAATAGACGATTAATTTAAATATCGGAAATTATTTTAATGCCTGTTAGACTAAACTAAATCCAAATTAACTTGTTACACATTAATTTTGAAGTATAATGTACAACACTGTTGTGTACTCTTCGTGTGGTTATATTTTAATGAAATTGATAATATATTAAAATAAAATTGCTTTAGAATATAGTTCTGTATTAATATTTATTAATAATCGACGTTTAGACGAACTCAACGTACGTCTTCATTACGAAAAATGATTAGAAGATACTGTAATAATCTAAATATCCTTGTACCTATTTAATCTTTCATTAAAATAAAAAATAAAAATTAAATTTCAATTTCAACCGCAACAAAAAAAAATTCTAATAATAATAAATGTTTTACTAATTCAAATTCAAAATGTAAATGTTTATACATACATACACAATCATGCCATATACCCAAAAGGGTGTGGCACAAACTCTTTCCATTATCTCGAAATCAGTTTACTCCATCCAGACAATCTTAAAAAAAATAATGTATATTTTTTGTTTCGAATTGCTACTACAAATGTCACAAAAATGCATTTTGCGTTATTACTACTCGTTTATGTATCTCTAATTTAAATAAATTTTATAAATTTTTATGTCAGTGACATTATATAACACCTCTATTAACATTAACTCTACATACCTATTCGAACACTTCAAATATCGTCAAAATTGATGAAAAATATATCGTTACAAACTCTACATCAAATGTCACATAAAATAACATATAACCAGAATAAATATTGACATACTTCATTCGTAACATACATGTTCTGTTCCATAAAAAATGTAATACTATTTCAGTTATTTTACTATGTTATTTTTTTTTTTATTATTATTTTTATTTCGCTCTCAGATATTTCTTGTATTAGGAAATATGTTTTTATTTTTAATTTAACTAATTATATACATGTCAAATAACTACATGTCTTTATATAAAATTTTAACGGTTACTCAATTCTTAATTAACTGACAATTTTAAATTTGTTTTAAATAGTAATCCCGTTTTTACCTACATACATAATCAGTATACTCAAAAGAGTGTGTGGTACAAACTCTTCCCACTATCCCGAAATCAGTTTCCTCCAATCTAGAAGCTAGAGTTGCTTGTCTGGATAGGAATGTTTGATGAAAACTAATTTCGGAGGTAGTGGAAAGAGTTTATGCCACACTCTTTTCAGAACATGGCGTCATTGTGCATTAATGTAAATATAAAAAAATATACTAAATTTGCTATTTAACTATTCATGTTTAACAGACAACTATGAAACCTTTTGTTTATCTGTGGTAATAGTTGTATGAGACGATTTTCACCGATGTAATTTTGGCATGATTAAAATGATAAAAAAATCAAGGTATTTTTTTCTGTTTTTGTTTCAGAATTCTAAAAATAATTAGTAAAATACTATACAAAAGTTGCAATTTTTACTAAATTTTTACTAAAAATAAAAAAGAAAGATACAAATGAATCTTTCCTAAATAAAATGACATATAATTTAGAAATGTATCATGATATTTGTCTTAATTTTTAATAGAAAAACAAAACTATGTTAATAAGAATTAATACTTAATGATCATCAAATTTTGTCCTGTGTCCTCGACATTACAATCAGTTTTTTAAAACAGGTACAGACTTAAAAACCCTATTACTTCACAAGTTTCCTCCATCGCAGCTTGATAACGAGTTCCACACAAGTTAAACTACATCCAGTCAAAACAACTTAATAAATTTTTTTAAACTTCACAACACCAATAAAAATCTAAAAAGTTAAAAATAATAAAGAAACCAAACACAAAATTGTATCAAATTATAGCGAACATTATCACGTACGAAAAAACGTTGTAATAAATCAAAAAAACGCACCATAAATCCTATAAAGTTATCCTTTGCCAGGACCGCCCGTACAAGAAGTTAAACTCCGACGATCTTATAAAACTACTAACCATCTGATTTTTCCTGGGATAAAAAAAAAATTTCCCTCGAAGAAAAAAAAAACATTATCCTGTTTTCATTCCAGTGATCCCGTTAACATTCAGACCGCGTGCAAAGGACCGAAGGGGTAGGCAAAAGGGGGAGTAAGGGTTAAATAAACCGAGAGTAGCATCGAAAGTAGAATCAAAGTCGAAAGTGCAGACGATAGAAAATCGAGAGCGAATGTTGGTAACGATATTTAATTGAATTAATAACGCCACATAGCTGATTAATAATTGGGATTAGACGTTTTAAAAGTTCTCTCAAACAAAAGCCGTTTTTCCAAGCGCAAGTTTATTGCATTGCATTGATAAAATAGAGGAATTGTCGAGAAAGTCGGTTAATAAAATCAACGAGTGAAAAGTCATTTAATTTTTTTTTTTTCAAGATTTAAAACTGTATTTTATAATAAAATTCTGACGAAATAATATAAAAAAATTAAACTTTATTTTATTATTAAATCACTAATAATCGCAAGTATTCACTTCTGGTGTAATGTGGTGTTAAATTAACTTAAATTTCTAATTTCATAAAATTGAAATTTTAATTGATTTATTGAGTTATGTAGATATAAAAGATTATTAAAATTAAAAACTCTGTATATATTTTATTTAAAAATCGACTAAAGACCACGGCATACCAGCTCAGAAAATTCAATGGATACCGGCCGTGAAAGCCTGAAGATTATTACTATTATATATATATATATATATATATATATTATTTTACATTAATTTTTTCGTTTTTTTTTTAATAATTTATAAAATTAATCCAGCTACTTTATCACTTAGTAACTTGTTACTATGTTTGTTTATTTATGTTTCCCTGATATACGTAGAGTATATTGAAAAGTCGAAATTTAAATAAAATATATACAGAACTTAATCCTAAAGCTTTTTATTTTAATATTATGAGTTCTGAAAGATTATTTACTAACTTAAATATAATTTCAAAACGTACACACTTCCATATAATAATAAACAAGATAAAAAACTAAATAATTCATAATAAAATAACTTTGAAATATTTTATATCAAAATAACCAGGTGTCATACGTTAATTCTATATCATTTATATATCACCTAACACCTATACAACAAAATAATATATTCAAGCCAAACACCAATGACTCGTAAGCATATTACTTAAAAAATTCTTTTATAATTTATACTGATCATAAACTGCATAATTCATTAAAACTTTAATGCAAGCATATATAAGTGTAATAACCATTACTATATAAAGAAGTTTCATAGGTTAAAGAGTAGAAAAATAGAAAAAAGTAATATTTAATTAGCATTAATTTTCTATAGTACATCAAAGTCTCGTAAAAGACTCTTTTTCAAATTGCAAATTATCCGTTCTTTATCGACTTTTACTTTTGACAGGTTTATAAAGATAATCCTACTGAGATTTTAAGTATAAAGTTTCAAAACTTTCAACAGTCGTATTTTGTTTATGACACTTTACATAAAATTACTAAATGAACAAAATATTCATTAAAATTATTAATCTGATGTTAATTAACTCAAAATTACTCAAATTATATGGTAGTGAGCGTTGAGTTTGGCTTGCAGTATTCCAAAGTTAGTGTTAGTCAGTTAAGATGGTTTGGTCATTTTGAGCGAATGTCTAATGAACGTTTGGTTAAAAGAATATATGTGAATGATTTTTAAAGGTATACGTTTGAGTGGACGTCCGATGAATAGTTGAAGTTGTATGATTGACAGTGTGTTGCGTGAACGAAAGTTTCCAAGCTAAAGTTGCTTGTCTGGATAGTAATGTTTGAAGAAAATTAATTTCGGAATAGTGGAAAGAGTTTGTGCCACATCCTTTTGGAAACATGGTGTGATTGTATCTGTATTGAGTACGGCATGAACTGGTGTAAAAAATTGGATAAAAAATGTTGAAAAATTAGTGTAATATGATGAAATGAAACGGCCTAAATAAAAAATAATAACTTCTCAAGTTTGAAATCTAAAATAATTTTTTTTTGTCAATCTCAATATTTAATTTGTTTGTAACACAAACAAAGTAAACAAAAAAAAATGCATTTGCAAGCAGAATAAGTTTGTACAAAAACTTGTTCTACACATAAAATTGATACAGAAAATCTCATTCATAAATTCATTAATCGAAAAATTAAATGTTCGTTAACAACTAAGGACATAATAAATCATATGTATTATTATTCAATTAATGTTACTAACTTGTTTGCTTGCTATTTAAAATTCAAATTACGTTTTACGACGCATCACAAGTTGCAGGCATCTTTTTTTCTTCATTTTTCTAAAAATTAAATGAAAAAGTTTGTCTCTATATATGTATTTTAATTTTAATATGAAAACCTTTTATCACGCTAAACTTAATTATTGATCTAATTTTTTATAAATGCTTATATTAAAATTTCCAATATAATTAATTAAGAAACAACAACAGACCATGTAACTTTATTTATTAGATTCTGGTAAATAAAACTGAAAAAAAAGTTCTAGTTTTTTTCTTCAATCTTAATTCAATTATAATATTAGTAAAAAATCTTTTAAAACTCATTATATTAAAATAAAACGGCTTTAGGTTGTAGTTCTGTATAATATTTATTAATAATCGACATTTCGACGAACTGAACGTGCGTCTTCGTCAGGAATAATGATACAAATAAGATTTACAGTAAATAAACAGAACATAGAAATAAGTTACTAGGTAATAAAATAAGTAACTAAATCATAAAATTTATAAATTTAGATAAAAGAAGCAATAGAAATTTATAGAGAAAAAGATAACATGTGAAGGCACTGATTTAAATAAAATATGGCTTCTTTTAATGAAAAATTTATAAATTTTATGATCTAGCTACTTATTACTTAGTAACTTGTTTCTATATTCTATTTATTTATTATAAATATCATTTGTCATTTTTCCTGATAAAGAAGTACGTTGAATTCGTCAAAACGTTGATAATTAATAAAAAATTACAGAACTACAACCTAAAGCAGTTTCATTTCAATTTGATCATCTTAACAAACTCACCTGCAAATTATTTTTTTCAATATAATATTTAAAATAAAAAGTGCGAATTTTTGGCAAATAAGTACAATAAATTTCACCTTATTTTGTGAAAAAAATAAATAATGTATTTCAATTGTTTCTCTAATTAATTTGCTATTAATATTATTTGGTCTTGCAATTACATTTGCATCATCAAATAAAAACAATAAATATTTAAATTTGTGTCAAAAACAATGTATACTAAAAATATGCACTAGACATTCACTTAACCTAAAAAATTCACATTAAAAATTTATATCTTTTATACAATTTAAAATACATGATACTACCATTAGAAAACGAGTAGACATCTTGATAATATAATTTCAGTAGCAACTGTCATGATGATTCCGCGAACTCCCTGAATATGAATAATAAGAAATACCTCAGCCATTCCAATTGAATTGACAAAAAAAAACAATATTTCATGTGTGTATATTCCCAAAAGCTAGTTAAATCAAAAATAACATTGCTAACGCTAAACCAACAGTAAATCCTCTAGCAAAACGAAACTGTAGTCGACCGCCAACAACACACAACATACACACAAAACTTGAAACGTAAACAATTTTATTTGCGCTCGCCCGCCTGCAATTCAATTTTTTCTCGCGCACACGCGAATGATTTTGCAAGAAACAAAAGCCGAAATAAAATAAAATAAATAGAAACGAAAAAAAATAAAAACAATAAAAGCTCAGAGGGCCCCCCGATTGAACGAATAAGCATTACTCTTCTTCAGCGCGCCAGAATGTCCACGACCTTAATAAAACTTCACTCGCCACGTGGCAGATGGGATCGAATCCGTAAGCGTTACCGAAACGATCCAAGATCTCAATAGTAAAGAAAAAGAAGAGAACACACACACACATACACACACAAACCCTATTCGACGGATTGCCTATACACTACAATATTCAATTTAAATTTCTAATATCCATAAAAGCACGATCGAAATACAGTCGTAACTATTGGGACTCTACGGGACTGACAACTATTACTTTTTTCTAGAATCTACTAAAATGCATTTGTTTTTACTTTCTTTAATAAAGAGTATTATTTAATATAGTCAAAATAGTTATACTTAAGTTAATTTTTTTATTATAAAAACTCATGAACAAATTCAATTTTGAGTTAAATGTAAGAAAGTTGAATGTCGCATGTAGCGCAAATTTTATTCAGAAGAGTCAGAAGAAATCTGACTTTTGTTATACAAAAGTCAGATCTCTTCTCGTTCTTGAAATTCCTATATATATATATATAATATCTTAAATAAAATATCCAAAAATAAAATAAAATATCTGTAAATTATCTAGTTGTTTAAAAAGAAGCATAAGATAAATAATAAAGTAAATAAAATTTAACATGTGCAATCAGATATATTTATCAGCAGTCGTAAATAACATAAAACAATTTTGGAATAAAACATCTTTTATTTGTCGTAGGCATAAAATATTTGAAAACAAAACTTTGTGTGAACCCCCAAACCCAAACGTTTATTTTAACACCTTCACAACTGTCAGCCAAAACCAGGCGAGCTGTAGCCAAAGCAAGGCAAAGGCAAACAATAGCATTTACGATAAAATCTAAAACTTCCAAAAACTTACCACATAAACATATTCAAATAACTTACAACTGCTACAGGAACTTTCCTCCCATTTGCGACACTCTTCAACTGATTTTATTTCGTTTTCTCTGGACCGTGTAAAAAGTTACAAGTCTATCTAGATAAGTTTTATTTAAAAGCAAAGCTCTTTTATTATGTACAGAAATAATCCGAATAAAATGTGTTTAAATTAATAAATGTTTATACATTGTCATTTAAGTTTTAATAAAAATATTTTTTTTAAAAATAATACAAGAAAATCGGCGAGTATTTTAATAAACAAGCAATAAATATTAGTTGATATTACAAACTAACTTTTAATTCTGTATTTCACTGATTTTGTGATTACGCAAGCCCGTCATGAAATCAAGACTAAAGCTTAAATTACATTATACTTTTTTCGTCTAGATTCATACTAGATTTCTAGTTCAATTTTCGTTCAAGTTTTGTTCAATTTTCATACTTTTTTCACAATCGGTCGTGTATCTGTCGAGTTTCTTCGATTTTTTCCGATGTATTGCCAGTACGCCAACTTAAAAATATAAAGTACTTAATTTGTCAGATACTGAGAAACACATTTAAACAAAAATGGATACATATAAGGTTGGTAGAATTGCGTGCGCATGCGTATAATGTATCTAGTATGAAACTTGAATAGGAAAATAGAGCATGTTGTATATTTCTATACTAGGAAACTTGAAAGAAACTTGGATGCAAAAATCTGATTTAAATTATACTAGAACTGACTATCTGTACTTGAACGAAACTTGAACTAGAAACCTAATATGAATCTAGACGAAAAAAGTATAATGTAATTCAAGCTTAATGCTTTAGCAGTATAGTAAACAATTTCTTCTTATTCGTTAAAAATAATAATATTTCTGATTTTGATTATGACTTTCAATAAAAATACATTTCCAAGCAAAAAAATCGAATAATCATTATCTATACATCCAAGTCGAAAACAAACTTTATCCAGCCGAATCGTATCCGGTTACAAAGGGGCAGGAAGGAGGAGGGGAAGTGTCAATACCATCCGGATTTGAATGAATGCGGCTGAAGCCACAGCTTGTCAGCACTTAATCAATATAGATAAATGGCCGCGGTAATGCAATCGCTTTGAGATTTTCATCGTCTGTCTTTGGAAGAGCGGGCCTCAACGACTGGAATGCCCCGCGTCCGCGATACGACGCATAGTGTAAATGATACCAATCTGGAAGGGCCTCTTCTCGCCCAATCTGTTCTCCATCGCGCCTTCAAAATAACTAGGGAGAGATAAATAAAATGCCACATTGAAACCGTTATGACGATTCATTTTTTACCAGAGAAGCTCTTTCGATATTTATTGAATGGATATAGAGATTTAATTTTGGTTATTTGGGTTTTTTATTTGATTTTAATGTAAAAGTTAACAGTTCGATTTTTATTTATTTGTATATTTAAATAAATTTAAAGAGAGATTTTTAAAATGTCTTGATTTTTAATTAATTGTATAATAATGACTTTATTTCCCAATAGTTATACAGGATCAAGATATATTTAAAATGATGACAAATTATGATGAGGAAAAGTGTAAAAGTTTATTAAAATCAATAAAAGCCAAAACTACACTGTTCAGAAATGATTTCTTAATCGATTATCAGTTTCGAATATTTAATATTCATCATCGATACCAGTAATCGATTAAAAATATTTTCTGAACAGTTCAGTTTTGGCTTTTATTGGTTTTAATAAAATCTTACACTTTTCCTTATCATAATTCAACTACACTTAGGATATTCCATTTTGATGATGACAAATTAGTTAATATATCATATTAATACATATACAAATATATAATTATGACTAACTTAATTATTTAAGCTATTAATTAGTGAATTTCTATACATTATGTTGATTGGTGCGTTATACAAAAAAATTTATTATAGATAAATCCACGCGTGATGTCACAATTTGAAAACATTTTTTGACATAAAAATTCGAAAACGTAGTTCAAATATATCGTAATAACTTGGAACATTTATATTATTATTTCTCTATGAAAACAATTCCCAAACTTTCTCTATTTTCAGACCGCTCAGAATGATATCCCCCTTTCATCAACTATGCAACAAAGCTAGTGCAATATCAAACATACTATACATTTAGATGTACTTAAGCAATAAATAACATTAGTTCAACATATAACATAAAGTAAATCATCAACTAGAAAAGCATCAACTATCGCTACATTTCATCAGTCCAGTTCCATTCAAATGCGGCGGGACAATATGTGTGCATATCCCCACAACATTCCACCAACTCTAACACACATCATACAATAATGCAGTCATTGAATCGTTAAGAAATGCGATTCCAGATCAAGTCAGGCGAAAAAAGCTAGACTGCGATCCTCACTGCTCATCTATTTTCAAACTGGACGAAGGACAAGCTCCATTCCCCCTGCCGTTTTGTCCTTTTCCGTGCGCGAGATAAAACAGCTTTTGTTCTCGGCAACTTGCCTGTTAAAGTCCAGGTATCGAAGGTTTTAACAGCGTGTACGAGTAATACAGAGACACTAAAATATATACTCACTCTTAGAGTAAAACTATTTCACTAGCTTAGATGTTGAAACTATGTTAAAGTTTCTATGGATAAGTTTAACGAAGGATGGTACCGTAAAGAGATTTTCGACGAAATCTAATCTAACACGATTTTGTTGTTGCTAAGTTTATTAGTTATGTATTATAATAAAGATAAGCTATTATAAACTAATTTAAAGTGTCTCGTTAAAGTAGGTCAGTAATATATGTAATCCATATAGAAACGTAGACATTACTGCGGAATTAATTTGTTGGTTATTACAAGACAATAAACTATGTAAATATATATATATATATATATATATATATATATATATATAAAATTAGAAGTATATGAATAAACCCATACATAGACCACTTTGACATCATCAGTTAGCATCAGTTTTGCGAGTACTTCAAGAATATTTTGAAAAATTTGACTAATTTTGGATATATAATGTAGCCGCCAAAATTGATTTTTTTAGCGCATTTTTGTTTTGAAAAAGGAAGTTCAATAATACGATTTGTCCGTTCGATAGGTCGTTCGTTCGGTTCCAGAAAAACTTTTAAACTAAACATCGTAGAGAGTTCTAGTTTTTTTGCATTAGTTCGGTGCTGTAGAGATATTGGCGCATCGAATAGTTTAAAAGCTCTGAGCCAATGCTAAATAAGTTAATTAATGATAAAATCATGTGAATTTTTGAATTTGAATATTTTTATAAAAGTAGTTTTCAGTTTTCACAATTTTGTGACTTGCTCATAAAAATGCGCTTAAGTCCCTTGATCCGCTGTTTGCTATCTTTTTCTAGTCTGGGTATTGTTGTAAATGCAGTGTTACTAGCCTAATTATGTTTCGTCAGAAGATAACACAAATCTAACAATATTGAGTAAATCTGAGAAGTACTTACTTGATCATCAAAGAAAGAATATATAAACAAAACAACTAGGTTGTTGTCATACCTGCAACAAAAACAGAAATATTAATTAATTACTGTAAATTAACGAATATCAATATATATATATATATATATATATATATATATATATATATATATATATATAGTAAATATTGAAAATTTTGTAGAGAGTTAACAGACATATTTAAATGACTTATTTTTGTATTTTTTTAAAGTTTTGTTATTTATAATGAATTGTATTTAATTTTTTTTTTATTAGCGCAAGCTATGATAAATATAATTATTATAGATCAAGAGATCAAGAAGTCGTTTTAATTTTCGTAAAATACTACTTGAACCATCAAAGTGGTATAGTAATCTGAAAACCTCATATTAGCAGCTAAGCACAAAAATATTTATCTACCAAAACTTGAACTAATAAATAAATTAACTTTCAAAGTAGTCAAATATAGATCTAATCAATCACGAAATGTTAATGCTGAAAAAATTTACAAATTGTGTGTTTCATAACGGATTAATCAATGCAAAGTTTTCAAATTAGTGTACATAAAGTGTTGTTTAAAAAAAAAAGATTTGAACTTAAATATTCCATTTATAACCCGCCATCTTGTAACTTTCATGACTTTATTAACGCTAGTCAAATTACATTAGTCACATTCGAGAAAGTTTGCAAAGTGAAACAAAACACAACTGACATCACATAAAGCGATTTGTAAATTATTATCAAATTTTCTTCATGCAGTATTTTCGTTTGACAAATTGAATTCTCGTCACAATAACATTACTTCATCGAACGAAAAGAAAAATAATAATAAACTAGCATCATCAAAATAATAGTGTAAAACTTATAAAAAGACTGCAAATTGCTCTGTTTAATTTAGTAATTATATTTATTTACTTAGCAAAAATTGGTGTTAGTCAGTTAAGATGGTTCGGACATGTTGAGCGAATGTCTAATGAACGCTTGGTTAAAAAGATTTATTTGAATGATTGAAAAGTGGTATGATTGAGAGTGTTTTGCGTGAGCGAAAGTTTCCAAGTTTATTAAAATACAGTGTTGCCAACTTTCCGAGAAATGTCAAAGTCAAAGTATATGGGTTTACCCATATACTTCTATTCTTGTTATTATTATTATTAACCGATTCTGCAATGATAAATATAACATTTATCACTTTGTCCAGACATTATACATAATGACCTATTTATCACATTATTAAAACATATAGAAATAATAACAATTATACAGAACTTAATTAAACTTATGTTATATAAAGTGTTTTTAAAAATATATCTGAACAGTGCTTCCATACATTTCCTATCACAATTTTTTACTGTACTTTTGTTACATATTGATATTATACACTAAATATTTTTCTAGAATATTTTTAAAATATGTTCTAAAATCGGAAAACTCGTTACTTCAATTTTTATTTTGCTTTCTGATTTATTAGTATCGTTGATTGGTTTATCTATCAGCCGAACTCGTACTGAATATAAATAATGGATTTATCGAAGTTATAAATATCTGTTATAATTTCAAAATAGTTTCCAGACCAGGCTTAACGGTAGTAATTTAGTATTAATACCGGGTGCCATATTTTTCGCGAAAAAAACCGTTTTATCTATCGCTGTAACATTTTCTAGTAAATAACTTATAACTGTGTGTTGAAAAGTCGATTAAAAAGTAATTGAACTTTAATCGAGAAAATCAGCGAGTGTAAATAGTTTTTACTGGGAAAAGCTGATGAACGAAATAGTAAAATAAGTTAAAATAAAAACTGTTTTCGGATAAAATTCTGATAAATTATTTATAAAACCGACGTTTCGACGAAACTGAACGCTCGTCTTACTCAAGTTAAAATTTTACTAATGACATTAATTCCGGGTTTATAAGCGAAAATTTTATAAATTAAATACCATGTATTATATTTACTTAAATAATTATAATTGCTAATAAAAAATAATAGAAAAATGCAATATTAATAAAGTTTTAAAATATAACATTCTTTCTTTAACAATTTATATAAATTTCAGATGTTATCCCAATTTAAAATATTACATTTCCAATTTATTTGTTTCATTCTTAAATACCATAATAAATTAAAACAAAAACACTAATAAAAATTTGTTATTCTTACGGTTTCTTGTCGTCGGAAAATTTTTCATTCAATTTATAAATCCAAAACACATATTTAAAAAAAATAGAAGAAAAAATCAAATACGGCGAAGAAAACAACTATCGTTTTTAAGAAATAAAAATCTAATACAATCAAAGTTTTCTCAGCCAATCTACATAAGAAAAACGAAAAACAAAGTTTTTATCTCGAGTTGATATATAGCTCTACAACATCAACTACACCACACAAATATCTTGTCTTCGCGTATCTTAACTTCCGAGATAGTTTGACGTAACGTGGTGTTATACAAGGTATAACAGAAAACTAATAAGACTGAATCTGTTTCTCAAAAACTGACCTTGTCAGTATCGTAAATTTAAACTCAAACGTTTGTAAGTCAACAATAATTAGTTCTGTAAATTAATTTTTGTTAATATCTTTCAAAATAAAATTTAAAATATTGAATTTTACATGAAATTTGAATAATGCAACAAAAAAGTAAAATTAAAAGAAGATAATACATATAATACATCCCATAAAACAATTATAATATATATTCATTTAATATCTATATAACATATCTGTATAGTCGAACAGTTTAAGGCGTGTGCCACTTGGTGCATGGGTGTTTGTGTTGTCTAAATTTACATTTATTAATAAATAGCTCCTGTTTAATAGATAAATCAATTTGCGTAAGTTAATAGTTTAATTAAGTAAAACAAAAGTAAATAAAATATTAATTCGTTTACAAAAATAATTAAAATGTTTTTTTTTTTTGAAGAAACTACTCGACTTTTATGTAACTCAATTATATTCAATTAATATTATGTAAATAGATTCGAACTTGCGGAAAATGTGTATATTTGTCAAATATGCTCCATGAAAAACTGAGAGAAAGTCATTTTATTTTATGTTTTTTTAGTAATTTCTATATACGAGCAGTTGTGGAAAAAATTTAAATTCAACTCAGGCTGCTTTTCATTTTGGTTATTCAGTAGAACAATTATATTATTTGGAAATTAAACTTTACAATAACAAAAATTTTGAATTTTAAATTTTTATTCCTGTAGGAACAGCAATAATTATTAGTAGCTAAAGTAAAACAAGCTTGTGTATTAATCAATGTTTTAAGTCTATACCATAAAATTATATTTGGTTTACTATACTTGCCAATTAAGTCCTAACACAATTTTGTATTATTTTATGTTAATCTGTACTGTTAAAAAAGTTGCCATTTTACATAAAAAAACCATATAATTTTGTAATTTTAAGTAAAATAATTAATTTACCAAATTAAAAGTGATATGTGTCTTCGAAATATATAAATTTATAAAAAAATATATTTCAGTGTCTATAATTTGAATTACCGAGCGATATCCTACGATAAGAGCGCTAATTCAAATTTATAAAACCCTGTTGAAATCACATAAAATTAAAAATTGTCAATTATATTAACAAATAAATTTAAAAAAAAAACACTTATTTATGCAAATATATTTTTACTTATACAGACTACAACCTATTCGCAAGGACGTCAACAAAAAATGTACCCAGAAGTCCTATATGCAAACTTAAACAACCACTGAGTTTGGTACTCACGAAACAGAAAATTCTTCGATAAATTTCGTTAAAAGTTAGTCTCGGTACTTTTGGAAAACACCTCGTATTAGATAGGGCAACTATCTGCGACGAAGCCGATATAAAAGCATTTTTGTAGCGGTCGGGTTAGATACTTTTCATATACAAGACTATCGTTTCTACGTGACTTGCGTACGAAATGTGAACCGTTCGGACGCATCAAACTCGTATGGAATGGAATGGTTACATATTATAGTCAAGTCAGTGTGAATATATGCTGAAGCAAGGGGGAGACACAGTGCTGTCAGCCGGCGCGCCGTTCAGTCTGGAAGGAATCGAATAATCCGTGGTTTTCGTGGCGAGAGACCGTGGACTATTTATCTTGATCCTAGTGACATCAAACTCTTACTCAATTGATTAATTCTACATAGTGTTATTTTACTATGCGCGCCACAAATTGCTATCGACAACATTTTAATGCTTGACTTACTTTCATCTTAAAGTTGATATAGGTTTAATGAAGGTATACCACTTATTATTATGTGTACCAATAATTAAACTATTAAAAATTATCTAGATTTTGTAATATTTAATGATAATAAAAAATTTCAAAAAACTAGCAATTTATAAACAGAAATAAAAATGTATTTTGAAATGACTGTGAAAAGCATTTTTACTCACATAAAATAAAATAAGAATACACGCGTTCATATTTTGAACAATATTTTATTTTTAAAGTAATTTAGTGAACTATTTAATTAATAAATCTTGAAAGTTGATAAAATGTCTGTAATTTGATACAGAACAGCTATATTAAATTCTAGATAATTCCATGTAAACGTAACTTTGCTTAGTGTATTTTTAGATAAATTAACTATAGTTCCATAAAATAAAATTTAATATATATATTTTAAATAAATAATATATTCAAATAACATAATTTAACATATACTTTATAATGTATTAATTCTAATTTGTATTGTTTGTTTTAATATACCTTGGAAAACAAACTCTAATTATGTGAAGAAGAAAGTTTGTTCTGTACATATTTTTACAACAAAGAATTTGAAAACATGAAAAACATTAAATAATATGACAAACCCAGGAAAGAAATTTTAATTAAATTAGAAAAATCTGCATTATTTATTTTATTACGAAACAAACAAACAAGTTTTATTTAAATTAAAAGTAAACAATTTAAAATAAGTAAAACTTCAAAATTTCTGAAATATCCTTATTGATATTAATTATGACTCCATACCAATCAGTCAAACAAAACATAAAACTTATGTTTCCGAAAAATAATAATGTGACCTATATCAAAGAATTTTTATGAACTCATATTATTAATTTCCCATAATTCACTCCAATCACCCTACTTAATTTTTCTTTACATCTCTACATCCTATCATTCATAGTTCTTTTGTCTGTGATTTTCAATTGTCGCATTGAACAGCACACTCTATTATAGTTCAATTGGTAGGCGGAAGTTGCCAAAATTTAAATCAAATGCCAATGACCTTGAGGGTGCAGCACATGCAAAATCATGATGTATGAGTTTAATAGCCATCAAAGGGCGCGCCCTGGCACCCCTATTCTCAGGGGGCAATCGACTGTGTCCCCCCTTTCGGTGACCATGCGTTTCCGCTGTCACTGGACAAATACGGTTCAAGAGATATTGCAAGCTGCTAGGAATATAAAGCAACGGGTGTCGTGCCAAGTTATTCTCGGGTTAGTGAATAAAGAAAAATGTCGAGATACGAAATACGGAAGAAAAAATTCGATAAAATTTTAGTTTTATTATTTTTAAAATATTTTAGTATTAAAAAATGTTGAGACAAATCTTTTCATCATATATTTATTTCTAAAAAAGAATGTACATTTCGACCACACTTTTTTAGAAATAAATATATGATGAAAAGATTTGTCTCAACATTTTTTAATTAATTAAAACTTCATGTACTCAACAATAAACAATAATATTTTAGTATAATGTATAATTTTTTCTATGATATCTACTCTTAATTGTTGAAACTTTAAATTCATTATGATAAGTAAATAATAACTACTCGGTTTTTTGTTCCAAAAAATATAAAATTCAAAGTTCTGCCAGAAATAATTACAATAGACATTTCATTTTATTATAATTATTTCAAGAAAAACTACTCGAAAAATTACTTAAATATGTTATGTAACTGAAAAACGAAAATTATTTGAAATGAAAAATAAAAAATAGTTATATCTGTTTATTTTAAAGAAACATTTTATACAAACAATTTACGATTATAGTGCAAACTGTACAACGTTATACGTGCAATAACATAGTGTTTATATTGCACATTTTCATAACGAGTTTCTTCTTCTTCTTTCGCTCGTGATGAAGCCGATGTTAAAATGAGCAAAAAAAGCATCCTTTTGCAAATTATTATCATGCTATTTTTAATGGAAAAAATAAATTTTCTAATAAAGAGCGCACATGAACCAAACTTAATTATTTATAACGGGAAGAGCTTACGGATCATATAATATTCTGGTATTTTTCTGTAATCTTGTTTTTTTAAAAACATCAAAGTAAGAAGAGTAGGTATTTAAAACGGTTGCTAATTAAGATATGCGTTTTTTTTATAACTATTTTGTGACTTTAATTTAATTAATAAATTATAACGTGACGTGACAACTAGAACAAAAAATATTCTAGCAACATTAATTAATTATGTTCATAAAATTATTTATATATATATATATATATATATATAATTAAAGTAGATATTGTATTTATATTCTATTTTTATATTCATTAATATACATATCATTGTAAATAACCACAAGAATTTAGACATAAATCTTTAAAAAACTTACATTATTAAGAATTCTTTTCTCGTCCGATGATTTTCGTTACACTAATATTTATTAAATTTTATAAAAGTTGCTGTTTTTAAAAATTAAAAATCTTTTAAGTAAAATATGCCTTCGTTATAAAATTATTGTGTAAATATTATAGACAAACTGTGAATCAAGTAAAATAATAAATATTATATAATTAATGATAAATTCTAACTAATATGCTAGGAAACTTTTACCTAACCTAATATAAATATAACAGAATTTTGTACTAAGTTAGATTAGATTTAAATATTATTATAGAATATTATAAAAATCATTTGATGATTATTTATTTAGCGTATAACAAAGATAAGCTATAGGGTTGTTTTACTGTCCCGTATTGTATTTGTCGGGATAGCTCAATTTCTAGTATTTTAATAAAAAGATAATAGTTAAAAAAATTATATTAATTAACATAGTAAAAAAAATTTCAGAACTCATTATATTAAAATAAAAAGGCTTTAGGATAAAGTTCTGTATAGATTTTAACTATTTCTAAATTTATAAAAAACAGATAACATCAAAAATTGTGAAGACACTGATTAAATAAAATTTGGCTTCCTTTAATTAATAATTCATAAATTTTATAATCCAGCTACTTATTTTGTTACCTAGTAATTTTTTTCAATAAGTCAATAAGTTGCAAAATCACTTCTACCATAAACTCAGTTTAATATTTTTCGTAAAATTAAGTTAGATAAAGTTACTAATCAAAAAAAAAATAGAAATATGATAATTAATTAAAAATATTGATAAAAAACTAGCACCCTATATTAATTAACTAAAACATAAACTGATTGAGTAGCACTGGTATACAGTGGGCGCTGTTATAACACCGCCAACACCCTCAACACATGAAAAACATCATCATCAGATAGTTGTGTAGGCGAACTCAGCTATACCTATACATAGGTAAGTTAAAAGAATCTATCTATAAAGTAAAAAATTTTACAAGTACACCAGTAAGTTACATATATTAGAAGTAGTAGATATACTAGGCACCGTATTCCAACCTATAAGATATATTATTCGATGAATATAAGAACCGCAACTTTATAAGATCACGTTCATGATTATTCCTTCGACTAGTTATATCTAAAACCTGACAAAGCCTACCATTACAGGAACGTATTATAAAAAAAGAAATTATAATAATATATAATTTTCAGATATTATTGTTTTATATAGTTTTATTGGATGCTCAGATATTGATCATATAAAAAATTGATAACAATAAAACTGTTCAAGTCAGATTAAAAAAAAATACTTAGAATCATTTATATAAAAAGAAGAAGATACAGCTTTTTCAATTTTTATTATAACTTAATAATCTTAGAACTGTACAATTTTATGATTACATGAAGGGAATACCATTTATACAATCAGGTGTACAAACTAACTAAAATCCCTTAAAAATCTTAGTGATATTCTTTTAAAATCATGGTAAAATCAATTAAAAATTCGCTTAAAATCACGTAAAATCTTGAGTTCTGAAAGATTTGTTACTACGTTAAATTAATAAGAGGAGTGGTATGATTGAGAGTGTTTTGCGTGAGTGGCAATTTCCAAGTAGTAGGAATAAAAGAGCATGTATAAGAGGAATTATGAATGTGGATGAAGCGAAAGTTGTTTGTTTGGATAGGAATGTTTGGAGGCGACTGATTTCGGGATGATGAAAAGAGTTTGTGCCACACCCTTTTGTGTACATGACGTGATTGTATATGTATGTATGTATGTTAAATAAATGATAAAATACTTATAAAAAATAATATTTTTTGTATATTTTGAATTTTTAAGTAATTTAAAGTACTTGCTACATAAAAATTATTTTAAAATTTAAAACTTTTCATTGATAATTTTCTTGAAAACAGTTGAAATACGTATGACTTACTATGTAATTTACTGTTTTGACAATTGTTTACATTCCATTTCTGGCATACACACTAATGAATTTATTGGTGTATAATATGAATAAAATATTTATTTATTTGTTTATGTTTTATTTTATTTAATAGAAATAATTTTAATAATTAGTTTTTTTAGTAAAGTTTATAGAAAAAATATTTTTAATTATAGTTGTATTGTAAAAGATTATTGAAATATTAATTTATTTATTAAAAAGAAATTTTATTTTTTGTTTTCTTTAGTTACATTGGAAATAGTATAATAAAATAATTAGAAAAACATTTTTATTACAAAAAATTCAACGGATATTACTACAAAATTTATAATTTATAAAAAGCATTAATAAATTATAAATATTTAAAGTATATGAAAAAAAAATTAACCGTTGCTATGACAAATATCTAATTATAATATCTACATATATTTTAATAATTTCTTATTTACATTTACAGTGGGCAAAAAAATTCTATTCAAACAGCTTCTGTATTTACAATAAAAATTAATTATGTTTCCTTTTCTCGACTTCTTTCGTTTACTATTTATTTATAACGAAATTTTTATTAAAAAGTGAACATAAAAAAATAATTATAAAAAACTTGCGATACTATGGCATATACAATCATAAATAATATATAACGCAGTTATGTGTTGGATTTTTTACAGACTAGCAAAAAATGATGTTTCAAAAAACTAACATATTTTTGCTTCAATTTCCGCTCAATATAAATGATAGCCGCCGAAAAGGAAATAACCGAGAAAGAGATAAAAATCTATTCAGCTTACCGAATCAACTTAAGAAACAATTTAGCAAAATCGAAATTTTCGAAAATATCAACAAAGAAACATAAAAAATAATCAATATTCTTTCGAAACTTTAGAAGTATTTTTTTTTTAAATATTGAAATCTGGATATTTTTCTTTTTGAAATAATAAAAAAAATTATGTGTTGCGACAAGTGATGCAACGGATAGCGATTTTTAAAAATGCTATAACGGATATTCGGCCAAATTTTAAAGCCGGATAACGGATTATCCAGCCGAATAATAAATATTAATAAAAAAATCATAAATATCAAGTTTAAACATCAAATTTTCGTATTTACTCATCGAAAGCCTACACTGACGTACCTTCAATAGATATCACTTACATAATATATTCTTCAATTTTTTATAAAAAATATATGTTTTTATAATATGAAAAATAAGGTTACATGTTAATTACTTAATAAGATAACTTATAATGTTAATACTAATAAAGTAACTTTGTTTCACAGAAAGCTTTTCATAAATATGCAAAAAGTTTTAGCTTCATTAATAACTATTCCACTGGCATCGTTTGAAATTAATAAACAAATATTAGATATTTACTGAAAGAAACATTGTAGATAATTTGACTGGCTTCAATTTCGTAAATAAATCTATCAGTGTGAACATATTTCTATTCGTTTTGAATGAAAGTGTACATTGTACAACATTATTATCTGGCCGGATAGTAGTCATTATCCGGCCAAAACGGATATTCGACCAATTTGGCCAGATAGGCCGGATAATCCGGCCTGGCCGGATATCCGTTGCATCTCTAATACAAATTAAAACTAAAATTAAATGTAAAGATTAAGAATAACAGTGAAAATATAATTACAAAATACAATATGATTATGATCGAGTGTGTTTTGCGTGAACGAAAGCTTCCAATTAGTAAGGATATAAGAGCATCTATGAGAGGTATCATAAATGTGTATGTTGCTTGTCCGGATATAAATGTTTGAAGAAACTAATTTCGAGATAGTGGAGATAGTTTGTAGCACACCCTTTTGGATTCATGGCGTGATTGTATATATATATACCGGGTGTCTACTTTTTTTTTGTTACATAGGGAATACAATGCTAAAATTTTCATTTGGTGATAAATTTTCCCCTAATTATTATAGAACAAAAGTACAAATACAAAAGTTGTTTAGAATTCAAAAATGCATCAAATCATGCCAAATTTATCAATATAGGATGTTCCGATCAAGAATTAGAAGCAAATTAAAATTTCCATTTTTGCGCTCTTTACATCAAAGTGCCATGGAAATTAAACAAATAATTTCATTTCTTCTGGAGTTTGAGTTTGACAGATCGTATTTATTTTATTGTTACGTTCTGTATTATTATCATTATTATTGAAAATAATGAATAAACTTAAGGTAAATGAAAAAGTTCAGTGCGTAAAATGGTATTTTACTGGAAATTCGATACGACGAGTAAGAGATTTATTCAGCGCTTTCTTTGAAAACCGTCCCATACCTTCCGCTATGACTATTCGTAGGATAATTAAACAATTCGAAGAAACTGGAAGTGTGTTAAAACGTTGTAAAAATTGTAGAAAAATCAACGCAGAAGATCAGGAGGAGAATTTAAATCAAAATGCAATTAAAGAAAATACATTGAATATACTTTTGTGTGTAACGGAAAACCCAAATGTTAGTGTGCGTCAACTTGGTGCTGAATTAAATTTGCATCCTTCAACAATACATAAGGTACTAAAAAATGAAAAATATCATTCTTATAAATATTCCACGCACCAAGAGATATTTGAAGCGGATAAAATGGCTAGAAGCGAATTTAGTAACATTATTATGGAAAAATCCAATTTAGACAGAAACTTCTTGAAATCTATTTGTTTTACTGACGAGTCTACGTTTACTTTACACGGCGAACCTAATACACAAAACTTTAGAATATGGAGCCAAACAAATCCTCATTTAATGGTAGCAACACGTACCCAATATCCAGAAAAAGTTAATGCATGGGCTGGAATTTTTGGCAGGTGTATAATTGGGCCATTTTTTATTGAAAATAATTTAAACAACGAAAAATATTTGGATATGTTGCAAAATCATATTGGTCCGCAGTTAGAAGAGTGTGCAACTCAAGATAATGTTGTCTGGTATCAACAAGACGGATGTCCGGCACATTACAGCTGCAACATTAAATTATATTTGGATCAATGTTTTCCAAATTCATGGATTGGTAGAGGTGGTCCAATTAATTGGCCAGCTAGATCGCCCGATTTAGCACCGTGCGATTTCTTTTTATGGCCATATTTGAAGGAGAAAATTTATAAACGACATATCAAAAATCTTGTTGATTTGAAAAATGCCATTGTTGAAGAGTGCAATAATATAACACAAACACAATTAAGCTCTGTACGTCACGAATTTTATAACAGATTAGGTTATTGTTTGGCAGTTAATGGCGATTTATTTGAACATTTAATTTAAATTGTTAGTTTCGTTTTTGTTCTCCTATATCTTGTATTCATGAATTTTTCTGTTTTATAGGTATATTGAATATTGTAATAAATAAAGAAAGTTTTACGGAGTTCAGCTATTTACTATTTATTAAACTCTTATCCGACGTTTCACTGCACAACTTACAGCATCCTCAGGGATAAGTTTAAATTATTATAATAAATATATTAGGCATAATGCCAGTCATCTAATTCAAATGTATTGTTTTTATAACTTGAAGTTAATAAATAAATTAAACAATTACTTAAAATTATAATGGAGACATTCACAATTTAAAACCACAGCTAGTACGTAGTGTACAGCCGAGTAAAATACCCTTTCATTGTAATAAATAATAAATACTTAATACTTTTTATACTTAATAGCTTTTCATTTACATTAAGATTATTCATTATTTTCAATAATAATAATAATAATAATAATAATAATAATACAGAACGTAACAATAAAATAAATACGATCTGTCAAACTCAAACTCCAGAAGAAATGAAATTATTTGTTTAATTTCCATGGCACTTTGATGTAAAGAGCGCAAAAATGGAAATTTTAATTTGCTTCTAATTCTTGATCGGAACATCCTATATTGATAAATTTGGCATCATTTGATGCATTTTTGAATTCTAAACAACTTTTGTATTTGTACTTTTGTTCTATAATAATTAGGGGAAAATTTATCACCAAATGAAAATTTTAGCATTGTATTCCCTATGTAACAAAAAAAAAGTAGACACCCGGTATGTATATATATATATATATATATATATATATATATATATATATATATATAAAAAGACAAAATTCTATAGTACTATAGAGCCTATAGAATCATACAGAATATTTTCTTTTCCAATAGTTCAATATAGAAAGTATTGAGTACACTGAGTCTTATTATCTGATAGAATGAGATAATTTAAAATATTTTTAAAGACTTTTTTCCCCATTAACGCGTTTTATTCAATGAAAATGCAACCGTCTTAAAGTTTGACTAGTGGCTGAATGTAACGTAATTTGAAATTCACGCTACACTTGACATGGTGATCGAAAAAGTTTCAAGTTAAATGAAATATTCTATTATAAAAGTTTTGCGTCAATAATTTTCCTACTTAACGTACATTTGAACAAGAATAGTTTCCAATTTACTACAATGCAATATCCAGCTGGACTCCCATTCAATTTAAAAACTGTTTATTATAGTTCAATATTTGAATATATCCATATTAAATTAAACAAATTTGCATACCAAATTTATATACATAAATGTTCCATAATCCACTTTTAGCGTTTGCGTTATAGTTAAACGTAGTCAGATTTTTATTTTTAAATATTGTTGTTTGCTTTTTACTTTTAAAACTCTTATATTTTTAAATATCAAATATTTTGTTTTAATTTCAAATAAATTAATATAAATAAAATCATGTAGTTAATTAACCTTCTTCTTTGAATAGCATCACTTATTCAACTTTTGTGTATAAAAATCTCCACCAAAAACTTCCGTTTTTATTTTATTACATCAGAGTTTTTCTATTTACACATTTTGCAATCTGGAAATTGTGCTATTAATAGACAATTACAAGGTAGATTCGGTAATTATAAATATTTATTTACAAGAAATTCGGTAGAAACTTGTACTAAAGGCTCATATGTAGAAATCTTTTAAAAATATAAAATAACCCTTTATTATATTTGAAATCTTTTAGTTATTTTCTTGCTGTTTCATTTTATTATATTCCTTTAATAAAAGGCGAAAACTCTATAAAAACTATTTCTAAAAATATATAAATAATTCGGTATGCTATTTCTTAATATTAAATTAATATTGTGAAATCACAACATAAATAAAATAATAATAAAAAAACCATGTAACAATTTTAACAACAGCCACAAAAAACAATTATCAACTGTCATTGTCAAGGCCAAACAAATGACAGTCTGGATGTAAGTTGTCTGATTCGATCAATGTATTTTTTGTTTTAAGCACAATAGAAACAAAATTGAATCTATATGGATAAATCTATAGCAACAGTACAGTGACTCTTGTATGGTTCCAGCTACCAAACAATGTGGGCCGTAACCCCGTAATTTTGTCCGGTTTTTTCTCGAAAACAAATGGACTTGGCTAGAGATTTTGCGTGGTAGTCGATCGCCATATTCACATATACATATGTTATTCAGTTCGTTTTTTTGTGGACAAATCTTTACGATCAATGATCTAAGGTTACATCAGAAGCTTGTGTTCACTGAAAATGCTTTTAACTCTGTCGTATTTTATTGTCACTTACATATCGAATTACATATTGTAATGCTTTTGTTATTTAAATTGTATTATATTTAGATATAATACATAAATTGTAATTATTCTGATTATATTTGATACGAATGTTTATTCTAAAATATAATTCTAATGCAGACGATGTGGGTTTTACTATTTTTATAATTAATTTATCTAGCGAACAGATTTTGTAGAAAGTTAAACAAGTGTATATGTTGGTATATTTATTTTAATATTAAGATTAATTATTGAAAGAAACAAAAATTACTTCATAATCTTATATATAAGTTGATTAAAGTTTTGAAAATTTATAGTTACTGAAGTCAATATAGTCATTGTGTAGGCAAAAATAACTATTACTACTGATAATTTTCAAAAAAACATATAAATATAAATATTTTGTAGAATAGGTTTTTATGTAAGTTTTTTTACAGTGTAATTCTTTACAAACTTTCTGATTATAACCATCACAAAATTGAAGCTAATAATTAACAGTATTAATTATTAAAAAAATTCATATTATGATAAATGTATTTATTAAAAAAAAAAAGAAAAAAATAATAATAGAAATACAAATATTTTTCCTTATAAAAAATTTAATAAATTTAATAAAAAATGAAGGATATCTAATATTTACCAAATTACAAAAATTTGTTACAAAATTTCATCCATATATTTCTCAGTTTATTTCTTACTTCAGATATAACTTCGGTTCTTAAATATTCAGCACGCGTTTTATACACAAAATATATTGCCATTGCATGATTATAGAAAAATACAATTTTACAGAAAACTACAGAATACTAATGTAAATTTATAAGAAAATCTATTTCTTCTAGACTAATCATTGAAATTTTTATTATTCGAATATGTATAAATAATATAATAAGTTTATTTATTTAGCATATGTTAATAATAGTGCACAGAAATAATACAAACTCGTATTGGTAAATACAAATATAATACATCTTTTCTCCTAATAAAAACGTACGTAATAAATATTAATACAGAACTACAACCTAAAGCCGTTTTATTTTAATATAATGAGTTCTGAAAGATTTTTTACTACATTACTATAAATAAATTAAAAGATTTCTTTCAGCATTTTTTATATCTGTTGATAAGTTACAAAATTTATAATATATATTTTTTTTAATTTCCATAAAAAACATACAAAAAATGACAATAAATATTTTAAATTTTCTAATATAAAATAACCATTTTATGCAAAACATTATTTTGTGTCATTAACTTTATATTTAAATTATGCAAAATTTATACAAAATATATAATTAATATGCAAATAAAAAATTTAAATACTATAAATTTTTCAATATGGTACAAAACCAAATTTGTGCGGCATCGTATTAAAATATAATGTGACTACAAAATAGAGATTATAATTAAATTTCATAATTTTATTTTCACACACTCAATATACAATCAAGTTATAGTTGGTTATAGTTGTTACCAATGTTATTACGTTGGTAACAACTATAACCAATAACCAATGTAACAACTATCAATTTTATTTTTCTTTAATGTCAATTAATATTATTGGTTAATGTTGTTAGCACCGTGGTTAAAACTTTTAAAATTTTATTATTTTTTTTATAAAAATTTATAAAAAAAATGATAGCATCAATCACTGTGAAAACACTGATTTAAATAAAATTTGACTTCCATTAATTAAAAATTTATAAAAATTTTATGATCTAGTTACTTATTTGTTACGTCTAGTAACTTGTTTCTATGTTCTGTTTGACAAGAATTATGAATGTGGATAAAGCGAAAGTTGCTTGTTTGGATAGGACTTACTGTAAATATCATTTTTATCAATATTAATACAGAACTTAAACCTAAAGCCGTTTTATTTTATATAATAAATTCGGAGTTATGTTAGTTAGTTAGTTATGTTAGTAGTTTACACGTTTATTTTGCGATAAAATAAAAATCTTAGATTAGAGCAAAAAATGTCTCATGGTCAGCGTAGATATAAATAAAGAAATACTATCTATAACATATCAATCAATCTATTTATAGCTACATAAAATATTAGTTTAAACACATACAATTGACATTTGACAAATATCGTATTATATCAATAATTTAAAACACAATTCCATTAGAAGAAACTAAAAAAAAAATCTTAAATCGATTAGGTCTAGTCATCATACACACGGTGTCGTGCCAGTTGCGTACGTGCCAGTTGCGTACAGTCATTAAATAGTGCCATTTGCGTAGAAATAAGGGTCGTAAAGGTAGTAAAGCTAGTGAGGCCGAGTGCCAGATGCGTACAGCGGTTATATAATATTTATAATACGATATAATATCATCGCACATAATTTTTACAAATAATCAAGTCAGTATTTAATTTTAAAATTGACCAAGTTTATATTTATTGGTTTAAATTTGATTTGTGTAGATTAATATTTAATAAATTCTTATCGTTTACCAACTTCGTTACTATTTACTATATTATGATAAATTATGCTTAAATTTGTGATGTTAAATTTGTAATAATAATTACATAAACTATTCCTCACACTTTTCCGTAATCATTTTGGAAATATACACACAGTCTGTGGGTGACGGTAAAAACCGCAACCATCTCAAACTAAATTTAAAACATTCTCAAAGGCTCCAACACGTTAGTCTGTTATCAGACGCATACAAATCTCGATTATCCATTCTCCCCGGTTCGAAATCTTATAGAGGCAGAGAGCTCCGATGATATTTTAAAAAACAATTTTCTTTTATTCATGTATGCAAATGTGACACCGGTGGTGTAGTATGCTTACCTGCGCGCGTTCGGCTTGTACGAGTATCTGTGATTGTATGATGATGTTCTAGAACGAAGCCAGGGCGAAGTATTATGTTACACACAGCTTCATAAAAACGGGGCGGGCACGTACGGAAAAAGTATTTTAATGAAAGTAAATTTACATAGAAAGAGAAGAGTTAATTTAATTTGAAGACGTTTACTCGTACGGGGCCACCCGGCCCCCTGCCCCCCTATGACTTTGTGATAACTGCATCAAGGATTCGGGGCAATTTTACTGACATTTATAAGGCCGTCTTAATTAGATCATCACGGACAGATGAAACATAAATGTAATGAATTTATTAGAATTAGAAAAATATAATGTAGGCGTTCGTCTAACTGGTAATTTACTTCTATTTAATATTTAATAGATTTTAATTTATTTAAATTGTTTAGTCAATTCAGTTATATTTTCGAAAAAAAAACGACGATAATTAATTAAAAAGTAATATAGAATATACAGGCAGCTGTAGGCTAGTGATAGCCTATCCGGCTCGAACTCCAAAGGTCTCTGGTTCGAATATATTGTGGATTTTTTAAAGGAGATTTTAATTCAATATTTAATTAATATTGGATTCATATAGATAAATTTCAAAAGCAAATAAAAGATGCACAATATACCATATTATAAAAAAAAAATTAAAAATAAACTTGTAGGTAACTACATACAAACAAAAAATCATTAATACGTATTTACTCATTAAAAAAAAAAAACAAACAAATGCGAATACAAACATACGTCCCCTTCAATGCATATGTAACATGTTAGGCACCAGGGGGTAAAAAATTCAAACATCAAACAAAAAATAACCTTAATCGGCACCTACATGCCTCGTGTTTATTTTGCGTGAGTTTCGCTTACCAATGCAGCCTGCAACTACCACATGTCTACTGTCAGCCCTAGCCCGCAAACAAAATACATATTAATACATGTTATACATGAATTCTGTCTGCGTAAAATATTCCTGAACTGACTTTTATGTATGTTTTAAAATTACTGACAATCAAACAATACTATACGAATTGTGTATTTGCAGTTTTCAACTTTTAATTATGTTACAGCAAAATAAATAGACTGTTTTTATATTGAAAGATAAATAATCCATACTGAAAAACATCAAAGCAAGAATGAAGAAAATAGATAAAAAAGAAATAACAACATGTAGCTAAATTTAGAATCAAAGAAGAAAAGCATATAATAATATAAAACTAAAAAAAATACATCGAAGATGTGACATACGCTTAAAAAGTACGTTAGTAAAAAAAAATATATAAAAAAAAAACTTTTTTAAAACCACGCTTATATTTAAATGCACTAAAAAGAAGAAAATAATTTTTTTCCTGGTTATCCAAATTTTTTAGAAAGAAATAAAAGCGTGGAGCGCCAGGAAACTATATATTTCGCAATGATGATTAAGCGCTCCACGCTTTTATTTCTTTCTAAAAAATTTCGATAACCAGGAAAAAATTTATTTTCCTCTTTTTAGTGCATTTAAATATAAGCGTGGTTTTTAAAAAAGTTTTTTTATATATTTTATTTTCTGCTTTTTAGTCTTATTATCTGTCATTTACATTATTCAATTGTTAATTGAACAAAAAAATAGTTCATGTGACAGATGTCATTAGTTGTATTAAAAAAATAAATATAAGCGTGTCATATCTTGTAATCGGTTTTTTTTTTATATAATAATGTGTTATCTCCTGGAAAGAAACTACATGCAAAATTTCAGTGAGATCAAACGATAGGAAGTGGTCTAAAAATTGGTTACAAAATTTGACCGTGACTGACTGTGACAACAACAGAGTGAGTTAATATAAGAGTGGTAAAAATTAGCTGTAATCTATAGTATTTCAGCTAAAATTATAATTGGGCAATTATATAGAATAAAACCTACGTTCATAGGAAATTTTTCTCTCGCAAGGACCTCCCTAACAAACTGTTAAAAGTTTGGTAAATCACCCCCTATATATGAAATGTCTCCAACAATAATTATTAAAGAAGTAAACTTCAGAACTTTTGGTGCAGACAATAAGATCATCCTAGAATAATAACTAGTGGCCAACAGCAAATAACAAATATATTCGATGTTCGTTATTATTTGTTTTGCGAAAAACGCAACACATCGCTGACGGATGAGGTACGTCAAAACGTGACGGAATAAATTATTTTAATATCCGTGTAGAGAAGCAATTTAGTTGTCTGCTATGAATATTTGTTTCAATTTATTGTAAACTAAGCCTCGATTCATGTATTGACATAGCCAATTTTAGTTTTATTCTATTAAATATGCTAATTAAATAATTATATGCCATACAAATAATTATAATTACAAAATAACGAATTTTATTTTGTTTGCTAGTACATTATTTATTTATATTATATCCAGGAAATTATTTTACATAAACACTTTCTTTTAAATTCATTACTTTCCTTCTAAATTATTTAATTATAAGTCATGTAAATTAAAGTTAAGTTAAGATAGTAAATTGATTACTAAACGTTTGGTTAAAAAAATATATGAGAATGCTTTTGAAGGTATTCGTTTGCGTGGACGTAGATGAAGTGGTATGATTGAGAAAGTGACTTGCGTGAGCGAATGTTTTCAAGTAGTAGGAATAGAAGAACATGTATGTGATGTATCATGAATGTAGACGAGTCGCTTATCTGGATAGGAATATTAGGAGAAAATTAATTTTGGGATAGTGGAAACAGTTTGTGCCACACCCTTTCGGGTATATTGTGTATGTAAAGAGTATTAAATTTTTTGAGTGCAAACTAAGAAATTTTACTTTTTGATCTGTAATTACGTGAATTGGAATCATATTTGACTTGTGTATTTCTTGTTCTACATTCAGTATGTTTATGAATGTATGTTTTAGTAATCTATCTCCGAGTTAGGTTAAGTTATATGTCTCCAGATTTAACTAAAACAAAAGTTTATTCTTAATTTTAATTAGATAACTTTGTACATATTTGAAAATACATACATATAATACATTGAATTCATATTTATCAGATTTTATTTTTTGGCAGTCATTATGTTATTATTTAGAAAATATTCCTGTAATTATTTTTAGTAGAATAATTTTTATTGTTATTCATTGCATTGTTTTGTTTATATATTTTAATTAACTATTGTAAAAATAACAAGTTTTGTACACATACCTATTTTAGTTTGGGTTTCAAATAGGGATATTTTTTATCTCTTTATTTTAAAATATTTTTATCTAAATATATGAGACTACATATTTTATTTTAAATAATACTGCATTTAAATGTAAATTTTGTATTGTATTTACAATATATGATGATTTTTATCTCTTCAATTGTTTTGTAGTTTATTTGAAAAAAATAAATAAATAAATATGTGACGATGAATGTGAAAAAATGTTGTGATATGTTTTGGAAAATTGAAAATATTTATAGTAGGTATGTGCATATTAACAGAAAATAATAAATTAACAAAAAAAAAGTTTAAAATTTAGTTTACATAATGAATGGCAAATATTTGTTTTTATTTATTATTATTTTGTAGTCATTATTTAAGTTTTATTTAAAAATATAAAAAAGCTTCAGGATTAAGTTCTGTATAAATTTTAATTAAAAAATGCTAACAAAGAAAATTACTGAACAACATTAAAAATAAACTTTAAAAATTTGGTTAAAATTAAATTTTAATGTAAACTGTAAAATACAATATTATCAAAAATTAGAGTGTCTATTTTAATGTATAACATGCATAAATAAATACAAAATATGTATTTAAAATGACCAATAAATATTCAACACATGTTATCGTATTACAGGACACATGTATAGCTATGCAGTCTCCACAAATCACTGATAAACTTATTGTACAACCCTGTTGCAATTTGAGCATTTTGCTAATGTTGTTTATAACATAAAATATATATACGAAGCGATAAAATATCAATGATATTCTAAATTGAGTTGTTTTGTTTTCGGATATCTATCATTGGCATACAATACATGGTGTATTTTATGCACATAAATTTCAAATATTTCAAACAGATTGCATGTTTTTGTATACATAGGAAATTTTTGTTGAAACAAAAACTATACAGATTTTTCATGTATTTTTCGAGTAAAAATAAACGTAAGTTTTGTAAATTATATTAATATAAAAAAATAAGTAACTTGTTTCTACGTTTTTGTTTGTTTATTATTTATGTCATTTGCATTATTTTTTCCTGATGAAGATATACGTAAGAGTATATGTCGATATTTAAATAAAATATATACAGAATTTAATGCAAAAGTCTTTTTATATTAAACACAATATTGTTTAAAAAAAATACGGGACAACTCCACTGAAAATTACTAATAATTTTCAGTTGCTAGTAAATTAATTTCATTATATTATATTTCATATTATAGTTTAAAAGCATGAGTATACTTTCGAGTTAAAAATAAAAATGTATCTAAAATAAAAAATTTATTTCTGTAAGAATAGGATCTTATTGTGTTAGGCCTAAATATTTGCGCCCAAAATAAAAACAAAGATCTAATTTTGAACATCATAATAATAAAATTATTATTATAAATAACACAAATTCTTAAATCAATTAATATGTAAAAATTTAAAAAAATATAATTATTAAACTCTATCATTCTGCATATTTTAAATATTTCATTGGCTTAATATAAATACCGACTAAAATATTTGTACCTCAGTATTCATTTGCAAAGAAATATTTTTATTAAACCTAAAAATAAAAAAAATAAAATTGTAACAAACATTGTTTATTTTGCTCGGTAACTTCTACATCAATTAATGTAATACTCGAGATAATTCCATAATATTAACTTTAAAATAAAATAATGTTTGTGCATGTTCGTTTAATATTACATTTTAACGAATAAATTCTCCATAGAGAGAAAAATATTGCATTGTACTTTTTGTAATTTTATTTTTATGGAGATTAATTTATTACCGATGGAAAATTTAACTTACTTAGAAAAAAGTTTATTTCAATGTAATATTACTACAGAAATATAAGTAAGCGGTGTGGTACGATCATCCATTTTTGTTACTAAATGAATGACGTCACTCACTGGTATGTTTAAATGAACTTTCAAATCGAAATGAAAATGTTAAAGAATCATACCTAACCTAGTATCATACGTAATATAAATATCGCCAATCTAAACAAAATATATAAATATATTGCACTAAATAAAAAATTCAATAATACATAATCTATATCAGAAACTAAAGGTACAGTCCGACAAAAGATGCCATCTACGATGTATGGCAAAACGTCTGCGACGAGGATAGATCGGCCACAGCATACCAGCCCTGAAAAGGCTCAAATTTTTTTTTTTTTTTATTTAATTAACAATTAATGTATTCTTGTATATGTACATAAAAAGTCATGTATTAGAAGCTTCAGTTAATTTTTTTTATGAATACATAATTAATTTTACAGTTTCCCCAATAATTCAAGTTTTTATCTACTTAGATTAGGTGTTCAAGCACCTAACATCTAGTACATTATAATGCAAATTTTTTTTCCTGTCCACTTGACAAATATTTTCTGCGCCAAAAATACAAGAAGTGAAGGGCAACGATATAAAAAAGACAGCGAGAGTGAGTAGCCTGTGTCGTGCGCAAATGAAATGAAAATTGCGACAGAGGCGCCTGGGATTATGGTAATAAATTTTCGGACGTCTTCATTCCGTAAGCGGCATTTAAATTACGCATTGTATATAGTCGGCTTTACACAAGAATACAAATCAAACTTGTCGGTTTTCTTTTTTTTTTCATTTTGGTTATTTACACTTACCTATACCTGTGTGATTCCGCATAAATTTCGCTTTCAAGGTAGCGTTAGGTGTGGGTGTCTAATTTACTTTAAATGTTTTTCAAAGCGATGTAGCATGACCGTTCCTCTAGACTTTATTGCATAATTGTATTTTAGCTAATTATTAATAAGGTGTAGATAAGTTTTATTCCAAAGTTGTCATTCACGGTTAGTAAAACAATGCGTAATAAATATTATATACACCGACGTTAAAAATTATTGCCTATTATTTGTGTTGTTTTTAATTCTACGAAGTCGTGCATTGTACTTTCAAGATAAAATTACAAAAAAATAATTTCAGAAAAGAATTAAACAACAGCTTTACGTTCTATCTAAAATATTTCTTCTTAAGCCATAAAAAAATTTGCTACGTCCATCACAGATTCGACCGTCACCTAAATACTTTCTGACAGAGAAATTATCATATTACTTTCATAATTTCTCATACGTATTTATAATTTACCGTAATTTATAAACTCTCCTAAGTAAATATGCCAAAATTTAGAAAAAAAATAAAATTTGGTATAATTACAATATCTCCCTCACTATATGTGTCAGTCAACAAAACAAATCGTTAACTTACAATCACATACATTTTTAATAAATTTCAATAAAAAAATTGCCTGAAGCCACAATAAATATTTCCTTAATTAGAAAACTGTTCATCACAAATTTATGTCTTGTAAAAGTATATTTCAAAATTCACTAACATCGTGACATTAAAAACTCCGAGAAAAATATGACTGGAAAATTATAAACAACCTAACAGAAATTTATGTACGTTTTAAAATGTATCTGCTTGTTTTCGTTTAGTTATTAGTGAATAGCGTCACACCTTCTTTTCATACTGGGAGCAGCATCTCGTAACAGAAATTTTAATATTCAGTCAATCACACTATAAACAGATATGTGTACATATGTAATATTGCTTTAATGTATTCTAATCACCAAATTCAGCCATGTTTGGAAATGACAAATGTTATTCTAAAATAATCACAAAAAAAAACATAAACAGTGTCAAAGACGTTTTATATCGAAAATATATTATCTGATTGTGATACTAACAGCCCAATGTCTTTTAAAACACAAAAAGTTTGAATTGAACAAGATATTGTCTTAAATATTTTAATCTGTATGCGACCAAACAAATTTTTTATCAAAATGCACAACATTTGTATTCGTATATAAAAATTTGGTATTTGAGCAGAATAAAGAAACACTTTTCAATCTCAAATCGGTATAATTTTGAACACTCACGAATAATTTTTCGGTATTTTTTTACTATTCGGTATTCGGTCGAATATTTGGTTTTACAAGCGAATATTCGGTTATAAAAAATAAGTAAAGTATAGCACTTTTTAAGTGTTTTATATTAAAAAAAGTATAAGAATATTTGACCTATAAAAAAAACATATGATCTACCGAATAGTACCTATGAAAATAATAGTTTACCTATGTATTAAATAATTAATCTATGGTTTTAATTTTTGATCTATAGAATTAATTATTGATCTATAGAAATATTTATCGACCTATGAAAATAATTATCGACCTATGGAAATAATCAACTACCTACTGATATAATTATCGATCTATAAAATTAAGAAAGTGGCTATTTATACATACGGTATGTATACGCAATTGGCTATTTATACATACAGTGTTTTTACGTAATTGGCTATTTAGGGTAGGTTAGGTTAGTAGGTTGGTTTAGGTTTTTTTTTTACTATAGATCATTTTTTAATTATTAATAGGTAAATGATTGATTTTTCTATAGGCAAAAATATAAAATTTTATAGGTAATATTTGAATTAATAATAGATCATAAAATTAGCATCCTTAAAAAAAATACAAAAACAAATTATGTAATGTTTAGTCAAAATTAACTCAATAAAGTACGAGATATGTGTCACTGTACGTTAAATTATAACAGCCGGTTAGATACTAAATACTTTAACTAAAGTCAACTGCAAACCAATCAAAAAGCATCTATTTTAAAGTTTACTGTAATAATAATTATTGTTGTCAATAAACCGATGCTTAATTATTAATAAATATTATTACAGAACGACAACCTAAAGCCTTTTTATTTTAATATAATATGAGTTCTGAAAGATTTTTGTACAATGTTAAAGCATATTTTATTCTGTGATAGAAAGTTCCTATTAATAAATATCTTTATAGCGTAGATTATTTTATGTTAAACATAAAATTTATATTAACTTGTTTACATACAGTAACTTTCAAATATTTTATTTAATTTTATTGTCCATTTATTTGTTGTATTGTAAAAATAGCAAAATTTGCTGTCAATAACATAGGCATATGTATATTTAAAACTTTTGTTTGGTATAAAAAATTTAATTAAATTTTAATGGGAGGTTATCCGATAAAAATTAAAATTAGTGGTTTTTAATGTAAGGCGAAAATTTATGCTTAATATAATAAATATTATCTTAAATCTACCTACAAAACACCCCGTATATTTATTGGTAAAATATATAATAAAATTTTCAAATTAATTTCCAAAACTGCAACATTCGAAACTAAATTTTAGTTACACAGTATAAATGTTAATAAATTTGGAAATTTTCGATATATGACCAGAAACATAAATAAACACGCACTGACATGTTATAGTTTATAGTTCATACAGATGTGACATACAATATTAATCAGAGTTTGCAATTTATTGTTTAAAATGAAATGAAACTATTGTACAATAAGTATTACAACATGAATGTTAATAATTTATCGAATTTACCACTGTACTGATAAGAGTTCAATAACTTTTATTGTTAATTATAACTGTAACTATATTTATTATGTAATAAATATCAAATTATTGTTTATATATATAACTGTAAAGCAGGATGCAATTTCGATTTATTTGTTGTCGTTTATTTTATACTTGAATTTTTTTAATTAAATTTTTTTGCTATGTTGATATTTTTTTTTAAACATCATATAAAATCTTTGGCTCGTATTCTCACCTCAGTTTTTCGTGAAATAGTGCTTTTATCATTAATTTCAAAATAATTTTTTGCTTCAGTTTTTGATCAAATATGAATAGTTTTTCTATTTTTCATCATTTTTATTATATTTGGTATTTTAAAACGAATGAAATGAGATTTTTACGTGGGGTATGTGGTGTAAATAGGAGAGATCGGGTACGAAATAGATTAGTGTATGATGAGTGTGAAATTGAAAAAAATGTTGTAGCAAAAGTTGCCGTGTTAGAGTCAGTTAAGATGGTTCGTACATATTGAGCGAATGTCTAATGAAGATTTATTTGAATGATTTTGATGGTATACGTTTGCGTGGACGTCCGATGAGTAGTTGGAGTGGTATGATTGAGAGGGTGGCTTGCGTGAGCGAAAGTTTCCAAGAAATAGGAATAAAAGAGCATGTATGAGAGGAATTATGAATGTGGATGAAGCAAAAGTTGCTTTTTTGGATAGGAATGTTTGGAAGCGACTGATTTCGGATAATGAAAAGAGTTTGTGCCACACCCTTTGGGTACATAGCGTGATTGTGTATGTATGTATAAAACGAATGTTTCCAAGTAGTACGAATAGAAGAACATGTATGAGAGATGCCATGAATGTGGATAAAGCTAGAGTTGCTAGTCTGGAGTTTTTAGGTGCATGGCCTTAATTTTCATTTAAATAATGATCTTAATATTAGACAAGAATTTATTTTGTATTCATCATTATCATACGAGTATATCTATTCGTAATAAATCGAACTGTATTACTCTACGTATTAATACGCACGTGTTGTATTGAAAATAAAAACAAAACAATTTCGATAAGGTATGAGACTACCAAGAAATAGTTTCTTATTACATGTTTTATATAGGGAAACCAGAATGATGTTATCATTATTTATAAATGACAAGAATCTTCAATCATTTATTTACAAGCATTGATTATAATGAATGCAATATGTTATGCGGGCCCCATTGTCTTGCATAATGATATGTTCGGCCTTTGGGCTCTACGGAATGAAGAATTCACACTGTATTGTACTCTGTACATGAATACACATATTGGCTGGGTTATATATCTCATGAGAAATTCGATACCTAATCAATAAGGCGAATATTTCCGTAGGTTTTAATATTGTCAATAAAAAAAGAATATTCTTTTACTATTTAATAGATAACATATACTCGTATATATATAAAAATTTCACAAATATTTAATATATTTTTTCTAAATTTATTAAATCTATTAATTATACAGGGTGTAAAAGAATAACTATTCCTAATTTTCAGAAATGATAGAGTGCACTTAGAGAAACATTTTTTATTAATAAACTAGTGTCCGGAAATTTCTCGGTGCCAAAATACACTAGTTATCGTTAAAAACAATCTTAATCAAAACATCAAAGAGTAGTTAAGTTAAGGAACATTTTATTAGAAATAATAGCGCATTAAACTTTATAAAAATTGTTCGAAGTTACGACCACCATTTTCGATACACAAGTTGTAACGATGTACAATCGACTGCCGAAAAAAAAAAAGAAAAAAAATTTTTCCGGACACTAGTTTATTAATAAAAAATGTTTCTTTATGTGCCCTCTATCATTTCTGAAAATTAGGAATAGTTATTCTGTTACATCCTGTATATTAGTTCACTGTCATTAAGTGGATATTTAAATATTTGTGAAATTCTTAGTTTCATTGCATAGAAACATTGATTTAATACTCATTATATTAGGTAAACGTTCCCAAATGATAATGAACAATTTATTGAAAAATATTGTTCTTGTCATTGATAATTTTAAAAGAACCTGTATGCATAAAATAAAAGTTTCTAGTCTGTATATAGTACTGTTTGGTGGATATAAATTTTTGTTTAAATGAAAAGAGTTTGTGCCATATCCTGGTGAGTATATGGCGTGATTTTAAATGTAAATATTATTAATTTTTGAAAGTGGCTATTTATACATACGATATTTTTACGTAATTAGCTATTTAGGGTAGGTTAGGTTAATAGATTGTTTTTTTTTTAGTATGTGTAAATAGCCAATTGCGTATACATACCGTATGTATAAATAGCCTCATCCTTAATTTTTGTATGCCAATGACTTCAAGTATCTTTTTAATAATTTTTTTTTATTAATTTATGACCTAATTTTGTTAACCATTTTACAATTTAAATGTAAGACCATGTACCGTCTAAATTCTGATTTGAACCGCATGTATCAATTAACAGAAAAAAAATCAATCCTTCGACGAATGTTACAAAAATCAGTAACAGTACCAAGTATCGCACGTAATTTGCCGGAACCGCCGGGAAAAACTAATCGTCAGCATCAGCTAATTATAAAACACACTCGCTAATGATTGGGGTTTTTGGGTGCGTGGATCGCTAATTGCCCGTCAGGCCGCGTACGCCACTGGTTGTACGGCGTCCGGACTGTTGTTCGGGACCGGTGTGTGCGTGTGTTGCTGACGGCCAACGATGCCAACAGCTGTGCGCGCGTCTTCGGAAACTTCAAACCGATGCCGGAATATCAATTAGGTTCATATATTTGCTAGTATCGATGTTGTTGTTTTTCATTTTGTCGTTTTGAAGATAGAACGATGTGGCGAATTTTTTAATTGATTTTCCAAGTTCAGTTTTTGTTATTTGAAAATCTGTTCTAGTGTATTTCAACACTGGAACAGATTGTTTCAAAAGTTGTATTTTATTTTGAATTTTTTTTGCAAATTCTAAAACAAACAAACACAAAAAATGGAGTATGGAACAAACAAGAAATCGACTGATGATATTTTGAAATTTTATCTATATAATAATAAACAATATTTATTTACGATAGAATAAACATACTGATATTTCATACAGTAGTTGAAAATAATACATTTACATTTGTTTCAAAAATATTTTAATTTTTTTTGCGACAATATTAATTTGTTTATTTTCGTATAAATATTATATTTATAGTGATACCTATAAATCGAGTCCCGATAACAGTTATTATTTTATTTGAAAAATAATTTCCGATAACAAAATTTTATTTTTACTGCAAAATTAAAAAGCAATATTTACGTAAAATATGTGTTTTATATTTTTTTTTTTTTCTTCTATCAATATACATATTGCACTTTTAGTTCTGATATAAATAACATTTCAAAATAATTACAATATGAAAATGGTACTGTCAATATTTTGTCAGACATTTCAAATTTATTTTTGAATCAAAAACTGTCAAGTAATAAACTTTTTATTAACTAAAATATGATAATTTTAATTACGTTGCTAGTACAAAAATAACGTTATTATTTAAATAATAATAAAATGTTCTTTTTATATGCGGGATTCTGTAGTAAAAAATATTAAAAAAAGTTAAAATCAAAGATTAATCTTGCGAATGAAATCAAAATCAATTAAAATTAACTTTGAATTCTTAGCACATTCACATAGTCAAGTCATAATTCTAATACTTTAAAAGCGAGATTCCATTAACTTCGTTTTTCTTTTATTTTAACTCACTAAAAAAAATTATATAGTATGATTATGATATGCATTTATGCGCAACAAGCATTTTACATCTTCCGTTAACATTAATTATCCCAGTTCTTCGGCTAAGACTACATTAAGTTTATGGGGGGACGATTTAAAGTCGTACGGACCAATTAAACTGTCAAAATCAATAACCATGACTATCTGAACCAGGGCGAGGGGGGAAAGTGCAGCAATTTTCGGAATGGGTGCCTGTAATAAGTGTAATTTGTGACCGGGACGTGTTAGACGTGCCCGAGCCGCCTGTGGAACCGGCCCTTATTATAACCTGTCGGTTGCTATAAATTTATTTTCGGTGTAAACTGTACTTTATGTTGAATGCGAACGTGTGATTTTTATTGCTTGTGAGTATTATATTATGGGCAAACGTGTTAAAATAGCTTCGTGTGTGTTATAAATTTTATACACAAATTATGTTCTCTCTTTCTGAATTAACTGACAATAAGTGATTTTTCAATAGCCATTTTATTTGATATAATATATGTTATTTGATATATGTTATAATATATGTTATTTGAATTATAAATTTTTGGATTTTACGCCAGTGTTAAAGTTATAAACTTTATTTAAAATATAATAGAAAAGATATAATTTATACTACAAATAATTTGATTACTTTATATATGGCGTCTAAAAATCACCTGAAATTATATATAGTATTATTTTATTATTGTGTGGGTAGTTGTAAAATAGTAAAATGTCACATTTATTTAATGAATTTAAGTGCAGACATAGAAATACTACAATTAAATTGATTTAAAAGCAACATTTAACCTAATTGCTTTTAACATAAATTTTATTTATAGATTTTAAGTGAAAATGTTCATTTTCGTTAGAGGAAAAGATACTGTACGAAATAGCTGTTATTAAATCAAATATTTCCTTGGACAATATTGAATTAGGCAATTCCTACATTTATTGTTTAGTTCCATTTTCAAATTTGATAAAATGATTAAATTAGAATTGAGACTACGTGTAATTATTTTTTTAATGATAAAATTTATTAATTATGTTATCCACTAGAATAAATGATACAATTTTACAATGATATTTTTTAGAATAAGAGTGATTGTAAACATTTTTAATGGAAAATGATAAAATTATTTACAATTAAAAGAATATATGTGAATGATAATACATTCAGCAAGTAGAAAAAAAGATAAAAAAATTTATATCCATTTTTTATATCTACTAATTATTTTTTTAAAAATAATGTGGCGAGATGAAGGATCAATTAATAAAACTTATTATTATGAATATTTTAACAAAATTTATTGGACGTTTCGGGTTAGAATCCAACCCATCTTCAGCAACTTCAGTAAAAATTTGGTTTAAATATATAAAAACTTAATTTGAAAAAATTTTACATTTTTGACATCTAACTTTGGCTCACATGTTTGAAAGACGAAAGAAAGTCTTTCTTTATTTAGGAGTATCTTAACGTAAACTAACAAAATTTTAACTTCACATTGTGGTAAAACATTTTCATAACGCATTTTCATAATTTACCACCGAAAATTTGACTTAATTCATCCAGTCTTGTTTGCGATATCAGTCTCAACAGCGGCACTACGACCTATAATGAGTCGTTAGCCCACACTATCACAAAGTTGTTATCAGTCAAAGTCGTATTTATGTACATACATTTGTTTCACAACCTTCTTAATAAGAACCGATTAAAATTAACGATAACTTCCCGAATGCTTATTTAAACAACTCCAATAAAAATTCCAATCATTAAATCGAATTTATACATTCATTTCGCAATCCATATATGACCGTGAAACGCACTGGCGATTATAGAAGATCGCTGTATCGGCAATTTACGTACACGTAAACTTGAAAACCGAATACCGTAACAGATGGACCGCGGCCTTTGGAACGGGGAGGCAAAACGCAACACACAACGGTAACGTTGAAATAAACGCGAGCCGATAACCGTCGCGTTCACATCATTACGCTTACTTTACGGACCGTGCTTCAGCCCATTTTATGATCTCTCAGAATTCACATTTCGTTCGTTCGTTGCGTTGCGGGAGAAAGAAAAGCGAACGCTGAACGGGTTTTACTTTGACGTTGCTTCGGCACAATTAAATTCGCCACATTTACCTATTTCGGATGAGAATATGCGGCAGCGTATTTGTGTTCAGTTACGCATGTCTAAGTTATGCGACTATATATTTTTTTTTCTTCAAATAGATAGCTGTTGGTGTTAAAGTGAGGAGAAAGTTCCTGGAAATATTTAACAAATGTTTTTAAATTGATTTAAAATGGGCCCAAATAAATTTTTAGCATTTTCTTTTACTTTATTTTAATTTATCACCTTATATATAACGATATGATTTGTTTTTGGAACATCTCATACATAAAGCTTCTGTTTGCATTTAAGTTTAATGATATCGAACTGCACTGGAGAACGTTCATTCAGTAAAATTTTTTTTTTGGAAAGGGGCCATTAAAATTGTACTTAGAGACAATACCTAAATCCGACCCTGAGTAAAATACACATTTACAATTTATCAATAATATACCATTCAGCAAAAAACAATAAACCAAAATTTAAATAACTATAACGAATACAATACATTTTAAATAAAATATGGATTAAATATTGTAAATATTAAATTTTTTTTAAAGATCAAAACGTCATTTTAAACAATGTTTTTCATTTCATTTAAATAATAATTCAGCCTAAAAGCACATCGACCATATACGCGAAAAGCTAATGAATATTTTATTGCAAAATATCCTGTATGTGAACACAGTGTTTGTGTGCATAAAACACTAAACGCAGAAACTATGTGTACATCTATGTATATATATATATATGTATGTACAAAACTATAAAGCTATAAATATATCAGTCAGCGAACATTTTATTATCGTTCATTTATGTATGTACATTTTATCTATACGAATTGTAAATATCTGTACAATCAGGAAAAAAAAAAGGAAATTAGAAAACATTTAAAATAAAAATAAAAAATGGTTTGAAACTAAGTTCTGTATATATTTTAAATATTTTGTTCGAAATATCTCTGTTGCAAAATATTCGTGAAACACATAAAACTGATATCAGTAAATTAACACTTCCAGTTGGTAGATCTTTAACAAAAGTTGAACAAATTGAGATATTCAATATGAAATTTTATAACAATCCGTTCAGTCAAATTTGCTCTACACGTGTCCACAGACTGACAGACGGACATTACGCTAAAAACAGTTAATATGATAACTATACCTCACATATCATATGTGATATGACGGTCGGTAAAAAATATATATAAAAAAAAAACAATAGACTATCATGAACATATTTTAGCATTCTTATAATAAATAAGCTTAAGTAATTTACTTTAAAAAATTTGTACTTAAATGATAATTATACCATTCGTCACATATTTCCCATATAATTAATTCTTCGTTATATGAGAATGACGCAACAAATTGCGCTTCATCAGCCGGTGACCTTGCTCTGAAATAATTTAATTTTAGAAAAATATATCGCAATTACAACCAGAAATGTCCAGTAATAAAAATTCGCAACCGGAGAAGAAATTAACCACAGGACACAACTGTTCGTTCTGGAATAAATTAAAACTTGTAATCCGGCATAGTCTCTGACAGGTAGCGGGTTCATTAGGTACAATTCGGTACCACCTGCAAACAAGTCAGCAAGACAATACCGAGACTACTATTTCGACGATTTTCATTTGAAGGATTTTAATATTAAATTTCGGAAGAATCGAAAGAGAGACGCACTATTTTCCCAGCTGATTTCGTTCGCGAGTGATATTTTCATTAGCAATGCAAAATTTTAACCTTTTATTTGCCAACGTTACCTTTTTGCAGAAACATAAGTTTTCAATTATTTATTATAGAAATTATATGCTTATTTAAGAAATAGATAATTTATATTGACAATTTAGTAATGACTGCTGTGGAAATGAGATTTTTACGTGGGGTATGTGGTGTAAATAGGAGAGATCGGGTACGAAATAAATTAGTGTATGATGAGTGTAAAATTGGAAAAAAATGTTGTAGCAAAAGTTGCAGTGTTAGAGTCAGTTAAGATGGTTCGGACATGTTGAGCGAATGTCTAATGAACGTTTAGTTAAAAAGATTTATTTGAATGATTTTGATGGTATACGTTTGCGTGAACGTCCGATGAGTAGTTGGAGTGGTATGATTGAGAGTGTTTTGCGTGAGCGAAAGTTTCCAAGTAGTAGGAATAAAAGAGCATGTATGACAGGAATTATGAATGTGAATGAAGCAAAAGTTGCTTGTTTGGATAGAAAATAAATATTAAAAGTCGACTATTTTTCCAATTTAATTGTTTATAATGATTTATACCATTCAAAACGATACATATGTTCACTCCATCTAAATAAATTATATTTCTAAAACTATAAAAAAAATACTCCTAATACTTTAAACAATACAAATAAAGTCATTTTTCATTAGTGTTTGAATAGCTTTACTATCATATCTAATAAAAATCTTACAAACGTCTCCTTCGGTACATAGATTTGATCCAAACTTCTTTACGTAGGATCAATTTCTTCCGAAAGTCGTTTCATTTTCAATTATTCGCTTCTCCTTCAACCACACACCACAGTTTCAATATTTAAATTCGAAACAAATCCAAAACTAAACACGAACTAGCAATCAATGTTATACATGTTTAAAAACGTGAACAAAGTCAGACTCAAGATCGTGTCAAAGCGATAATTTCCAAGTTCGAAAATCCTCTTAAATAACAATCCAATGTCTGCTTAATCAACGTTTCGGAAAAGAATGCGAGCGACTGAATGGATTAGTTTTCGGTTCATGTTTTTAATCCTTCGGTTATTACGTAACCGAGACGTTAGAATGGGAAAGTATTGTTTGTTATCAGTTGATAGAATTAACTGTTATTTTCTTCTTACACCATTAAAAAGAGAAAGAGAGAAAAAAATGCCGAGATTAGAATCGAGAAACACGCCCAAATATGTACTGAGTTCATGAACGAGCGCATACCTTTTGTAATACCAATAGAAAGATTAGTTTGCTTACAGTAATCTATAAAATAATGTTATAGTATATTACGATATAAGGTTGGTAAATGCACTATAACAGAATTGAAATAAAATTTGAAAAACTTGTCAATAAAGTTAGTCCAAAATTGAAAATTTTTAACCCATACTTTTAGACCATCAATATCAAATTTTGAACCAAAAAAATTTAGTATTGATGGTCTAAAATTGTCCACAGACCGACAGACGAACTTCACCCTAACAACAGTTGATTTATGTTACTATAAGTCTAATTCGTGTTTATCTGTAAAAATCTCGATATGTCAAATTTGGTATGCACCCTTATCACATGTGATATGACGATCGGTATAATATTATAAGTGAAATATCAAATATTATTGTTGCTAAGGTTAATTTTGTAGATAATCAAACTAGAAAATAAATATATTTTAAAATGTCACATATAAAATATGTAAAATAATAATTTTTAGTGTGTACATTAAAATTTGTTAAACTGTAAAAAAAGAGTTTAAAATCAAAAGCTTTCAAAAAGCTTTAAAATATTAATTTGTACCTCCCGAATATAGCACAGATAATTTTGCTAGTACATTAATAAATTCAATAAATAACAAATTAATTTGTTTTTAATAATTTATAAATAAAAATACATATAATGTAAATATTTAATAGCCAACTATATTAATTAATAATTATTCGCAAAACACAAATATTGGACGGAAATTAAAAACCGTAAATCATAAAATAAATATTTATTTATAAATAATTCTAATAATTACATTTACTAACAAATAAACTATTGTAAAATAAAACAACAAATACGATATTCCAATTATAATATCTATGAAATTTTCTACACATAATAATATAATTAAAATTATTTAATTGCACAAATTTTATTTTCATAATTCACGACAATTCTATTACCAAATACAAAAATCAAATAATTAAAAACGAATAACTTAATTTACATTTACAAACATGAGAACAACAAACACAGTTATGTTAACTTATCAAGTTACTTGCACTTAATTGATTCCATAAATCAAAGTCACGATTAAAAGTGATGGTTAAAAATGCTTCATCACACGCACAATGATAAAAACTTGGCTCATATTTACTATACACATTATATTAATATTAATAGTCGTACTATTTCAATGGTACATTTAAAATACATATAGAATTAAGCCAAGTTATTTTGATTGTATTGATTTATTTTGACAATATATTGGCAATACAATAAGTGACCTGTAAAGGGTCTATCAAAAATTTATATTACAGTATTACACCGGCAGAGAAACTCTAAATATGACTATTGAAATTGTAAAAATTTTTCGTTGGTTTCACGGGATTTTATACAAATTTTACTCGAGATTTTACAAGATTTTAAGAGAATCTTTTATATATTTTACCACGGTTTTAAATTTTTTCGAAAATTTTAAGGTATTTTAATTAATTTAAATTGTACAAGTGGTATTACACTTTTTTATTTTAATAAATATTCAGACTTTATTCTAAATATTTTTTCTCCATGGCATAAATATAAATTTTTTTTTTTTCAAATTTGTTTAAAATTATTTTTATGAACGAAACTAAATTATTTGAAGCCGATATTTCCAATTCTGTATAAAATAGCTAACCATAGAATAAATGTAGGTATAATTTGTCCATTGTTTATAAACTCATTGTATTGTATTATGTTTGAAAAAATTTGTACCTAAAATATTTTGTAAACACATACCTAATATTTAAAAACATTTTCGTATAACTGTTCTATGTGAAATAAGTTAGGTCAGTTTATGTCTGTGGACACACTTTATATATTTTTAAATTACTATCTACCAATAAAATTAACTTGAAAAACAATATAAAGCAAAGTCGACAAATTTTTAGATATAAGTACATATATTTATTTATTTGTATTCGTCAAACTCAACATACAATACAATATCTTCTTATTTATTTATATTAATAACTAATAGATTAACAATTTTATAGGAGTAATCTAAAAAATATCATAAATAAATACGAAACAAAGATTAAATTTGTGAAGAAAATATAAATGTATGCTGATTCGCATATAATCAATATTCAAAGATTGTAGTGAAATTTCAACTAAACAAATATGTAGTTTTTACTGCAGTATTTAGAATTCACACTGAACATTTTATGTCCAATTGCACGTTACAATAACTCTTGTAAATATTACTTCGACAACTTTTATACAAGTGAACAAAGTTTGTTTTTTGTACACATAAGTAAATCTTCAGCAATAATTTGGCGGCAAACGGCCCATACGGTGCCAGTCAAAATAAATTTTTGAAATTTGTAAATACCAGGTATAAAAGCTGAATTACATTATACTATTTTCGTCTAGATCCATACTAGGTTTCTAGTACTAGATTCGTTCAAGGACATATAGTCAGTTTTAGTATAATGTAAATCAGAAATTTGCATCCAAGTTTCCTAGTATAGAAATATAAAACATGCTCTATTTTCCTATTCAAGTTTCATACTAGGTACATTATACGCATGCGCACGCAATTCTACCAACCTTATATGTAGCGAAGTTATATAGGTATAGGTTATATATTATACTCTGTGTATGTAGCTGTCATATACAGCTTTAAGTTGGCGTACTGGCAATACATCGGGAAAAAATCGAAGAAACTCGACAATACACGACCGATTGTGAAAAAAGTATGAAAATTGAACAAACCTTGAACGAATCTAGTACTAGAAACCTAGTATGGATCTAGACGAAAATAGTATAATGTAATTCAGCTTTAATTCAGTTACAATAGTATTGTGAAGAAATTTTTTGGCAAATACTTGAACAACCTTGACTGATTGTTAGTTCTAAAACCAACTGGGTTGAATTTCACAATGTAAATATTTTGGTTCTTTCAAGTTATAAATATAATGATTCACTTTATTTGAATTTGAATATTGCATAATCAATATTTTATATATGAACAATAAACGGAAAATTATTTATAAGCTTTGATTTCAATTTTGTTTGCGTATTTCTAGACTGTCATAAAATATTATACAATTGACAATATCTTTTGGTTTTAAAAAATTAAACTTAAACACAAAAGCTGTCAATATTTTATCAATTTCACATTATATGATTTGATTTAATACGATGATTAAAACAATAATAATCTGTAATTATTGACAATGTTACCTTTATTAAAATATCATGTCTATATCTTTGTCGAATATAACCTAATTTTTAATTCAAATGATGTTCCTGTTATATAATGTTATTATTAAAACTCATTAAAAACAGTTTTAAAAGTTAATTATACTTAGAAAAAAACAACTGTTTTATATAGGATTCTAAGTTTTATTGCAAAAGCTTATCACGTCAAATATGTGCCATTGTACCTATAGTATTTATCGTAAAAGAATGTTATTTTAACTTCCTCGTTACAGAACGAATAAAAATATTTGTTCGAAAAATTGTTTAACTTCAAGCGGTTGTATGCTGAAAATTTCTAATTGGATTAGAAATGGTTTAATTTATGAACTTTCGAACTCGACATTCGGCCAATTACATAAATTATAAGTTCAAAACAATTATTATTTTTACGTATTTTAATGAACAAACGGAACACAAAAGTTGAACAACACTTGAAAATCGCGTTGCTGGCGAAACGATTCTAAACTAATTTATTCTCAACTTCATTTTCGTTCAAAACAATTCTCATCGTAAAATTTCTCGAGGAGATAGTCTCGGTGGTAAAACTAGAGAATGCGGTACAAACCTGGTGGACAGATGCATTCGGGCGCATCACGAGTGGTACGGCTATGCACGCGTTCATCGTTGTAAACCGCAGTATGTAGGGCCACTTCACGGCTGACTCTCCGCTGGAAATGCTGTTCGACTTGTCGTCGTATTCGTTCGACAAGCACATCACCCGGCTCGACGATGACGGTCTTCTTCAACAAGCCGAATTCGGTTTCCAAGGCCGACAAACGTCCCTCTAACGCGATCTCCCTGTACCCGAAATAAACACTGGACGCAAAGCACAACGCGCACAGAACACTTAACACTATGTTCGAAAACGTGGCCGAACCAGATTGTGACGGCGAGCTGCCAATATGCAGGGAAGAATAAGCCGGTCTCTGGATAAGTTTGTTAGATTTTTTACCGGACAGGGAAGCTGGCCTCCCCGCCACGGATGTAACAAGGGGATCGGGCTCCATAGGTGAATATGCAACCCCTTTTTCCAGGCGATAATAGCACTCGTTAAAAACCAGTTACCCGCTCCGATTCACGCCTGTTTGCTCAAGTGCAGCCTCCATTACGACACGAAAACATTGTACCGGGGGGAAAACACACACCACAAAAACAAATTCACTATTGCATCGGAACTTAGTAATTTTTTTCCAATTGTCGATAAAAGTTGTTTGGATGGGTTCGTTGGATGGATTAATTAATATGTAAAATGTTAATAGAAGTACTGTTCACATGACAGAAATGAGGAAACTATTGTTAGAAATGCATGCTGGTTTGTTTGGTTATGTTATCAACGATGTTTGCGGGCCAGACCGCGCTGAAAACCAACATTAACCCACTACGAGTTCTGCTACACGACTGAGAAGCGATGCGCGACTATTCGTCTGGGGATGAATTGAGTACAACTTGTTTTCGGCTTTGTTCGGCTAGACTCGACTGCTTTCGGACCAGATTTGAAAGATACCTTAATTTTATCTATGGCATCTTTACATTATGATAATTTATTAATTACTTTAAATAATCAACTGGTAATACGAGAAAAAATAGTTAGGTATTGATTTAACATATACAATAATAAATATTTGATATTGTTGTTTGCATTCGTACAAAAAGGTAGAAAAAACGAACGCAAATATTTATTTTTCGTTTACTACACAAACTCACAATTTGTTTTATTGTTTACCTCATTAAAATTTAATTTTAATGCTGAATATTTAATATATATTTTACATTTCAATATTATACTTTATGTTTTTGCCATATACATAAAATTTTAGTAGTATTATTTATGTACAGTTAAAACAAAAGTCATTTATGAATAATATGTGTTTTAGAAAATTGTAATTAAATATATAAAGGTTTGCTTACGAAATTACGTTTTATTAAAAATAAATTTTATACTTTTTATCAAAATAAAAACTGCATAAAAAAAATAGTATCAAAAACAATTAAATAATTCATAATTTCCGTTTTAAATATTTCAAAACAATATGCGTACAAAAATTATTTATTATAAATAAACTACATTAAAATTTATTTGTGTAAAATATACCTTTTTTTGTAAATAAAACTGAAATATGAAATTATTTCTATATAACATATATTTTGAAAGCAAAATTTATAAATATTAACCTTTGTTAATATTAAACAGTTGAATAAAATCGAATCTTTATTTCTAAATTAAGGAAAGAATATTTTATAACCTATAATTAAATTTAGACTTTTCGAAAATAAATTTTTACTTTGATATCTTAAAAAATATTTAAAAAATGCAGAAATAAACTTGCAGTTTGACAAAAATACATGCTTTATTTACGCAATTTTATTTTATAAAATTTACAGGTTAAAACCGATTTAGAATATATATAAAAAAAAAACAATTTATTGAAAAACGAAAAATGATATTAAAATATAGTTTTCAATACTTATTAACCGTTAACCAATATTTTTATTGGTTATATTTAATAATTAAATAAATTTTGGAGATTAAATTTTTACATTATTATTTTTGCAAAATGCATTAATATATCACATGAAAAAGTAGAAATTGTAGAAAAATTTTTAATCTAAGAACAATAATAAAATTATGTCATTTTAATAAGAAATAAGTGTTTCTTTTGTTTTACAGCTTCAAAAGACCTATTTTTTTTATTATAACGAGCTTGAATACAATTTCTTTTGCACCATCAAAATAATGTGTTAAAAATTTATTTAATTTTTAAAAAATAATTAATTAAAATGTATAATAATAAAATTATTTAAATAATTTATCACCCTATATTAACTCACATAAAGTAAACTATAATTTTTTAAAAAACTAACCACTACTCGTATATGCCATAAACATAAATACATCATTAAAATTATAGTAAAATTAACTAAAAGGCAATTAAGTTTAATGAATACCACTACTATAAACGGTAAAGTTTTATTTTACTGCTCATTTTAGTAACTAAAAGAACTAAAAAAAAAAAATAATTTGGGTACTAAAAAGTATTCATTTAAATACAGGTGTAACGACACTGAACTTGCATTAGCTTGCGATCAATAAAAATTGAACATAGATAGATATTGAAAGTCGCTAAAATGTTATTTTTATTAGTGTGAAACAATAATAAATATGTGGTTCATTTAATAAATTGAAACATTGATTTTTAATCTTCATATTTTTAATTGTTTTAGAAACTTGTTAAGTATTTAATTTTTGATAAAAAATTATTCACTTTTATGAAAATCATCGTAAATTGACATTATGATTGTTTTTCAAATTTAAATAAATAATCAATTTTATTAATTATTTAGCGGAGAGTTGAGGAAGCGCATTTTCAGTACCAGAAACGTTGTATAAGCTCATCAAAATATTAGGTTGGCTTAGGGTAGGTTAGGTTAGTATTTAGCAATAATCATCATGCATGATTCAACATATTTTTTTGCGCTTATGCAGTGTACAAAAAAAAGCAATATGCGCTTCCTCAACACGCCATACATACATACACAATTACGTCATATACCCAAAAGAGTGTGGCACAAACTCTTTCTACTATCCCAAAATTAGTTTCCTCCAAACAATACTATTCATACAAACAACTTTAGCTTCATCCACATTCATAATTCCTCTCATACTTGCTCTTCTATTTTTATTACTTGGAAACTTTCGCTCACGCAAAACAACTCTCAATCATACCACTCCACGCAAACGTATAGCTTCAAAATCATTCATATAAATTTACAATATGACGTAGCATAAAATAATAAATTATTATGTAATATAATGACGGTAATCCTATTTCAAAGTTTATGTAAACATATCAGCACATGACGTCAATCATTTAGTGGAAATAGTAATTTTTTTTGTATCCCACATTACTTCACAACTAAATCAAAAACAGTCAAGCAACTTTTTTCGCTAACTCGTTTATAAGTGTTATAACAGCTATTCTATTCTTGTTCCTATTCTAGTATAGGCCTATAAAATCAGCATATTATAAAGAGTTGGTAATTAAATAGGGTTGTTGAAGAACAGTCAAGGTCAATGGTAGGACCTTCACTAAGCAGAAGCGCACTGCCTGATAAACGGCCCAGCGATATGATCTGTCACGCAATCCTGTTTAATGTGCGGCAAATGCGGTGCTTATATTCCGTATACATATTTCTTTTCGAGTGATTCACTTTTATGACTAATATCCTTTCATTGATCTGCGTTTACGTTTACGCAAAAAGCCACAAACAACAGCTTTTTTATTATCAATTTTCGATCCGCAACATGCCGCATAATTTATGTTTTATTAATTACTAGTAGTACATAATTTATTTAAAATTTTCTTTGTGTTTTATGTGCTTGTAATAGAACAATATTTTTAATATTACATAACATAGATTGAAATAAAAATGAGGCTCTATATGAAAATAAATTTATTTTGCAAAATATATTTTGTTTTATGCAACAAGGCTAACAGTAAAAAAGAAAAAACAATTAATGGAAAATGCAAATAAAAATAACAAAATTTACAATATAAAATTTAGACTCGAAAAATTATACAATTTAAATACTGTAGTAATAAGTTCAATAAATGATTCCAATTAAAATATTTATTAAAAAATCTAAAAGTTTTGAGATAAAATTCTGTATTATTTTAATAAAATTTCACGTTTTAATTCAAATATTTATATAACACTATGTAACATTTATCGAATAACTATTAGTCTGAATACCACATGCTAGTCATTCTCTCGCTCTAAGTGTAGTACTGGCTGCATAAGAAACTACAAACTGATGCAACTAGTGCCGCAGAAGTAGATGTTTTAGTTTAGCAATTACAGCAGTATGAATACGATTATAAAACAAGCACTATTCAACTTGTGATTTCAGTTTAGTAGTGTAATTACAAGCAAGCTAATGATAAATGACAGAGTACTTTAAAACAGATATACAGGATATTTACTGTAATAAAATCATTATTGCTATTTCCTTATTTGAGAAAGATGTAGTTCCGATTAACTTAAACAATAAATATTTTTAAAATTTAAATGATTTTTTGAACCAATGATATTTAAAATATTCAATACAATTTTCGTATTATTTTGTACGGTGTGAAAGCAGTAATATATGATATAAAAATTTAAAAAATTATTAAGATTTTCATTTTTTCATCGTTTTGGCTAGAATTTTATTTAAAACATTAATAAAATAAAACTGCTTTAAGTTTAAGTTCTGTATTGAATTTCATTTATAATTAACGTTTCGACAAAACTCAGCACTCGTTTTTATCAGGAAAACTGATACAAATTACATTACAGTTTTATTATTTCTAAATGTATTTTCTTGGGACTTATTGAAGAAAATTCAGTTACTATCGTCATTTACTACTGTCAAAGATATTTTAAAGCTTTCTCAGAATTTTAACAATTTTTTTAGTCAAATAATTTATTAAGAAATTTTATCGAATATGTATTTAATTTTAGAAATAATGAAAATGTGAATTTTACATATAATTCACAAATAATTAATATTTGTTATTGAAGATTGTCAGCTTATCTTAACTTAAAAATTAAAATATATTAAGTAATTGTCAAAAATTTAACATAAAACTTTTTTAGTTTGACTAATTCAAAAATTATTTAATATTTATTCTAAAAGTAAAATATTTATTATTTACTTATTATACAGATATAAATGGAAGGTTAAGGAACATAGTGGTGTAAGTCATGTGAAGTTTTTTCAAAAAGTTGTGCTTTAACTTGTCATAGAAAATTTATAATATTAAATAACATGAAATTTTGAATATTAAAAGTTTGGTTGACGTATGAAGCTTATATTTTTAAATGAAAATGCTTTTAATAATTACGAGCAAAGATGCAAAATACATAAACATTTTTATTTCTAAAAAAGTTTGACTTTCACCACTATGACTGTCAATCCCCAAATTAAAAATTTTCTAATTGAAAATATTTGTGACATTTTGACTTTTAGTTATCATTTGTCAGATAATTAAAAGATGAATAGCTTCTCATAAGTTTGAAGTACGCACATAAGCTTTAATTCTATACAACGTTTAGTTATAAATAATCATTTTTATAAGTTCTGCCGGAAGAAATAAAATTCTGTGAAATGCAACCGAAAAAAACAAACAAACTAACAACTAATGATAAGATAGTGACAATGATGAGATGCTGCCAGTTGTACGGTTCAGTCGACTGTACAGAAAGCATTAAAACGAAACAAAATTCAATTGAAATTCTTCCCACTTTGTATGTGTCGAGTTGAACGCTAATATATGTCACACAGGTCGGTCGCGCTGTCGGAAACTATTGCCATTGCAACCGTTTCACGACACTTTTCACTGATGGAAAGAAAACGTTTTTCATCTGATTCGGCTACGTGAAAACCTCCCTAGCTTATAACCTATCGCTATTGCTTGCTTATATACCATACCGTGTAGTTTTCACCTATCAAGTATCTACTTGTAGAGCATACCAGGATAGAAAATCAATTACAAAACAATTTTAATTAGACTGTCAAAGCTTTGTTCGAATTATAGTATATTTTGGCAAAGTTGGAAATTTGTTGTTCCCACTTGCCAAAATTATTCCAAATAAATAAAAAAAATGTCCATACACTTCCCAGATCTGTCAGATGTTATTAACCCGTGCCTGTTGAAGGCTCAAAATTTGTATTTAGCTTAACTGAGAAAATCGCCTTTTTAGACATTTTGGGATATAACTTTTATTGTATTTACTTTAAAGATATTTCAAAATAATCACCAAAAAGCTAATGAAAAATGCTGTTTAGTAGTCTAAAATTCATGCCATTCCGATGATTATTAACGGAGTCGTGTGAATTTAAAAAATATGATTTCTGACTCAGAAAAAAGCTATAATGATTAATGATTATTAATCATTATAGCTTTTTTCTGAGCCTTCAACAGGCACGGGTTAATATCATCTGACAGGTCTGGGAAATGTATTGACTTTTTTTTTATTTCTAGTAATTTTGGCGGGTGGAAACAACAAATTTCCGACTTTGCCAAAATAAGAACTACCCTAATATATATAAAAGCTAAACAATAATTTTACATCGAAAAACATCAGAAATCAGAAATAATGTTTTTAGCATGGTTTTAAGGAACTAATAATAAACGCATGCGTTTTTCATTGTTTTTCAAAAATTTTAGTTGTGCAAGGGAACCTGTTATTTCTTTAAATACATGCTAAAACCATTATTTGAGATATAATTCAATAAATTTTATTTCTAAAAAATGTCTCCAGCGAAATATACTCTATAGACTTGAGTTTATTTTGTTTTACGTCCGAATATTGTAGCCAGCAAGTTTTGGACTTGGACGTAACATAAAACGATTAAGAAATTCCATGTTGACAACGAAACATTTTGGAGTAGAAAATTGTAATGTATATCAAGCGTAGCAGATTATTCATATGCAAAGTTATTGTAAGTATTTGAATAATGTAATATGTTTCCTAGATTAAATTTATAATATCGAAATAAAATTTTATTATTATTATCGAATTTTGCCTTTTATTTAAATACGAAATATATTTTGCCTTTTATTAAAATACGAAATATATAAAGTATTTCAAGTATTGCAGTGATATTAATAAATAAGTAAAATTTTATGTTACACTAAGAAAATGAAAATATTAAAATAAAAAAGGTTTTAGAATTTGATTCTGTTATTATAAATCGACGTTTTGACATACTCTACGTACATTGTCATCAGGAAAAATGATACAAATGACAAATATAATAAATAAACAGAACATAGAAACAAGTTACTAGGTAACAAAATAATGGGTTGTAAAAAAGCTTTTACTATGTTAAATAAAGATATATTTATTTATATTATATTATTATTTTTATTAAATATTTCAACCAACACAAAATTTGCATATATGTAAATACAAAAGTTTTGACAAAGGAAATGCAACTTTGCTTAACCAAACTATTTTATAATTTAACTACAGTAGATCGGTATTCTATGAAATAACTAGTAATTTCATGAAATACCGGAATTATACACTTTAAAGATAACAAATTCGATTTTATATATATATATATAAATTTAATTTTTGTTAAATATTTGAATATCATAGATCTTTGTAAAAATTATAATGACATTTTCAATAAATTTAAAAATAATTGAAAATGTTATTATAAAACAATTTTATTTTATTTTTCTTATATTTTTTAAATACAATTAAAACGAGGTAGCATAGTTTTATAGTTCTTAATTAATGAAAAAAATTAGTAATTTCATTGAAATATAATTATATGTTTTTTTTTGTATTTACAAAGCAAAAAATGTATAACAAATATTTTATCTAAATAATGTGAAATTAATATGTAATACATGGGTCAAATAATATCTAGTTACCTAGAACTTAAATTTTATCATGTTTCGTTTTCGAAACATTAAAAATTCAAATTATAATATTTAGAAGCTAATATGATTTTGTATAAGAATATAAAAATAATTTACCAATGATCTAGAACAGTGATCTCCAAATTTTAATGAATCCTAAAATAGCGCAATTTGAAAACCACTTATTTAGATCAAAATCAATCTGTAAAAATGCAATGATCTATATCAGATTAAAAATCTTACATATTTATCTAGATTTGCTAATTAAGGTAACCACTTTTTTATTTCAACTGACCCTAAAATTTTTAATGACAGGGCTTAGAAAACTCAATACATTAAAACTACTATTTTTAAATATAAAAACATTTTAATTTGAATACAATCATAAAATTATTTTGAAATTTGTTTTAATGCTTATACATTAAATTAAATAATATTTTGATTTGACTATAAATGATTTATCACTGATCATAGTACTGACTTACTTATTTTTTTTTAATTTTAAACTGTATGACTACATTTAAATTCAGTTTAATCAAGAGATTACAACAAATAACCCGGAAACCGGAAATTCAATTGAAAAACCGGAAACTCCGGGCAGTGGTCACCTAATGTTGTTATTGATTATACAATATATATCACATATAAACAAGCAAATATATAAACATTAAACCAATTACCATAAAAATACTTTACTGATGCACCATCTGTAATATTATTTAGGTTTTAATAGATGAAAAATTTCCTATATAACTTTTTATGGTATCCCACTTTTCTTCATCAAGTCCCTTCAAAAAATTACTAATCCTTTCATTCGATTTTCTTTCTGTTAATCTTTTCGCCTCTAATTGTCTTAAAGAATCTGTTTCGTAGTAATCTCTTTGAAACATGAACAAACAGTATAGAAAATGCCATACGGTGAGACCCGGAAATAATGGATTAAGAAAAAATATATGCGAATGCGTCAGTTGCCAGTTCAAAAAATCGCTCAACCGTTGACCGCTAGTTCTTATCATTAAATCGATAGGCGGACTTCTATATGTGTAAAGACATTGAGAAATTAGCTGTTCTTCAACATCATCTGGTTGGAGTTGACCAGTTTGTATGCCATTTGTAAGTGTTTTCATTACGTACAATAATTCATCAGTTGCTAAACAAAAATTATAATGTATCTATATAAAATAAATTTGATTAAAAAATATTATCATTTAAAAAACTCAAATACATCTTTTCTTTTTTAATTTTAATTTAAAATTTTTTAGAACTTATTATACTCAAATAAAACTGCTTTAGGTTGAAGTTCTGTATTAATATTATATTTATAATCGACGTTTCCACGAACTCAACGTCTGCCTTTATCAGAAAAAAATAATCCATTATTTCACTCTAATAACATATTTTTTTAAAAAGTAGTAGTATATCTTACATTTTAATTATGTTAACTTTTTCTTAATTTAAAAATCAAGCTAACAATAAGTGAATTAATTTGTATGACTAGTTCTGAGATTATAGAATATTTCAGTGATAAACAGATATATTTTTATCATTAAATTTTAAATCGTCTACTCGGTTTAGATTTAGACTAATATTGAAACTGTTCAAAATTTCTAAGATTTGCTCAAAATTTCATCGTAAATAATTTACAAATAGATATACAAATTAAAGTAAAAAATAATTTAAAAAAAATCTTACTGGTGTATGCTAAACATAAATTAACATAAAAATTGGTATTATTTCTTGTTTCATACATAAGACGGGCTGCATCTTTTCTGACATCTGGACACATTGCTTCCCAATTTCCATTATATCTTATACATATTTTATTTTTCTTTCTAAAATAAAATATATTTATTAATAATAAAATCATGTAGAATTACATTTAAAAAGAAACTTTAATTAAAACATATACTGTAACAAATTTGTCGATTAAAATTTTGATTTTATATATATATATATATATATATATATATATATATATATATATTAAAATTAAGTTTCATGTGCATTATGTAAATTATGTAATGATCGATAAACCTAAATATGAGCACATTACTGTCATTCAATCATTACTAGTCATTCATTTTGCAAATGATAACAAAAAATTCAAATAAATTGTAAGACAAACAAATGAACAAAATAAAAGATAATATAATATTAAATATTTTTAATGCAATATTACTGAACACTATGCGAAAATATGTTGAATTTAATAAATAAATTTATGACATTGAATTTGTAACATATAAAATAATTAATAACATTATTTTTGTGCAGTTTATTTAATATGATAAAACATTAAGATCATAATGATTTTTATAAATACTCGTCAAATGTAAATAATATCATATAATATATGTGTATGTATTATTATGATTTTAAATATCTTACGCATATTCTATGAAGGTATTAAAAAATCCTTTGTGTATTTCTCTTAAATTATCAATTTCTGCTTTAGAACGCTTGAAATTTCGAAGACTCCATGCATAAACTGTAAACTCTTTTATACCTATCTTCTGACACCAATCACAAATATTCTCAAATGACTTGTAACCTAGTCTGTGACCTTCCGTTTTTGGTAGATTACGTCTGAGGCCATATCGTCTATTACCATCTGCTATAACTGCAACATGTTTTGGTATACGACCAGATTTGATTATATTTATTAAAAAATTAGCTAGTATTGTTAATAACATTGTCTGAATTTCAAAGTTTTTTTAACAACAAAAAAATGAAAACTAAACTTTATATATACATTATTATAGACATAAAAATTGACATTGGAAAATTTATGCACAGTTAAATAATAAATTTATTAGTTACTATAAAAGTGACATTAAGAAAAAATATATTATTATTTATATAATATTTATTTATATAACTCTATAAAAAGATAAAAAAAAAAATTAAAAAATATATTATAGTCTAAAGATTTCAACTGATTACGAATACAACTGGCATATACCATTTGTTCTATTGTTTTTTCTTTCGACTACCATCAAGAATTTGATTTTGACTATTAAATTTTAGTGACTAGTGTAGAACTTTAGCATAGAGAATCTATATGCAAATCTTGATATATAAAAATTTGAATAAAAATTACACAAAAAATATAGTACAAATCAAAAGAATTATTTGAACAGATTTGCAATTTGTGCTAATCTAACAATATTAACAATAATATATATCTAGAAATTAATAATTTTAATGTTTAATTAAAAACTTTTTAATTAATATTATGAAAATATCAATTTCATATATTTAAAAAGTATAACTAACTATAAATGAAAATATATTTTCTTGTTTAGTTTATTTTTAAAATGATGTATTTTTAATCTGTATATCTTATTAATATCTTTAAAAATAATGTCGTAAGACCCATTGGTATGTGTTAATGTAGCATTTTATATTTAACCATTCACTTTGTCGTTGAATGAAATTCTTTGAAATGTTGGTATGAAAACATAAAAACAAAATACCTGTGCATAAGATAACTACTACTGTTTTTTTGCTAATGTCAGAGATAAACATTTCCATTGAAAAGAATGACTTAAGATTTAAGTAATATAAGCTAGTTTATTTTCTGTTTCATTCAAGCAAGAACGTTTTGTTTGTTTTTTTACTTTTTTAATAATAAAAGTTTATCAATTTTTTTTTATAGTTACCAAATGTTTATTATATTATTAGGTAATATTCCTGAAAATACATTTTTAAAAAAATAATATTAATTATAAATATATATAAAACTAAATATATATATATTAAAATATATAAATATTTTACGTAAAAAGTTAATTAATTTTACATAATTTGTTGTTAACTTTTGTAACTTATCCATAACTTTTATTGTAAAATTACAGAAAAACTTTTTACAGTGTAGCTATTAAATAATTAATGTTCACCAAATAAACGACAATACATCGACATTAGGCCATGTAGTGGAGCAGATGTGTGGAGGAAAAATAGGCGTAAATAAAAATAAAAAGCCACTCAAATAAATTTAATTGTCTCTAGGGTCTTGGACACAGCGCGCATTCCTCAATGTGCTCAATCCAATTTACTGTTCAATAGCGTTTTCCCCTTTCCTTGATTTATCGCTTTTAAGCATCGACATGACCCTATAAAAAGCGGCAAAGGGCTGACCAAAAAAAAAAAAACTGGCCACGTAAAATAACGTCATTAATTATGAATGTAAATGTGCACATACGTTGCAATTAGAAAAGAGATTTTTTTTTCTGTCATTCGCTGACATCTCTATAACCAGTTATTTGTGATTCAAATTTGTTGGTTAAGCTGTATATTTATTAATTTTAGCGCAAAGACTTTGTGGCTATTCTCGCTTTTGACCTGTTTTTATTATTTATTTCTTGTGTAATTAATCTGACTTGATTTGAATTTTATGTTGATATTTTTCGAAATTTATTACCAATTGGACCCATTAATTTTAACCTAGTTAAAACAGGTGTTGAAAATAATATAAATAGTAGATTAATTTGTTATACATGTAACTAAATTTTAATTAAGATATCAATACAGATTTGTTAATTGCTATCTAGGTAAAAAATAAATTTGATACTAATAAGCAAAAATGGTAAATTAGGTTAAATAAAAATAAATAAAGTGTTTAGGAAATTTATGTATTTAGATTGGCAAATTACTCAAAAATTTAATTAATTACTAATTACCGTCAAAAAGTGTATTAAAATTATTCAATAATTAAATACATGAATAGGTACACCAAATCAATGTAACTGTAACTCAAAATACCGATTTTTAGATGAATGTAATTTACATAAAATTAGATGAAAAATGCTTAATCGATTTGAATCTGATATCAGTGATCTATTAGAAACAAACAAATGCGCCATCTAGTTATTATAGGTTCTCTACAGTCATTTCGCAATGAGTTTGAAATGAGCTGAATGCTAAAGATATGCGTTTTTCACAAAGAAGAAAAAAAAATATTTAATTTAATATCCGTTGTTCTAACAACAGTGATAGTTTTCAGGAATATTTTAGTGCAGATAGACGGTTTTGTTCAAAACCGAAAAAAATAACAACGATTACTCATTAAATTTTGTGGCTTCGGAAATCTACTCTGATAGAATATTCATGATCGTTCAGCCACGTATTTAGATAAACATCGGTGTCAACTTACATTAATTTCGTTTTGTTTTTTAACAGTTTCTCCAAACCAGTATTTTAAATTTATCGAAAATTAAGTTCATTAGCTGTGATAAATTTATAAAATAAAATGATGTTATTTTATCTATGTTTTCTTATTTAAATTATAAAGTTTGATTACATGGGTAGCAAATAATTTATTCAGTAGTTATTTAATATAATTTAGGAAATTAGTAATTTAAAAAAATTTTTTTTTAATAAAAAAAAATCAGTTAACAACTTAACTTCTTTGATAGTTTATTGTTGATATATAGACAACTTTTTAATTATTATTTAAAAAATTAATAATTTTTAACGAAAATACAATTTTACTTATTGTAATTATTTTTGTTGGTTCTGCTTGAATTTCTACATTAATTTTCATTTATTTTTTACATTTTTGTGTGTGTATCAATATCAATGGAATTTAATTTGATATTACCTATATACAATATACTATGTCAAATAACAATTAGTAATAGTTAATAGAGTAAAGAAACTCAGTAATTAAATAATTATTCTAATGAATAGTTTTGTGAATGTGTCCAAATTATAATTACTAACTTATTTTTGAGTGTTTCTAAATTATATACACACACAATCATTGTGATTTTCAAATTATTTTTAATTACAGTAATATTACATTTATATTAAAAATATATAATGATTTGCATACATGCATACACAATTACGTCAAGTACCCAACTGGGTGTGGTATAAACTCTTTTCACTATTCCAAAATTAGTTTCCTCCAAACATTCCTATTTAGACAAGCAACTTAGGTTTATTGATATTTTTCATACATGCCTTTCTATTTCTACTACTAGAAAATATCGTCTATTTGTAGCTAAACTTAACATTCACTATCATACATTAACGTAGGCACTAAATCAATATTCTAGCAAAAGTACCGAAAACACCCAAAACCTTACAATCAGCATTAACTCTCCTTTCAATCCCACAATCTAAGCGACCATTCTTAGACAATAAACTAACCAAATACATAAATGCTACTATACATTTTTTGTTTATTTTTAATAAATAACAATTCCAATAATACTCAAACATATTGAAATTTTATATTTTTCTCAAAATTTTACAAGATACTCAGTCACGTGTTTCGGTCTTTAGGAACTCAGCAGTAGACCAAAACACATATCTACGGTTAAACTGGCCAGTCATTGATGCATAGCCTAACAAGCAGATTCAATGACTGAGTATCTTGTGAAATTTTGGGGAAAATATAAAATCTCAATATTTTTGAGTATTATTATATTAAATTTCACAATGACAATACCAACATTTATTTGTTCAAGGTCTATTACAGTAATAATTCCCATATTTATTTTATAATAACCACAACTAAAATGTTTTTAAACAGCTTTGAAGCAAGCCAAATTCTGTTTAGCCCAAATATCAAAATTACCTAGATTCATAGCAAATCAGTAGCGATTGTCTAAACACTTGCAATATGTATCGGGCTAATGTAACATAATCCACAGCCTTTCTCTTAACAATATCTCTAGGCAATTTATTTCCCATGGGCTCTTCAATAGAACCCAATATCCTATAGTATCGTCTCCCAGCCTACCTCGATACCGTGATCGATTACAAGACACGAATTGCTCACAAAACTAGAACGATAAATACTGTCTTAGTATTCTCTGCCTTTGCTGGTACTGTTAGCTAGCTGTTCATTCAGAAGTAGATGTGGCTAGGTTTGTATTCACATACATAATACGACCTTGCAGCAGCGAGAGCACAATGGTTTCTGTCCATTTAATTGTATCAAGTGTAGTCTTTGTAAAATGGAAACAATGGCATGACGATGCAACCGCCATGAGAAATGATTTACGTTTTAATGTTTTTCTTGTAGTTGCTTTGCCGACGGTTGATTTTATTATCTTCGTTAACGTTGAATTTCGTTTTTTCTTTTTTTGGCTTGCTTTGTGGTATTAAATAAACTCAATAATCGACTGTAATAATTGTGAATATACATTGTAAAGAAGAGCTTGCATAAGAGTCATCAAATGTTTTACTTAAAAATGTTTTAAAGTTGACATTTTATTAAATTGTTGATTGTATTTATACCCTAATTCATGCATAGGGTTAACAATAAAAGTATCATGTGTATTTAAAAGAATTTTAAAACATTTAAATTTAAAATTAAAAATTTTATTATGATAATAATTACGTTAATATGATAATAATTATTTTTTTAAGTGTAAAGTTATACGTATTTATTTGGATAATTAACTAAATTTTAACAAAAACTATTTCAAATCTCAAAAATGTAAAATTTATATATATACAGTGTGTCCCAGGATTGATTTCACTATAGGTGTAATCGGCAAAAAATTTAACAATTTCATTTTCATGTTTTGGGATTCCGCCCTGCTTTGTTTGAAAGCAATTTCAAGCATATTTTTAGTTTTTTAAAAATTAAGGCGGCCATGAAAAATGTAAAAAACCATTTTATATTCAGGTAAAGTGCCTTTTTGGTTAATAAGATGAAAGTTCGAAATCGCTGAATGAACGAAATTATTGCTAGTTTACAAATATACAAGTATTATATTTATCTAGTTAATGTAATATTTCTTTGTAGTGTATTTACTAGCGTAAGCTATTTAATAAACTATTATTATTTATTATATAATTTATTAAAACTACTACTTTATGTAATTTTATAATGCGTCATATATAATTTTATAGTAGAATAAGAGTATTTTAAATATGTAATACAGTGTAATAATATTATTTTTTTAAATACGAGTTTTATAAATACTGGATTTTTACGCTCAAAATACGAAACAATCAACATGCCGCAGTCACAATACCAGCCAATATATTTCTCGTAATAAGCCTTTTTCCGCGACAACACGCAACCAAATTAAAAACAAAAGCCGTATGCGAGTAGAAATCACAATCTCATCGTAGACAACGAAAAGAACAAACAGGAAAGCGAACGACATTTCTCGTTGTGAGAGGCAAAAGTCAAGTCAAGTCCATGGCCTCGGCTAGGCCAGCAAGGACCCCATTCTAAATGGTTTTTGCCAGAGAAGAGACGAGACGATATAGGCGATTCGTTTCGATCCATTGAATAGATAAAAGGATTGTCTGCAACTAGGATAAGGCTGCCGTGCGCTGCCACCAATTGTGTGTGTCTTTCACCCGGAAAAAACAAAAAATAACTGCACTCTACAAGACGGGTTGCGTATTGTGAATTTGTTAATAATTTTAGAAAATAATGAGGATTTACTATAATAGAAAATGTTATTATTAATGTCAGTATTAATTTATACAGTTATTATTGTGGCGTGTCATGACTTTTGACGAACAGTTTATATTTTACATACAAATATTTTACTATTATATTATTAAAATATGTCATATATGTATTTCATTAAATTATTGTTTTTCATAAACTAATATAGGACAATAACATGGTAAATCGATACTATGCAGAATACTTCTTTCTGAAGTAAAATTCGGAGAAATACTTAGAATACTTTTCGATAGGGAATAAAAAGTTATATAATTTGGTTTTAGTTTTAATTTGATATCATGTGCCGTTTGGGCGCTAGATTTTTTTTTGATTTTTTGGTTTTTATTTTTTCCCAAAAATTATGAGATGTAGGAATATAAGCATGATATGGAAAAATGCTGAATAATGAGTACTATAATTGAGTAAAAAAACTATTGTTCTAAGATAAATCGTTTAGTAGAAAAAAATTAAAAATTGAATTTTTGAAAATTTTTCAAAGGGGGGTACCCTCGGGATTTTTTTCAAAATAAGATTTTTGTAAAATTTGCTCAAAATATCTGCAAAATTTTAATAAAATAGAGAATAAAATTATCTACATAACTGTTAAGTAACTTTTTTCTCTAACTCATACTGATTTAGCAGGAAAAGTTATTCTCTATTTTACTGAATTTTTTCAGATTTTTTTGAGCAAATTTTGAAAAATTTTCAAAAATTTACTATTTAACTTTTTTCTACTAAACGATTCATTCTAGAATAAATGTTTCTTCACCCAATTATAGTACTCATTATTCCGCATTTTTCCATATCATGCTTATTTTTTTAAATTTCATAATTTTTGAGAAAAAAAAAATAAAAACCAAAACATCAAAAAAAAATCTTGTATATATATATATATACTAAATATCATCTACTTTTTACATAAAACATTAGAAAATTTATTAAAAGATTTTTTCTTCGTAACTTCTATAGAAAACTTAAAAAAAAAAGCATTTTTTACTTTAATTGCTTTTACCATTTTGAAAACAAAAATATTGCATAATTATCGTTTCGATAATTTACGCAAGCACATTTTTTTAATACGCTTCCGGGTTTAGCGTCCGCAAAACGGTAACCAAAGTGAACGTATGCTATCCGGTTTTTTGTCATTTCTCGCTTGCCGTGTACACACAAATTCAATTACTGTTTCATACACATTTTAGCCACGCAAGATTGTCAATCGGCTAGGTGTTGAATGTAATACGTATGCTGTTCAATGCACGTGTCTATGCTTTTATATGGTTGTTTAAGCCACAATGTTCAGTCTAATTTATAAATGCTGTTTGTGTACAATGTTTTGAGCTGTGCCGTGTTGCGCTGATTTTTCTCTCAAACAGTTTAGCTTAGGTTAAGTTAGGTTAGGTATGGTTTTCAACTGATAAAAGAAAAAAGGTGATTTTTTGTAAGTTTTATTTGTAAAGTGTACAAGAAATGTGTGGTTTTATATATTGTGTTTATTTTTGTAAAATTATACTATTTGAACTAATTTGTTATTTTTTTTTTGTTACAGATATTAATGTGGGAAATTTAATAATAAGAATGTAAACATTTTTTATTTTAACTTGTAATTTTAAGTTATAAAATTATATTAATAAATTTCATATTATAAATTGATTTAATGATTTTCAACATATGTATGTAGTTTGCATTACACAAACGTAATGTTCTTTTCATAAGTTAAAAAAATATTTATTAATGTTGTGGTTAGCGACCTTATCGTAATATGTAGTAAATAATTTTTACAGGAAATATATGTCAAAAAATAAAACACATCATTTATGTTTACTAAGATGTAGATTATATTATAATTGTCCTCTGGCCTGCCCTGACCTTAGTTACTTATACCGAATTTTGAACCGAGGAAATGTTTTGCTCAAATTTTTATTTTTTTGCTTTATTTTTATTTAATATTCAATATTTTAAACTCTACCAATGCATATAAAATATAAAAATGCTATATTTTTAATAAAAAAAATTATACATATATAATTTTAGTAAACAAAAAAAAAAAAAATAAAGATAAGCATATTTTTTGAAAACTTCGGTATAAATTGTAAATGAAATTGGATGACAAAGGTACAATTATTATTATTATTATTTTTAAATAAAACAATATAACCTAATTACATTCTCGTTAAATGAAGTCCAGTATATCAAAAATTAAATAAAAAATAAAGAAAATATAATATTATATTATAATTATTACAAATATATAAAATTTATTTATAAAATAATTATTTACAGTAAAATTAAAAACATTTTTATAAATGTAAGTCAATAAATATTTGTTTACCATAAGATTGACGTATACTTAAATATCCAGAATGTTTTTGAGTTTATTCATCATCTTCCACTGTAAATAAAAATAAATATATTAATATTTATGAAGTTTTCTGATAAGAATATATTAGTCATACAGAAATAATTGGATTTGCGTATTTTACTATCTTAATAAATTGATAAACACACATAAATAGTAAAGTTTGTTTATAAGATTGAAATAATTTTATTATTTTAAATAATAAACATACATTTCAGAAAATATAATAGATTAATAACAACTAGCTGACTAAAATAAAATCGAAAAAAAAAAAAAATAGGTAATAGGTATATTTGGATATTAATTGAGAAATAGTCTAAAAGTTAATGTATTTTTTTTTATAGCTAAGCTACAAAGCTCAAGCTTTAGTGACAAAGCGAAAGTCCAAAACTTAAGCACAAAGCAGAGTTCTGAAATTTAAGCTTCAAAACGGAACTCCAAAGCTTAAGCTTATTAATTAATTAAGTCTGTTTTTAGGTATTTAATTTTCAGTGAAAATATATTTGTAATTTTTTTACCATTATAATAATTTATTTATTTGCTATTATGTTAATATATTTTTGCAATGTAACACAATATAAATTATTATCAAAACTTACGAGATTTTTATTCATTTAACTTTTGTGCAGAGTATTTGATTTTTGAAGAACTTTCTATATTATTATAGTTAACTAAAAAATCATGTAAATTCTTATACCCTATTTTTTTGAAACTAATTAAATAATGTAAATAAATCTTCAATAAAGTTGTTTTTAATATGAAATTTCACTGCACAAACGATTATTTAGGTTCAAATATGTATATTATAAAAACAAAAAATTATTATATAAACAAATTACTAGCTAACAAAATAAGTAACTAGTATATCGAAACGTCGATTTTTAATTAAAATTTATACAGAACTTAATTCTAAAGTCTTTTTATTTTAATAAAATTATGTTTGAAAGATTTTGTTTTATTGTAATTGTAATATTTACCTTCATCTAAAGTCTCAATTTCTTTGCAATAGTATATCGATAGTTCCAAAATGGGAAGATTAGCATATGGTAAATTTTCACGAACCCAATACATAAATTTGTGGTTTACGTATAAAAGTGTCACTACAAAACTGCCAAGAGCGAATAATGAATATTCCACTACGTAACTTCTTTCTAAAGAATCCATCACCTGCAAATTTAAAAATTACATCATTATTTTTAATAAGAAACATACATACAAAATCACGCCATATACTCAATTGGGTTTGGCACAAACTCTTTCCACCATCCCGAAATGAATTTTTTTCAAACATTTCTATGCAGACAAGTAACTTTAGCTTCATCCACATTTATGATATCTCTCATACATGCTTTTCTATTCGTACTACTTGGAAATAATTTACTCACGCAAAAACACACTCAATCATACCACTCCATCTATTATTAGACAATAAATACAAAATACAAATAAACAAATACAATACAAACACAAATACAGAACCCAAATACATAAATTCATCTACCTGCTCTAAACGTGCACTATCAACAGATATATTACATTCAGTCGTCAAGTCACCCTTCTTAAAAACTAATACTTTGCACTTATCAACATTCAACACAAAATACATACGCTAAAGCAAGTACAATACAATCACCTATATGTATACTAACAAAATTTAAAATGAAAAATATGTAATAAAAAAATATGCGAATGTGCTCCAAAAAATAATCTAAATTACTGATGTTTTTAGGACAATCAGTTGATAAGACAGTTAAAGCCTGACCTTGTGGCATTTTTAAAATTTTTAGATGAACAAAAATGTTGGTCAGCGAATTCTAGCCAACGCATTTAATGTACAAATCAAATATATATATATATATATATATATATATATATATATATATATAATTATTTTATTTAAATTTTAAAAATTAATATCATTTCCAATAAAATCTAAAATAATATTCTTGTGGTATTTAATTTTTTTTATAGAATAAATTAGGTGGTAATTTATTCTTACAAAATTTTATAAGTTATACATAATTATGCCATGTACCCGTAAATTTGTACCACATTCTTTCCATTTAAGTAAAAATAATTACCGCCAAACATTTCTATCCAAATAAGCAACTGTCATTTCATTCACATTTATAATACCTTTGATACATGCTTTTTTATTTTTACTTCTTGAAAACATTTGCTCACATAAAACTTTCAATCATACCCATCTATTCATCATTATATTATATTTTTTAAAATTTTAGGGTAGCCTTAATTTCGTGAACAGCCGGTATATATCAAATTTATGTATAATTAGTTATAATAAATATGTTTTGTAAAATAAATAAATAAATTTAATTTAACTTTTTAAATTTTTAATTTGCTTAAAAAGCAATAATTTATCTTAAATAAATATTAATTGTAATTCTATTGCTTATATTTTTTTTTAAATAAAAGCTAGCAATTTTTAAAATTGATTTATTTTAATATTAGATTTGATATAATAACATAGTTTTCAATAGAATTTATTTATTTAATTTATATTTAATTAATAATTAATTAAACAAAAATAAAAAATAAAAATGAAAATGTAACATACCTCGTAAAATAAAACAAAGGTTTTTAATCAAGTTAAAAGTACGTTATAGAAAACAAAAGATAAACTGAATGATTCTTCTTCAAGTAGTTTATTTATATATACTTACATAAAGATTTAAATTTTTTTATTTTTACGGAATGATAAGTATGTACGTAATTACATTTTTATATAACAAATACATATATAACAAATATATTAATGATATTAAAGTCTAATTTCCATTTTTCTCTAAAATTATTAGATTAGTGCATACTTACAAATGTTGTTTTGATTGGTAATATATATTTTTAAATGAGTAAAGAAAATAATTATTTAAAGAAAAAAAATATTTTAATATATTACGTTTTTAAAAAGAACTAAAAAGTATAAAATAATTTCTCCTAGCCCCATACAAATTTACAACCCCCATACAGATTTCTGACCCCATACAGATTGTTCTGAAAATTTGTGATTTTGAATTTTTAATAGTTATGACAATACTTGTAAGATTTAAAACGAAAAATGTGAGGCGCATGTAATAGATAATAGTAAGGGGTGTAGGGAGTAGCTGTCGTTGCACCTCACGGTTTTTGTTTTAAATCTTACAAGTATTGTCCATAGCTATTAAAAATTTACAATCACAAATTTTCAAGATATTAAAATATTTTTTACATAAATAATTATTTTCTGCTTTTTAGTCTTGTTTAATTTTAACTTTAACTTAACTAATTATATAATTATAAGTTAATTAATTAATTATAATTTAATATTTCTAATACTAATAATTATTTAATTAATTAGTTAATATTGCATTTTTATCCAGTTCACAGCTATGTTTAAAGTTTCAAGTCTTTAGCTCACTGGAAAGTTAATTTAAAATCAATTGCAAAATTTGTACTGGACAGAAAAATAAATTAAATGTATTATCTACTAAGATTTATTTTTATTTGTGAGCACCCTACGATTTTATTTTTATTCACATATGATCAAGTATATTATGGAATATAAAAAAAATATTTTATAGGTATTTTATTTTTTAGTGCATTAATTTATGAATAAAATCGTGTTATTCAAAAAAAAAAAATGTTTATATATTTATACTAAAATAAAAAAAACTTCAGAATTAAGTTCGATATATAATTTATTTAAAAATTTACATTTCAATATACTTCACATGTACTCGTATCACTATCATGAAAAAATATACAAATGACAAATTCACAAAACAAAGACAAAACTGGTTAAATAAAACTACAGATATTTAACATAAATATTTTCTGAAACTGTCAAAAATAGATGTAAATTCTATATGAGAATAAAACATCTAAAGCATTTTATTTTTATAATAACATACTTATAATATTAAATAACAATCAGTTATTTCTCTGTTGGTACAGAAAAACCAACTAATCTTTAACAATAGCAAAACTTTTTAAAACAGCTTTAAAAAAACTTCACTCTGTATATTCTGATATAATTCTAACAAATAAATATTATGCGCTTCAATAAAATAATCACACTTTTTCTGCTCGTAAGTAAATTGGATTTTTTAACGACAAGACAAACGAAAAAGCTTGATAATCTATTGGTGTTATTGTTTTCGGATCCAGAGTAAGTTTGAAATTTCCTAATACAGACGCTAAACACACTTTGGTTTGAAGTAGACCAAATCTTGCTCCTGCAATAAAAATATAATGATTATTGTTTATAATTATGATTTTAAATTAAACATATTTCTACTATATTAATGTAATGTATCTGTTAATGGTGCACATTTAGAGCAGGTAGATGAATTAATGTATTTGGGCAGTTTATTATCTAAGGATGGTCGTTTTGATTGTGAGATTTATAGCATAGTTATTGCTGGTTGTACGGTTTTGAATGCTTTGGTATTTTTGCTAGAAACGTAAATGTTTTCAGAGAAGCTCGTTTGTGTATATACAATGCTGTTTTAGTGGTATTGGTATGGTAGCGAATATTGGATTTGACTGTCAAATTTTAAAAGAAAAACGGGTAGAACTAGATAGAAATAGATTAGTGTACGATGACTGTAAAATTAAAAAAAAAATGTTGCGAAATTTGTTGTTAGTCAGTTAAGATGGTTGAGTCATCTTGAGGGCATGTCTAAAGAACGTTGAGTTTTATACATGAATGTTTTTGAAGATATACGTTTGCGTGGATGTCCGATGAATATATGGAGTGGTATGATTGAGAGTGTTTTGCGTGAGCAAATGTTTTCAAATATTAAGAATAGAAGAGCTCATATGAGAAGTATCATAAAGAAAATAGAAATGTTAATTATAAATATATTGTAGCCGGTTTTATCATAAACACTTTAACTAATGTCGAGTTTAAATTGACTAAAAAGTAACAACAAATAATTTTTCAGTTAAAAATTTGAACAGTTGACAAAAATGTTTTACTAACAGTAATAATGATTATGCAAGTAGAATTTAAAATTGATGCTTTTTTTTTAACTTAAAGTTGATTTTAATTAAAGTGGTTATTATAAAACCGGCCATGAGTATTTCAATTACGGTTTTGTGTTTTACCACTGATAAAACAAATAAATTAGTTGGATTAGATACCTATGCATACACGATGTCCGTCTCCAAATGGCAAATGAGTAAAAGGTTGAATTTTTTCTTTGTTTGCATTATTGAAACGATCCGGATCAAATCGTTCCGGATCTGGAAAATAATCTGGGTCCATCTGGAATCCCCACAATGAAACTAAAACCTTGGTTCCTTTCGTTATTGTCACATCAGTATCAGGTACTTTATAATCTTTTATACAGACTCTATTTAGAAATGCTAATGATGGATATTTTCTTAATGTCTCTGAAAACGTAAAAGTGTTTATGAAAAACATGTTATTTACAATATATTTTAATAAAATGTTATATGAACAATGGTAAAATATAATATATCAAAATATTTTTCATATTTTTTTGGAATACTTTAATACAAAATTTTCATTAATATTTAACTTTAAGTAATTATTTTTTTCTAATATTTTGCAGTTTACATAATTTATTTTTCATTTTTAAAATTTTATTTGTAATATTAATGATACAGTTTGTTAGATTATTATGATAACTTTTATTGAAAAATTCATATATATTTTTTTTTCCTTCAGGTTTTGTTAGTTTTCGGTAATTTATATATATATATATATATATATATATATATATATATATATATATAAAAATGATTTATAATGTATTAGCTAAATTAATTGGTTAATATATATTAAAATTATTGTTAATTAGAATGCAACTGAGCATAATTGATAATTACCTTGTACAATGCAATCGAGATACGTCATATCTTTAATTGCTTCATAAGTTAATTCACCATTATGTTCTTTTAATACTCGGCGAATTTCATTTCGAACTTTGTCTTGAATATCTTGATTTTGTGTCATTTCGTACAAGCACAAATTTACAGTCATTGACGTAGTTTCAAATCCAGCGGCAAAGAACACAAAACATTGAGAAGCGATCAAATTGAAGGTCATCTTCATTCCACTATTATCGTTCGATTTCGCTTCCTTTTCTTTCAAATCAAGCAATGACTGAAAGAAGTCATTTCTTCGTACATTATTCGTTTCTCTGTATTTCATTGTTTGGTTTACAATATTTGTAAAAAAATTAGTTATATCCGGTTCGTTTATTGAAGATCTGATCAAATATCTTAGATCTGGTCCCATTAACGAAATGAACCACTTTAATCCATTTGCACGAGGTGGATTTATCACTTTTTCAGCAATCTGTCTGAATTCTTCATCAGGATTTTTTAACGAATTACACTCGATACCAAATGCGCATGTACCAATAATGTCTACAGTGTACCGAACGGCGAAATCATTTATTGGAATTAATTTATCTTGCATATCGGTAATAACATCAACCAATTCATTGCCAGCTTTTTTCATCAATTCAAACAGCATCTTTACTTTACCGGACGAAAACGACGGAGTCATTTTGTTTCGAAGTTGTTTCCATTCTTTGGTTGGCAATGCAAATAAATGACTTGCTAGTGGATCAATTTTATCATTATAAAACATACCACGTTCGCTAAAATGATCGAAGTCGGTAGATAAAATGTGTTTTATAATAATGGGATCGGTCGGTACAAAAATTGGTTTTTGGAGAAAATATACGCCGCTATATTTGAGTCCTTTGGCTTTTATTTTTTTATGTAATTCGTAACTTATCGTTGCAACATTTTTCTGTCCAAAGAAGAATTCTTTAAAGTTACCAAATGGAAATGAAGGTCTGATGTAAGGTACTTTGTGTCTTGACCAAAATGTAAATTTATATTGGAAATATATGATTATTGATAGAAATACTGCAGTAATACCTATCAGTATTTGTAGCAAATCCATCTGAAACAAAAAATAATGCATGTTAATTATGTAGCAGTAGTTGATGTCATAAATGCGCATTTCTTCAAAAATCTGTCTCAAATATTTAGTGAAAATAAGTCAATTCCAAATATTTATTTATGATTTATTTCAAATAGTTATGCAAAAAATATTAACAAATTATTAACATTTAAAGTGGTCTTTATATGGTTTTTTGCAATTAACACATATATTTTATTAAAAAAAAAAATTATACACATACCTTTGTTAATTTATATATACACTTATAAAATTTTTGATAAAATAAATAATATATTTTAAAGTATTAAAAATATGTTTTGACAATGTAAAAAAATAAATATTATTTAAATAATTTTTATTTTCACGATATTAACATATTTTTTTTTTGATTTGCTCTTATCTTATATTTTTATTTTATGATAATAATAATGATATACAAAGTAATTGCAAGTCATTATCATGTTAAAATAAATTACAAATATATGAGTACGTATTTCTGAAGTTGTTAATGTCAGTAATTTTTGCGTCATATATTAGTTTAATAAAAATTTTGACCTAGCTTTCTGACCTTATTTCGAAATCTACTAAAACATAAAAATAGTTTGTTTTCGTGTAGAAATTATATCAAATATAGCTATTAATAGATAATTAAATAATAGTATAGTATTTAATAAACATATAATAAATTTAAATAATTTTGGTTAGTCAAAATCAGTTGAACAATGATTAAATATTTATTGTAAGAACAAGCGAACAATTATACAGAGGATATAAAGTTAATATTTTATTTTAAGTTATCATACATATATAAATACACAATCACGTCGTATACCCAAAAGAGTGTCATACAAACTTTTTCCATTATCTCGAAATTGCTATCTAGACAAGCAACTATGTATATGACGCTTGATACCTGTTTTATAGTACCTCTCATACATGCTTTTCTATTTCTACTACTTGGAAAATCTCAATCATAAAATAAAACTGCTTTAAGTTAAAGTTCTGTATAAATTTTTTGATGAATAAATATTTATTTAAAATCGACGTTTCAATGAAACTCAATGTTTGTCTTTATAATATAAAAAAATTACTTTTAAAAAGAGACCATAGTTTTTATTATATATAACTTTTGCTTTAGATTTAATTTACTTTTTATTTATCTTATGTTTTTCGTTTTAAATCTTACAAGTATTATAATTATTAAAAATTTACAATCACAAATTTTCAGGACAATCTGTATGGGGCCAGAAATCGATATGGAAGTTATTTTATCGATAGGCGAAGTTATTTTATACTTTTTAGTCCATTTTAAAAACATGGTATATTAATTTTTTATAATTATAAAAACCCAATTTTACATATTAAAAGTATATTTAAAATGTAAAAATATTAGCTCGTATTCCTATCTTTTTTGTTTACGAAAATAGTGCCTTGATTCTTGCTTTAAAATAAATTTTTACTTCTACCTCTTAACAAATATGAGTAGCATTTCTCTTTTTGATACATTTTTTTTATATCTAATAATAATAAAATTCCAATAAATTGATTAAAATTACTTAATAAGTAATTTTAAGTAAACGTCAAACGTATTTTTGACGAGAATCAATTGTAAAAGTAAGGTGAAAATAGGTTGATTTTTAAAGTAAATTTAATTAAATAAAATTTAACTTTTAATGTAATTTAGTTTAGTTGCGTTACTTACCATTAAATTATATAGTACTATTTATACTAAAATTTAATATGCACTAAACTATAAACAGTTTGTTTATAACGGTCTATGAGAATAAAACTGAAATATTAATAACAAAAACTCTTTTATAAGTATAGTAACGATCAGAGCAAAGAGGCAAATTGCACAATAAATATTATTGATACTTGTTTATATCGTATAATATAAATAACCTTGTAAATTGTATTTTGTCTATAATTATTTTTGTTAATATTAATATATAATATAATATACAAGGTGCCTGGTAGGTTAGTGAAATGATAGAAGGGGTTATTTTAATTATAGTTAACCAAACAGTTAGATAAACAATTTAACACTGTGTTAAAATCTAACTAATTCATGTTTTTGCGGACAAGCACCTCTTCTAATTTCTTTGATTTTTTTCTTTTTTGAAGAATCTTTCGGCCACTTTTGACAATTTTTACCACCTTTTAACTAAACTTCTTCTTCTTTTTTCCTTGTGGTAGTAGTGATAGTTCTGATTCTACTATAACTTGGCAACATTGCATTAAATAAAATTTAATATCGTAAAATTCAATTTAATTTTATTAGAATTATATTTTTCTTATTGACTAATGTAAACAATATGCAAAAAATTATCAACTAAACTTTTGACCTTATTAACAAAATCATAAATTTGTGGAATAAGTTTAATAAATCAAAATATTTATTTTATTTTTACAATGAATTTGCATTTTAAATATAGCAGTCATTTATTATTATTATTATTATTTATTTTTTGATTAAAATTTTTAGTTTTTGCAAAGTAACAAAAAATGTGTACTGTCATTATTTGTGTGTTATATAATAATACATATGAGATATTGAGATTTTTGCAGATAAGCACAAATTATTCTTATAGTAACACGAATCAACTGTTTTTAGCGTGATCTTCGCCTGTCAGTCAGTCTATGAACACATGAAGATCAAATTCGGCTAAACGGTTTGATATAAAATTTCATATTTAAGCTTTGGAGATCAATATATCAATTTGATCAACTTTTGGTAAAGATCTGCCTTTACTGATGTCACTTTTGTGTATTTTACGAATATTTCGCAATAGAGATATATTTCGAAAAAAATTGTTTAACAAAAGTTGTTAAACAAGTTATAACTAACAATTTTTATTTAGAATATTTTTCAATATGGTTTAATAATTTTTAATATTTTTTTATATTTTTATGATATATATATATATATATATATATATATATATATATATATATATATATATATAATTCTGTAAATAGGTGACATATTTATATCAAAACAGTTTTGCTTTTAGTTACCATGACTAAAATAGTTAATATTTTACAAACTTTTCTATTTCATAAATTTATTTAATACGATAATGGTCAGTTCTGTGATGGTCGCAACAGAATTATTTTTAATCTATATGAATAAGCTATACTTTTTTGCTATAATTAGAAATATTTCGTATTAGCATGGAAATAAAAACAACTTATTGATCTATAAAGAATGTAATAACAAAACTGTATTAATAAATGTTTTTAATTTTGCCGCAAATTAAGATAAATTTTAATATTTTTAATATTTCATAGCCTACTAACAATTTATTGTAAATATGTTAAAATAAATAGCAGAATGATATAATCATTATTATAATAAATTTTATGCAAAATTTCCATATTGATTATTTATGCTTGTATTGATATGAATTTTTTTTTAATATTAAAATGCTATTAATATCAATAATTATCTGTTAATTATGATAAGTTCAAGCGTTAGGAAACCGAGAAGACTGAATTTTGATGCTAATGACTCAGCGGAGCAGGTAAATTGCACACCGCTGTCATAAAACCCAAATTTGAGTAACCGAATTGTATTCCGGTCAACTGCTGAATGACTCAAAAGAATTATCGATTTATAAGGGTTTTGAACCATTACGCAGGTAGTTTTTACAGTGAGCGTTCGTTTATTCTATAGCATATTTATCTGCCAATGTTGGTTTAGGGTAGGTTAAGTTATAGGTTTTAGGAAATTTTGCAGAAGTTTGTGGTACGTTCTAGAGACAAACTATTTTTGATTCTACTTAGTTTTAGGTTGAAATCTTAATCTCTTAATCTGTTTATGACCGGTGTGCAATTTGGCTATGCAAAATTTCGGTAAGGGATTAAAATCCAACCCCCGTGTGCAATTGGTTTGTACCCTGACTCAGAGTGAACTTTATGTATAATTCAGAAATACGAAAATAATGTGAAATTCTTAGCTAACTTAGAGAACCATGAGTAGGGACTGGAGAGTGATTACATGTCTTACAAAAATCCGGGCTTGCTCTAAAAAAAGAAAGATGGTGAAAAATTGTAAGTAGACTGGTTAAGTTTGATCGCAAAACACATGAATTTACATTTATTTTAAATATATTATAATATGGTTTGTGATAACAGTTAGTTAAAACCAAAATAAACAGGTAATCAGCTAAATTATCGAAAATATTAAACAAGCGTTCGTTTACCTTATTTTAAAATCGAGCAAACACTAAAAACCAATTTAACTCTTTAAAACTGACTGCTCTCAGTTTTGAGCGTGTGAAAAACACTGATTTTATACTTTAGCATTTATGAAACACTGATTTTTATATGCAAAATTCTTGTTGAATTTGGTAAAATTCCGGTTTTGAGAAAGTTCTTTAGTTTGTTTTTTGTATAATACATTATAATTTTATTTTTGTATTTAGTATCTTATAAATCAGTGGTGCTTAACCTGTTTTCTTGGCGTACGCCTTAGCGTGTTAAATATTTTTCAAATATATATATATATATATATATATATATATATATATATATATATATATATATATATATATATACAGAGCGAGTGTAAAATCTGGAACTATCGCAATCAATCTTTTATTAAACGTTTTTAAAAAAAATCCTCGAACACGTCAATTTTTATCTTAAGTGAGACATATTTTACTGTAATCGTCACTTAAAAATTGTCTTTTGTTTTTGAGTTATGAAGTAAGCAATAATTTTTTTAAATGGAAACCTATATTTTTTATTATTTATTTTGGTAGTACTTTTTATTCCGTTTCCAACCATATAAAATTTTAAATATGTTACATTTGAAAAAAATTGAGAAAAATAATCTTAAAGTTTAAATATTAAAAACTAATTAAATTGGCAAAATGAATCTAGTTATTAGTGTATAAAACAAAAAACATTAGCTACTACTGTCAGAATTATGCAATTTATAAATTTTACAATAAAATAAGTGTTATTATTTTGCTTTTGCCAAATTTAAAAAACTATTTTATTAATAAAAATTGTATAATTGAGCGAAAAACAGAGAAAAAGCAAAATAATAACACTTATTTTATTTTGACATTTATAAATTGTATAATTCTGACAGTTGTAGCTAATGTTTTTTGTTTTATACTCTAATAACTAGATTCATTTTGCCAATTTAATTAGTTTTTAATATTTAAACTTTAAGATTATTTTTCTCAATTTTTTTCAAATGTAACATATTTAAAATTTTATATGGTTGGAAACGGAATAAAAAGTACTACCAAAATCAATAATAAAAAATATAAGTTTCCATTTAAAAAAATTATCGCTTACTTCATAACTCAAAAACAAAAGACAATTTTTAAGTGACGATTACAGTAAAATATGTCTTATTTAAGATAAAAATTGACGTGTTCGAGGATTTTTATCAAAAACGTTTAATAAAAGATTTATTGCGATAGTTCCAGATATTACACTCGCTCTGTATATATATATATATATATATATATATATATATATATATATATATATATATAGAGTTAAAAATTGTGAAATAATGAAATAAATAGTGAAAGTAATTTAAAATTGTAGATGTCAGACTCAGATAGTACTGTTTCCAGTAGAAGTTATAATTTTTTAAATTAAACTTTATTTATAATTTATTTTTTAAAAATTGGTTCTATGATCCTCTTCATAGAACAAGAAACTGGTTTATTTACAACCAATTTCAAACTACGTATTTACTATTATATTTAAATTCAAATCGGTTGAAAACTGGTTGAACAAAACTATAGATATTTAACATAAATATTTTCTAAACCTGTCAAAATAGATGTAAACTTTAAATTAGAATAAAAATTTTGAAAATAAATAAGTAACATTTTATTGTCACTTTTACAATAAAATTGTTATAATAGAAAATAAAAATCAGTTATTTCTCAGTTTTAGAGAAATACTTGAATATATTTTACGGATTGTAAACATGTTTTTAATAAATGGTACACAAAAATTAACTAATCTTTATTATATAAACACAGCCTTAAAAAAATCTCAATCTGTATGTTCTGATATAATTTTATCATAGAAATATTATGCGTTTTAATAAAATAATTACACTTTCTCTGCGCGTACATAAATTGGATTTTTTAACGACAAGATAAACGTACATGGTTTATAATCTACTGGTGTTATTGTTTTCGGATCCAGAGTTAGTTTAAAATTTCCTAATACAGATGCTAAACACGCTTTGATTTGATGCAGACCAAATCTTGCTCCTGCAATGAAATTAAAATATTTAAAATTAAAAAAATTAAAAAAATACTTTTATTAACAATAATAATAATTATGCAATTAGAATTTAAAATTAATGCTGTTTTTTGTTGACTTACATTAGTGTTTATTATGGAACTGGCCGTAAGTATTTCAATTACAGTTTTGAGCGTTTATTACACATGTGTTTTACTATTTATAAAACGAAAAAATTAGATTACATACCTATGCAATTACGTTGTCCATCTCCAAATGGCAAATGAGTAAAAGGTTGAATTTTTTCTTTGTTTGCATTATTGAAACGATCCGGATCAAATCGTTCTGGATCAGGAAAATTATCTGGATCTTTCTGGAATCCCCACAATGAAACTAAAACCTTGGTTCCCTTCGTTATTGTCACATCAGTATCAGGTACTTTATAATCTTTTGTGCAGATTCTGTTTAAAATTGGTAATGGTGAATGTATTCTTAATGTTTCTAAAAAAATCATAAAAATATTTATGAAAAACATGTTATTTATAATATATTTTAACAAAATGTTATATGAACAATAAAAGGGTTTGGTAAAATATAATATAACAAAACATTTTTCACAATCAAATTTGAGTTTTCTGGAATATCGTAACACAAGATTTTTATTAATTTTTAATTTCAAGTAATTAATTTTTACTAATATATATTTTTTTAAATTTTACTTGTAATATTAATAATAGAGATTGTTAAATTATTAAAATAACTTTTTATTGAACAATGTATATATTATATATATTATATGTATATATATATATATATATATATATATAAAATAATTGAAATGATTGATTATGTGTCAGCTAAATCAATTGGTTAATATATATATTGTAATTAATGTTAATGAAAACGTAATTGATCAAACTTGGAATAAAGTTAATTTTTTACCTTGTACAATGCAATCCAGATACGTCATATCTTTAAGTGCTTCATACGTTATTTCACCATTATGTTCTTTTAACACTCGCCGAATTTCATTTCGAACTTTGTCTTGCATATCTTGATGTTGTGTCATTTCGTACAAGCAAAAATTTTCAATCATTGCCGAAGTTTCAAATCCAGCTGCGAAGAACAAAAGACATTGTGAAGCGATCAAATTGAATGTCATCTTCATTTCATCATTTTCATTCAATTCCTCATCTTTTTTTTTCAAATCCAACAACAACTGGAAGAAGTCATTTCTTCTTACATTATTTGTTTCTCTATATTTCATTGTTTGGTCCACAATATTTAAAAAGAATTTGATTACATTCGGTTCGTTTATTGAAGATCGCATCAAATATGTTAAATCTGGGCCCATTAACGAAATGAACCATTTTATTCCATTTATACGAGGCGAATTGAGCACTATTTCAGATATCCGTCTGAATTCTTCATCAGGATTTTTTAACGAATTACACTCAATACCAAATACGCATATACCAATAATGTCTATACCGTATCGAACGGTTAAATCATTTATTTGAATTGATTTACCTTGCATATCGGTAATAACATTAATCAATTCATTGCCAGCTTGCTTCATCAATTCAAATAGCATCTTTATTTTACCGGACGAAAACGTTGGAGTCAATTTGTTTCGTAGTTGCTTCCATTGTTTGGTTGGCAATGCGAACAAATGACTAGCGACTGGATCGACTTTTTCATTGTAGTGCATACCACGTTCGCTAAAATGATCAAAATCGGTAGACAAAATGTGTTTTAAAATTATGGGGTCAGTTGGTATAAAAATTGGTTTCTGTAGGAAATATACGCCGCTATATTTGAGTCCTTTGGCTTTTATTTTTTTGTGTAATTCGTAACCTATCGTTGCAACATTTTTCTCTCCAAGAAAGAATTCTTTAAAGTTACCAAATGGAAATGAAGGTTTGATGTAGGGTATTTTGTGTCTTGACCAAAATGTAAATTTATATTGGAAATATATTATTATTATTGATAGGAATACTACAATAATACCTAACAGTATTTGGAGCATATCCATCTGGAACAAAACGAATATTAATTTAATTACACTTATTTTGTTTTAAATATTTAATTCAAGATTGATTTAAGATCAGAAACTTTAAACTTTTATTTCTATATACAAAACTATAGAAAAGTTGATGCTTTTTTTACAAATTAAATGTTAGAACAAATTTTGACATTAAAATTTAATAAGAATTAATATGATTTTATCAACTTATATTATATTACCGTTTTCAGTTAACTTTTTTCTGCGAACAGTTATAAACTAGCAAGTGGAAAGCAATATTTTTTTCTTTTATATTAACGATGTTAACATTTTTTGCATTTGCTTTTATCATGTATTTTTTCAATTATTATTTTTATCTTTATTATTATTATTATCTTTACATAAATTATATACATATATATATATATATATATATATATATATATATATATATATATATATATATATACAAGGTGTTGGTTCGGAAGGCACAGGCAATTAACCTGAAAAAATCATCAGTTTATGAAATACTTTTTTCTCGAGTTGAATTTGTAGAAACTACCAATTACGAACATCCAAATAGTAAAAATAACAATGTTCAAGCACAATAAAACCATTCCAACCAAATACATTTTAAATAAATTATTCAACATAATCTTTATTTACACATATTGGAAAATTGCGTTGTGTGCTATCATAATGGCACAGTGCTTACCATACTGTTTTTCCATTTTATTATTTTTCCTATATTATCGATTTTTCTCAGTTTCCTTTAAACATCTCTATCCAGACAAGCAACTTCAACTTCTTCTACATTTATAATACATCTCATACATGATCTTTCATTTCTACTACTTGGAAATTTTTGCTCACGCAAAACACTTTTAATCTTACTACTCCAACTATAATATTGCTATAATATTTTTTTCAATTTCGACTATATTTCCTTCTAGTTACACCACATAAGCCACGTAAACATCTCATTTCCACAGCAGTTATTTTTCTTTTATGTTCTTGTACCATACATCGACGTAAGCACCAAAACTGCATTGTATATACTCAAACGGGTTGCTTTGGAAACATTTACATTCCTAACAAAAATACCCAAAGCACCCAAAACTTTACAACCAGCATTAACTTAATTTATTTAATTCTCGCTACATACATTGACAGACATCAAGTATATAACTTTTGTTTTCTAGTTACACATTAAAAAATATAAGCTGTCAAAAACCTAAAATTGATATTAATACATAAATAAATTTCACTAACTAATGATAACACCTAACTGCATGTAAAAGTAAGCTAATAATCAAGAAAATTACAAATTATTAACCTATGGTGCAAAAAACCTTGAAAATATCAAAATATTTTTACCAACAAATGTAGTGCGCTTGTTTATTTGGTTGCTATCTAGTTAATTTATTACCTATATATATATATATATATATATATATATATATATATATATAAGTATTTATATATAAAAAGAAAATAAATAATAGGTTTGTTCGATTGAGTCTCTTGCGTTTTACTGCAAAACATCGCCGTAAATGATGCAGCGGTTTGCCATTTATGTAACATATAACTACAAAGTGAATATAAAAATAAAAATTGACGCAGCAGGTAAATTTAAGTGTGCAAATTGAACAAGGCTTATATTATATTAAAATATCAGAAATATATTTTTACAATGACATATATTTATGCTGTCTCCTATCTTGCAATTTTTTTAAAATTATAATTTATCTTATGTCTTTTGAAAATATATCAGTTTATCAGCTACTTAATTATAATTATATGATAAAACTGACTGAGTAATTTCCAGTATATTATATTAAGTAGGTATTATTATAACAATGCAAATTCAAAATTAACAATTTCAAACTACCTACAACATAAAAATTACGGTGGTAAACTTTTTTGTATTTGTTTTTAATTGTTTTTATCAAATAATAAAAAATTTCTATAATTTAACTACCGTATATCGGTACTTTATGAAATAACTAGTTATTTCATGGAATACCGGATTTATACCCTTTAACGGTAATATATACATTATACAAGAAAATAAAATAAATTTAAATTATTAAAAATTGCTATATTTACATTATAATATATATACAAGAATACTAAACTAATAAGAAATATATTTTATATACTGAATTATGGATATTATATCTTTTGAGTATTGAAATAAATTTTATTCTTCAAAGCAATAACGAACGACGTAGGCTGGAATTCAATCGGTAACTTTGTTTTAGAATTCAATGTAAATCTGAAATTTCTCAATAACGAAATCAGACAAACTTTACTCTGTACTTGACCAAATCTTGCTCCTATAATCAAAATATTCAATTAATTAAAATATAAGTAATCTTCAGACTTTATAGAATTTTTTGGGCTGGTATGCCTTGGTCGATCTATTCTCGTCGCAGACGTTTTGCTAAACATCGTAGGTAGAATTCTCAGTGCTCGGTGATTGAATTCAGTCACCAAGCACTGAAAATGCCACGAGAATAGATCGACCACGGCATACCAGCCCGGAAAATTTTATAAATTCAATAATTAAAATATTGTTAAATTATTTATGAGATAATTTTTACCTATACATATACGGTGACCATCGCCGAAAGGTAGATAAGTAAATGGTTTAATATTAGCTTTATTTTCATTGCTGAAACGATCCGGTTCAAATCGTTCTGGATCCGGGAAATATTCCGGATCTTTATGGTAACCGTAGAGTGAAATCAAAACTTTAGTACCTTTTTCAATCGTAACGTCTGTATCAGGAATTTTAGAGTCTTTTGTGCATACACGATTTAAGAATCCAAGTGGTGGATATTTTCTTAAAGTTTCTGCAAAATTAAATGAAAACAATATTTAATAAAACACTTCTATGTGTATATATACAGTGTGTAAAGTGATGAGGTTTCCTATAAAGAAAAAAATTTTAATATGAGTTTTAGGAGAAAAACTTATTCTTTATAAAAAAATTTGCTTCTATCAAAATCTCTAATAGTCAAAGAAAAATCCAGTAATTACTTAAAATAAGATCAAAAACTTAATATTATGTCGAGTTGTTGACTTTAAATATGACTAAGTCCAAATGTTACATCAGTATCGTGTGAAAAATGCTAAAAATATTTGTCATACAAAAAACTTACTTTTTAATTATTATTATTATTATTAATTTGCCAAAATATAATTATTATTATTATTAAAAAGTAATCTATTTCGTAACACGATACTGATGTAACATTCGGACTTATTGTTAGTCATATTTAAAATCAACAACTCGACATAATATCAAGATTTTGATCTTATCTTAAGTGATTACTAGATTTTTCTTTGACTATAAGGGATTTTGATAGAAGCAAACTTTTTATAAAGAATAAGTTTTTCTCATAAAACTCATATTAAAATTTCTTTCCCTATAGGAAACCTCATCACTTTACACACTGTATATAAGATATTTTTTTTTTTGTTAAAAGTAGTTTGTTATGGCTTTTGATAAATAAAACTATGAAATACTATCCAGGTTTTTGATATATAATTATATGTAAATATAATTAATATAATATTATTTTTAAAATTAAATTCGTTAAATGAATGAAATCAATTAAACGGTAACTATTAGACGAAATAAATATAACATAACAACCAAGAAATCTAACTAATAATAATAACTGTTAGCTAAATATTTCAAAATATAATATACCTTGAATACAGCAATCGAGGTACGTCATTTCTTTAATCGCCTCATAAGTAATTTCTCCTCCATGCTTCTCCAAAACCTTGCGTATTTCAGTGCGCACCTTATCCTGCATATCGAGATTCTGTGCAAGCTCAAACAGACATAAATTAATCGTCATCGATGAGGTTTCAAAACCAGCCGCAAAGAAAACAAAACACTGCGCCGCTATAAGTTCCACTGTCATTTCCATTCCAGATTCATCACTAAATTTATTATCCGAATTATTTTTTATATCGAGCAATAATTGAAAGAAATCATTTCTCCTCACATTATTCGTCTCTCTATAATTTAGTGTTTGTTTTACTAGATTCAAGAAGAAATCGGTTACTTCGTCTTCTAAAATTTTCGATTTAAAAAACGATGTTATATCTGGCCCCATTAGAGAAATAAATATTTTTAAACCGTTTATTATTGGCGGACTAATAACTCTATCAGCGAGTTGTCTAAATTTTTCTTCTGGATTCTTCAACGAATTACTTTCGATTCCAAATGCGCATGAACCAATTACATCAACAGTGTATCGTACAGTTACCTCATTAATATCAATTGGCTGTTCTTTCAATTCATCGCATACCTCCACCAATTCATTGCCAATGCTCTTCATCAATTCAAACATCATTTTAATTTTACCAGATGTAAATGTCGGTGTGAGTTTTGCCCTAAGTGGTTTCCATGGTTTCGTCGGCAATGTAAATAAATGGTTACCTAGTGGATTAGTTGCTTCATCGAAAGCTAATCCACGTTCGCTAAAGCTGAAGAAATCCGTGGATAAAATGTGTTTTAAAATGGCTGGATCTGTTGGAATTAGTATTGGTGTTTGTAAGAAATATGCTCCGCCGAATTTACAACCTCTTGATTTGATTTCTTTATGTAAGTCATAAGCAATATCGGCGATATTTTTCTTTACGAAGAATACCTCTCTAAAGTTACCAAATGGAACTGATGGTGTGATATAAGGAATATTACGTTTAGACCAGAATGTATAGCAATATTTAAAATATAATATTATCGCTGCAAATACGACAGCAAGAAGTAATGCAAATTGATATAATATAGTTGTAAAATCCATAATCTGCAAGAAAGAAAAGAATTTTGTTTTCTATGTTTTGAAATAGGCTACTTTATTAAATTGATTTTATTAAAACAATAATTAATATAATTTCTTTAATAAATTTTAGTGAAAATATGGTCGGCTCGTGGCAAAATCTTTAGAAAATAATGAGCTAATTTAAATTAAATTAAATCAATTTAAGGAAAAGAAAATACTTATCGTTAATTGATTTTACTATCCATTTTATTTTTACGACAGTACTGTTTATTTATTTATTTATTTATTACAATACAATGTCCTACAGGCATCAGCCTAACTGGAGGACAAGGAACAAACACAAAAATTAAAAAAGAGAAAAAAAAAACAGAATACAAAATACAGAAATCATACAATGTCATACAAATTAAAACTAAAAATTAAATGAACAAAATAGTAATAATAGTGAAAATATAATAACAAAATACAATATAATTTACAAGTTACGGTAAAAATTTAGTCTCGACGAAGAGAAAATATCAGAATGCGAAAAATGTTTGTCATAAATATTGCACATTCTATGAATTGAGGAAATCAGAAAAAAATTAGTACTGTTTTGACCTATACGATCATTGCCAAGTGAATGCATTAATAATATAATCTTACAAAATGTATATAAACAAAAACATACAATAATAAATTAGATTTAAGAGAATGTTCAAAATATTTAGCTATGTCTATACTATTAGTCTAAAAATAAATTAAAAATACTACGTACCGTTAAAAGAATATTATTCACAGATTGTACTAAATTTTATATAAAAAACAAGATATCTTTAATACGTATTATTTAACAACATATTTACTAATATATCAACACAGCAACAAGTAGCAATAAGAACTGACAGATGTATGTAATTACAAATTTAGTTTTATACGTATAATACGCAGTTTATCCAATAAATTTTTTTTAGCATTTTTTGCTATAGTAACCTTGAATGTTGTTGTTATAATATATTATGATTTAATTTTAAGATTACATAGTTCGCATTTTTATATTACTATCTCTGAGTACTTATTATAAAAACAAATCAATTTTATTCAAAATGACACAGCAAAATTTTGAAGTATTTAAATTTAAAAAAACTTATTTATTTATAATACAGATAACAATATCAAAACACACTTATTTATCCAAAATTAAAGGAATGAATTGGCAAATTTAGAAATAAATATTGAGTCTTATTAGATATTCTAAATGATAAATAGGGCAGTCGGCAATCTATACACGACAATAATTGTCGCATTCAGCAGACGTAAACATGTTTTTTTGTGGTTATAAATTTATGTTTATTGAACAACCAAAAGATATATATAAATAAAAACAGTTGTAATAATGTAAATAATAACAAAAAAAAGATTTTGTTATGTAAAATTATCTAATATATATATATTATTAATAATAATGTGGAATAAATACTTATCAGTAGATAATTTATTGTCAAATTTAATACTTCCCTTTATTTCTCAGGTTTATTATATATGCATTAGGTAATTTTACATAACAAAACCTTTTATTGTTATTACTAACATTATTGTATTTGTTTTTATTTAAAAATTAAAATTACTTATCTATAGAAGAAACATTTAAATTTCTTAGATTTATACTGGGGAGAACCACAACTGATTGGTCGAAAATTTTAATAATAAAAATTTGTTTTAAAATTAAAATGTGACTTATTAGGAACACCTAATTTCATCATTTTTAAATTAATAATTAAAAAAGTCAAATATAAAATGTTTGAAACATTCATATGCCATTTGGGATAAACGATACTTCCCAAAAATATTAGTTGAAGATAATTTTATTATGAAATACAAATTTTAAGTTAGTTACAAATTTATTATATAATATTATTTTGTTCCAAATTCTTTAAGTTAATCCAGACTCCACCTTCGGTCGACAACACAATTGATTTTGGTTCCATTCTTATGGGCGTTTTTGTTTTGTCATTTAACGTAATTGAGTACCTAAAAACATATACATTTTTTTTATAATATAAATTTAATAAACCTTGTAATAATTTACATACAACATTTTTATTAATAAAATAAATTCGAAACAAGAAAAACTATTATTGAAGATCTAAATACAAGGTGATTCGTAAGTACAATCTAGTGTATAAATTAATTAAAATTTATTCATTATCTAAAATCATGATAAAAATCTATTAAAGATTTCTTTTAAATTTAATTTTTATTAATAATCAACGTTTCAACATACTTAACGTACATCATCATCAGGAAAAAATATAATTATAATATTATCCTAATGATGATATACGTTGAATATGTCGAAACATCAATTATTAATAAAAATTAATACAGAACTACAACCTAAAGTCGTTTTAGTTTAATATAATGAGTTCTAAAAGATTTTTTACTATATTATTATTGATAAATATGCAATTTTCAAATTAGATATAAATAAATTGTTAAAATCATTGCGCATGCGTTTTTAAATTTTATTCTATATCGTGCAAAACGTATTAATTTTGTGTATTTTTTATATATAATTTTATATAGAAAATGTATCGTGTAAATTAAAAAATTTATATTTAATATTTTTGATACAATTTTTATGTGAGATTTGTATTTATATCAAATTTAATTTCGGATCTTTAATTACTAGAGAAAATTTGGACATTTTGTTTAATTTAATCGACATTATAACTTTTCAAATAAAAATAAAGGTAGCAATAGTGACTCGGTTACCGTAAACATCCTATATAGTATATATATATATATATATATATATATATATATATATATATATACATATACATATATATATCAACAAAACTCTCTGAAACGTACCTGCTGAGTAAAATAGCCAATCCAACTTTGGCTTGCATCACACCGAATCGTAAACCTATAAAAAAATAAACACAAACAAAAAAAGGATAAAAAAAATGTAAATGTGATAGAAATGAGAAAGATTTGTTTACCAATGCATATCCGGGGTCCTTCACCGAATGGCATAAAAACACACGGATGGCGTTTGGCTTTGTTCTCTTCGCTGAAACGTTCTGGATCGAATACGTCCGGATTGGGATAGTATTCAGGATCAGTTTGTAGACCGTAGACGGGAATGAAAATGTTTTGTCCTTTTTCCAGCGTTAGATTCGTGTTGGGTATTTTATATTGTGTGGTGCATTGACGATTTAAGAATGGTACTGGAGGATATTTTCTAAGCGTTTCTGAAAGTAGAGTAGTTTTTTTCATTACTAATTACTAAAGTTTGGTAAAAATTTTATAAATTAAAAAATACTAGCTGGTCCAGTTTTAAAATCATTTTAACTAATACCGATTTTAAAACAATGCATTTACTATAAGATCAGGTCTAAACAAATGAATTAAAACTTCCAAAAACCAAAACTCAAATTTTATTTAAATCAGTGCGCTTTCACACTGATTGATATTATTTTTTTTTATCTAGTAACTTGTTTCTACGTCCTGTTTATTTACTGTATATGTTATTTATATTATTTTTCTTGATGACCTTGTACGTAGAGTACGTCAAAACGTCAATTATTAATAAAAATTAATACAGAATTAAATCCTGAAACCGTTTTATTTTAATGTAATTAGTTCTGAAAATTTTTTACTATTTTTAATATATATTATCTAAAGTCGAAATATTAAATGAAAAAACAATCTCGTTACCTTTCAATCGGCAATTGAGCGTCTTGCCCATTGGACCACAGGTGAATACTCCAATTTTGAATATTTTTGCTTATTTTAAATATATAGTATAATTAATAAAAACTAATGAATTTAGGCTTACTTTAATAAACAATACAATTTACTTTGAATATAAATGCATTTACTCTGTAGATTTTTGCATTAAAAAAAAGGAATATATGTAATATGATTGTATTAGAAAATAGCAATTATCATTAATAATAATAATCTAGCAATAAATTGTTAGAAAGACATTTGTTTTTAAAGTTATCTATTAAAAAATTTAAATTTACTTGTGAAGTAAATTTATTTAAATATATTTTTTAAGAAATAAGTATAATGCTAAATTTTGATATATTTTAAAATACACACCCTTTTGGGTATATGGCGTTATTGTATATGTACATATGTATTTATGTATCTAAAAGTATTTAAATAATTTTATGTATGTTAATTATACTTAATTATAAAAATATAGCTTTTTACTGTTTTTATGAAGCTTAATTTTTCATTAATAGATAATTACCTTGCAGAACTTTTTCCATGTACGTCATTTTCATGATGGCTTCATAAGTTAATTGACCGTTACATTCTTTTAGCGTTTTAAATACTTCAGCTCTTAATTTATCTTGAATAGCATCATTTTGAGCTAATTCTAAAAGACAGAAAGTCATCGCAGTTGACGAGGTTTCAAAACCAGCCAAGTAAAAAACAAATGCCTGTGCTGCAGCTTCGTTAAATGTAATTTTTGTTCCAGGATTTTTGTCCACAACTGATTGTGTGTTATCATCTGAATCAACTCTGCCTTGATTTTTCAATTGTATTAGCAGTTGCAAAAAATCATTACGTTTCATATTTGTTTTCTCTCTGTAATCAACTGTTTGTTTAACTGCATCCATAAAGAAATCCGATGCTTCTTTATTGAACAGACTTAAGTTAAGTAATTTGGCAATTCCCGGATAACTTAAACCAATAAATGTTTTTGCCGCTTCCCAAGTAGTTTGTTCGAAAATTCTTCTGCCCATTTTTCTAAACTGTGCATCAGGATCTTTAAGGCAGTTACATTCCAGTCCAAATGCAACAGAACCTATGATATCCGTTGTATATCGTGCTAAAATATCTTTAATATCAACTGGGGTATGAACAGCAGCAGCGTTATCACAGACTTGCTTTAAACCCTCACTGCAATCTACTAAAGTTTGGAACATCATCTTCATTTTACCGGATGTAAAAGTCGGTGATAACTTAGCACGAAGGTTTTTCCATTTAGTACCTGAGAAAAATTAAATATAACATAAAAAATTAAATATTCAGAAAATAATAGATAATTAAAACATAATATTTTGAAATATGCGGTGTTTCCCCTGATAGGTGCAGCTAAATTATGATATACTTTATCATTTTTTTAAAAAAAAATTAAAAATGATAAAGAATAAAGTAAGTACTGCAAAATTTTTAATTGAAGTAAATTAATAAAACACTTTTTAACTTTGATAATTTCACACTTTATTCTACTTATATTCTACTACCCCTCTACAAAACAGAGGGGTAGTAGAATATAAGTTATCTGTTTGTAATTTAATGTAATATGTACAGTTCGACAATGCCAATGTTTGGCGAAACTGCAGTCACGTTTCTATAATAAAGTGTGAAATTATCAAAGTTAAAAAGTGTTTTATTAATTTACTTCAATATGAAATTTCACGGCCGAAAGAGTTAAATTTTTAATTATTTTTAAATGTCATTTGAAACATTTGTTTACCTTATCAAGTAGAATATAAATTTAAAATTTTGTCTTATTTGATATATTTTTAATATTTTTTTATAATTTCTGCAAATAAATTAAATTAATACATATGAAATATTTTGAAATTAAATTTGACAAGCTCAATTTGTTTAGTTTTGTGTTTTTAAAATACAAAATTTATAAAATAAATTTAAAATTTATGTAATAAGTAATCAAAATTATATTTTTAATAAAACAGATAAAAATTTTATATTTATTTAATGATATTGCAATTATAAATATATTTTACACCACGAAAATATGACATTGAGCACTTATTTATTCTTAACTTATTTAGCTGAAGGAAACGTGATACTGTCATTCTTAACAGTAATATTCATTATTAAATTGACTTTTACACATTTAATTTAATGAACAAGATTTAAAAACATAAACAGAACGCTTGTTAAAAATAATGCACTATAAACGTAGAAATATATATTTTTTAAGCAAAATTTATGAAATTTTAATTTTCTAAATAAAAACAACGTCTACATATATTTATATTAAACAATTTTAAAGCAGGTAAACAATATTAGATCTTTATTTTTTAATTAAGGACAAAATATAGTATAACCATTAATTAAATTTTGATTTTTTGAAAGTAACTAATAATAATTTTTAATAATTTTACTGTTTGAGCACATCAAGTTAAAAAAAATAAACTTAGTTTGACAAAAAGTATATATTACACATTTAATGATAAGTTATTTTTATAAAATTAAACGAAAACCTATATTAAAATACAGTAAATTACATGCTTTGCTTCTAAATAATTGTAAATAAGACATTGCAACAAAAACAAGACAAGATACAGTAATTATTAAAATTTAATAATTACTGTATCTTGTCTTGTTTTTGTTTCAATTTAATAATTAAATAAACAAACCTTCAATAGCAAATAGATGTGCAGTCAGCGGTTCATTCTTTTCATTATAATATACTCCCCGATCGACAAAATTTGAGAAATCTTTGATTAAAATATTTTTAATAATATCCGGATCTAACGGCATATATATGGGTGAATTCACAACATATACACCGGATTGTTTGTACCCCTTATGCTTGAATTCTTTATAGAGATCCAGTAGTACTTCGCCAAGACTTTGTTTACCGATCAAAGCATTTCCAATATTGCCGGCTGGAATTGACGGTGTACTGTAGGGAATACGACGTTTTTCCCAATATGTAAATGCGAAAAATTTATAATAAACAATTATCGCCGTTACTATGAAAATTACGAGGCCGGTTAATGGAAACAAAATCGAATTAACGATAAAACTCATTGTGTCCCTGGAAAATAATTATTATTAAATTATTGTGGCTTTCTAATCATTATGTAGGTATATGTTGTCACTTAATTTGGTTTTGCAATTTTAAGTATTGGTGTAGCAGTCTTTACGAATTTTTTATCCTATAAATCTAAAATTATTTTTATATTATTTTAAAGTTTGTGTTTTTTTTTTTTGAATAATAATTCTTAATATTTTCTTTTAAATGCATGAATAAATTCAATATCATTACAACAAAATGTATGAAATATAAATATATAAGTAATAATTATATAATTATAGAAGATACAAAGTTGTTATTTAAACTACAAACAAATTCATGGCTTTTTATGTTATATAATAATTTTAACAAAAAGCTACTTTTAAAAATATTGACTTCTGAAACTGCACATAAAAATTAATTTATTATATTTTCATTATTTTATTTATTATTTTTTTAATTTAACAAAATATAGTTTTAGTTTTTAGCAATAAATAATAGAATTAATATTAATTTTAAATTTATATTAGTATTTGTTTCATAAATTTTTTATTAAACTGTAAGTATATTCTGAAGAAAAAACATTAATGTTAACGAAAATTTAATAAACATATTTTAATATAAGTTTAAAAGTTTTTGATTTATTTGAAAATAATTTACACTCATTTAAATAATTGTTTACGTTAGAACAATATTATGAGAAATACTATTTAAAAAAAATGTTTCTGTTTTGAGAATTTAAATTTACATCTATATTTTAAGTTAGTTTGATCATTTAATCTTAGCGCCTATATATATTGTTTAAATAAAACTGAAAAATACAAATTTTATTAGTATTTTATTTTTCAAGTAAAGTTTATCATTTGTATATTTATAAATATTATACTTTTCTAATTCACAAAAGTAAGATTAACAATATTTCTGTTAAATTCAAATTTTCATAAAATTAAAATAAATATTTCAAATTCAAATACCTTAGAATAAAAATTTACTTAAATATTCCGAAGAAAACTGTTTATTTTCAAGAATGTATGCCACAGAGACAGTACTTACGTAATATACAAATAGATCATTCACAATACATATAACATATTAAAATATAATATGTCAGAAACAGAATTTTTAAAGGTGGACATGAGTAGCAAAAAAAAATTATTTACGTATCTGATGCTATTATGTTATTATAATTACATTTAACGTTTCATCTTTTCAAGGTTGTCATAAAAAAATTGCAGATTTACTTTGTAATTTAAAAAAAATTAATACATTATTTAATATTACAAATCACTTTTGTTTATAATACATAATAATTAGTAACTGTTAATGATTGTTTTTAGGCGCCATATTTATTGTAAAATATATAATACTGGCATTCACAGTCTAGTAGTTTTGTATTACTTTACTCCAAAAAATTATTAACAAATATTTTTGATACTTCAACTGGAAACTGGCAGAAATTAAGTGATTTCATTTTGAATAATTATAAATTTATATAATGAAATAATTATATAAAAAGTCACTGTTTATTTTGTTTTTTAGTTATTTACGTTGTTTTTTTTTTAAATATAATTAAAGTATAAAATAATCAGTTTTTTAAAATTAATTATGTTTTTTGTTGTTTGTTTTTTGGTTTAAAATAGAAATAAAAAAATAAAAAAAATTACATTAAATTTTAGTTTCAGTACTATAAAAATAATTGTATTCGAATATTTTGTATCTGACTAAAAATTTAATTAATGTTACAATTCTCTGTGAAATCTTGTAAGACTCGTAATGTTACAAGATATTATGGCTTTTACTATTAATAAAAAAATCCCATTTACTAAAAAACAAAAACAAAACTAGAATATCTAGTAATGCTGCGAGTCTAAAGGTCACTTTAGATGGTAAAAATTTATGAGTAAATATTTGAAAAAAATTATAATTAAATATTTGGGATTCATTTATTTTCATTAAATATTTAGAACAGATTTATGGAAAATGCACATTTGAAAAACAATCGTGATTTGTAAAAAAGTCAGTTAATTTGTTAAAAAAAAATTAACCGGTTAATTTGAATATTTAAAAACCATAATAATCGGTTAATCAGTTAATCAGTTAACCAACTAAACCGCAGGCTAAAGGTAGTTTAATTATCATTAAATTTTGTCGTGTATCAAAAGTATAAGTGTTAGAGCTTAGTTTTGAAATAAAAACGATCTCATTTCATATTCAATATATTTTATGTTTCTCATGAGAATAATATTGATAACAGAACTATCTTCATGAATAAAAAATATTTCTTATTTACGTGAATTTTATTCAAAAATATATCGTTTCATATCTGAACTGTATCCGTGGCAGCAACAAGTTCTCAAACTTATCGCACTGGCCGTCCATTTACGAAGAGTTAACGAGTATAATTAACAGATATAACTGTCACCAAGTGTATCGTTTGAGTAAGTATTTATTTAAGAAAATGTTTCTTCAAAGTGACATTATTATCAACATAAACTTATTTTTGCATATTATTGTATTTATGTTCTAAGATAATGTATCGTGAGAGAAATTAATATTAAAATGAAACGCAAAACTATTATGTAATTTTTATAAAAATATAGTAATTTTTGCACTTATAATTTTAATTTATGTAATTAACTTATATTTTCTTTTGACGTAACAATTTAATAACAAATTTGTTAAAAATTGTTCCATATACTTATATTATTTTCAATTTATCTTTTATATATTATTAAAAATTATCTAGATAACTAAACATTTAGTTTTATATAGATTAATTTTTATAGATTAAGAATACAAAATCTATAAAATCTTTGAATATAACCTATTTCCAAATTTTATTATAGAAACGTCGATTATTAATAAATATTAACAGAACTATAACCTAAAACCGTTTAATTTTAAATATGTAATAATTTAAGTTTAAGCAAAAGTTTTTTTTATATAAACATTATATTAAAAAAATAATATTAAAAATAAATATTAATTTATTAAATATGCAAATATATTAAAAAAATACTTACATCATTTTAAATGAGTTAAATTTTTAAATATATTAAAAATAAGTTAATTATGTAAATAAATATTATTCTAAAATATGAAAATTATTAATAACTTTATTAATTTATAATTTTTAATTATCACTAAACTGATTTGAATAAAATAAACTATTATAATATGAAATGTTCGCTATTCGTTTCTTGTTGTTATACTAAACAAATTTATCTAGCAATATATAAATTTTGCAGATTATTTTATCATTATTTTAAACAATAATATCAATATTTTGATTTTAAGTAAAAAAAATTAACTTTTGCTATGCAAGCGCATGAGAAAAGATAAAAACACTCGAAACATGTTATGAATATTTAAAATATGTCTATCTCTTATTTATAACAATTTATAACTTCGTCATTTGAAATTCATAACTATATTTTTCAGCAATGAAATTTATATAATTTGAAAGATTTGATTAAACATCATCATCATTAATCATCAAACAATCGTGTTTTATCGCGCATCGGTACTTGTAAAATTATTAATTGATTTAAAAATAAAAACAATGATAAACTTTAAACCTGACATTGGACTTGGTTCAATAATATTTTTGTAATTAAAAATAATGTCGCATAAATTTAAATATTTAATTTTTTTTTATAAATCAGACAATAATCTTAATATCTAAATCTAATACACATAAAAATTATTTTTTTTGTCAAAATGTTTATTTTTCTATATGAAATATAAATCTCTTCCATATCATGAAAAGTTTGATTATAAAATTATTTCATTTAAGTTATTAAAACAGTAAATTTCATTATTTTTTTGTTAATAACCATACAAACAAATTTTTAAAATTGTATCTAAGATTTATTTCCAACATTTTAAAATATAAAAATTTGAATTTATAATTTAGTAAAATACGAAATTCAGTTTTGAATACAATATATTGTTAATTTTAAATCATAATTTAAATATTTTTATTTATAGTACAATATACCTATATTTTTAACTAATTATTATATTTATCGAAAACTTCACATAATTATGATTAAAATAAAATAAAAGTTAAGGTAAAATAAAATATATATTTTTAATTATGTACTAAATAAAATTTCAAACAAATGTAAAATATGGAAAACAAACACAGTATTTGTTTTTATTAAATTATTCCATTTTAATTACCGATGTTATTTCAGTAAAATAAATAATAAATTCAAATCAATTATTTGTGTAATAATATAGTTGAACTACATAATTATAATATTTATTTTAAAAATAAGCATGTGTTATTTCTAGTATTGTAATACGTTGTTTAGTTTTATTACCAAAGAAGTTTGGTTAATAAAAACTTTAAAAGTAAACGAAATTATAATAAAACATGTAATAAACTAACATTGTTTCATCTGTATAGTTTAACATAAAATTATGTGTATCAAAAATGAAAAGTTTGAATTGAGAAGAAAATTATCCGAAATCTTAATATGCAATAGTTGAATTTGTCAAAATGTTTTTTATTAAAAAAATATTAATACAGAACTAAGATCTAAAACCGTTTTATTTTGATTTTTATATTTGTTTATTTATCTTTATTTATAGCAATTTTATTTGAACTAATTTGTATATAATTTGATCTAATTCTGTAACCAAATTGTTCAAAACTTGGCCAATTAATTTACATTTTTTGTGATAATAATAATAAAAAAGTATTAACAGTGGTAGATTACAAATAAAATTCTAATTTGCCGAATTCGGAATTCTCGATCGAAATTTTACATTCCAGGAGAGTGGCTTTTAATCTAAAACTTTTCGAAAATCAACCGAACCGAACATAAAAAAGTTCAGAAGACATTAAAAACTGAATACAGACTACACGTGACATTGTTTACGGTCCGTTGAAACTACAAAATCATACATATGTTAACACACATCGACACACAGGAATTGTAATGTGACACACATAGTCATTTAGTCATGTGTGGAAAATGCCCGGGTCCGATCATCGAAATAACTGAATTTTAAACGGACCAGGCACACAGACTGCTACCGCCCGCTAAACGCATACATTATTAATTTCGCTAGTCGAATCATTTTGGATTTTGTCGAAGTTTTTAATTAGCATATGTATGATTTGTGCGGCAGCGCGGTTTTTGTTTTTACTGACGGGGCTGATGTTAGAGATTGATATCTCTATTATGGAGGTTTAAATCATCAAATATGACAGTTTTTATTAATTTTTTTTGTTCGGTTTTATTTAATATTTACCTATTGTATTATCGCTGTATTGATATTACAAAAACACTCTTTGTGTACGATGATAATTTTAAAATATAGTCATTTGATTTGTTACATGATTAATTTTTTTTGATTTCATTATATTTATATATATATAAAATGATAATTAAAAATGGTTTATTTGTAAATCTGTAGCATTTTTTACTATATTACTATAGTTATTAATTTTAATCTCAAATTTAAAAACAAATTTCTATTTTAATTTTTCTAGTTAATTTTTTTTATTTTTAAGAACAATAAAAAAATATGCTTATAAAATAAAAGTACATATATTTTTTGTTTTTGACTATAAATAATTTTTGTAATATAATTATAAGTTGTCATAATTTTAAACTCCGGATACAAGATAATGATAATAATATAAATTTGTATTTTTAATTGTACAATTATTTTGCAAACATCGACATATTTGATAATTTCTAATTAACCATGAAAAAATGATTCATCATTATTTCAAATATATGGTGACTTGCAACTAGCGTAATAGATAAATTTTATGTTTTTGTTGTTCAAAGAAGATAAGAAATTTATTATATATATATATATATATATATATATATATATATATATATATATATATATATATATATATATATATTGAAGGGGCCTCAAAATACATTTTTTATATTTTTTAAGTTCTTGTATAGCACAAAGTAAGATAAAATTTCTCAAAAATAAAATTAGTAACGAAATACAAAAATTACTACATTTTTAGACGACATAAAAATGATAGCACGAAACTTGAATATTTCAGAATACTTTCCTGAAAAAAGAATTTGAAACTTTATATAAAACAATTTATTTAAACTTGTGTTTTATATCGTTTTCGAAAAACTAACAGTAACAGCACTGTACTAGTATGTCATTTTGAATTGATTAAAAAAGAAATATGAAAAAGAATATAAATAAGAATATCAGTAATCGGCATCAGAGCACACAAGTTTTTGTTCCAACGTAGTATTTGTTTGGCGGTCAAATGGCTATAAAGCAGCACAATAGTCCTCAAGGAAAAATAATCCTATATATTTATCTCAAACATACCTAACATAACTTATAACCAACCAAGCACAACGCAACATATACAAAAGAAAATAACCGTCTTTTCTTCATCGAATACTATTATAAAGTACATTTTTTCCCAATACCTATAAGAAATTGATTTACATGGTTTTATGCATAACTTGAAAAAGTTTCTATTCTCCGTTTAAAAAAAAATAGTTTCTTTAAATTTTTGTTTTGATTCAAATTAATTTTGAGATTAAATAAATATAATATATTATAAGTAATAACAAAATTGCATACATTTATATAAATAATTAGATTAAAAAATAGTACTCAAAAAACATATATAAAATGTAGTAAGCAATTAAGGTTTTAAAAAAATATGTTTGTTCTTAAATTGTTTTCCAAACAATTAAACATAAAAAATATATTTACGTAAATGTATGTTGAGTTCGTCGAAACGTCTATTATTAATAAATATTAATACAGAACTACAACCGAAAGCCGTTTTATTTTTGTCAATAGATATTAAATGAGTTACATTTAATTTCATCATCCGTATTGGCTGCCTTTTCCCGTAATTTTACTTTTCATTTATATATATTATCGATAAGATAGTATTATATTATAGTCGCGACAAGATAAAAAGATAGGTACGTCATAATCACGTGATAAAACTTAACAACATAAAATTTACTAATGAACAAAATAAATTTTATTCTATTTTACATATAATGAACTAAATCTTCTTGAAATTATTTACATATGTTATTTTAATCAAATTAAAATGTAATATATACAAATATATCGTATATTATTGGATTTTTTTAACGAAATCAACTTATTTATTTTTGCTATATTTGCATTGATTTTCAATGTCAAAAGTCACAGTACGTTTATATTAGTTCATTTGACGTTATATTTTGAATGTGTATTTTTGTAATATATTATTGCAAAAAGATGATCTAGGCGATGTCAACAGTTAGTTAGCAATTTAATTTCATATTTTAAATAAGAAAAGGAAAATAATGGGCTATTAATGCCCTTGTCTGCTGTACGCGAGAAGCTCATATAATCATAGTAGTGAGTGACGTTATTTGCCTAGTGACAAAAATTGATGACGTCCCTATCTTTTTATTTTGTCGCCACTATAGTAATTAATTTATCTATATTACCCATAACATAACATATCGTCGAAATTTTTCACCTCCAATATATCAGCAGAAACGACAAATTCAATATAGATTATCCGAAAGTCAATAACAAGTTGAAAACTTTTTTGTCACTATTGTGCGAATTTATTTTATTGTATTTCGCGTTGTCGTTCAGTTCGCAAACGCTTTGGACGAGAAAAAAAATAAATTATAGATTTTTCGGGCGGCGTAGAATATAATAATAATTTTTGCGTTGCGAAAAGTTCGCGTCACGTCTAACCAGTTAATATAGTAGCTAAAACCGCATCGTACGCACGTGATCACGCCCAGAACACCCAGTGAATTCGCGTTCCCATTGTGACCTGGTGCGTTTTATTAGAACACCATGGTGCCGAGGGTGATACTTAAGCTCGATTCACAGTTCTGTATTTCACTTGGATAGATTTATATTCCTGGTTAAGATTAAGGTATCGCATATATAACACTAAAATAATAGGTAAATTTCTATAAAGACATTGGCAACAACTGATAGTTGATTGAAATATATTTAACATTTGATTAAAATTTTCGTGTATTTTAATAGTGTCATTATTTTGTTTTAAAATATATTAATAACACTAAAATTGTTAAATATTAAATCTTTCTTAGAAATGTTTGTAATAATTTTTTTTATATTTAAAAGCAACATGGTTTGCTTCCGAAATATTTAAGTGGCAATCTGAAATTTAATAGTATTGTGTATAATTATAATGTTAGAAATGCACATAATCTTTATATTACTAAAAAGACTAAAAGTAAATACTACTAACTATTATACTTCACAATGGATTACTTGAATATAATAAATTACCGAAATATATTAAAAATTCAACAAATTAAAAAATTAGTAATGAAATTTTAAAATTACTTTAGTAAAGTTAATTCAAGTTACGTAAATTAAATAAATAAATAATTTAATAGATTATATATATGTCATCAATATTGTAAATATTATGCTACATTTGTAAATTTTCTGCAATTTTATAATTTTGTAAATAAAGTGCTTAATAAATAATTTTAAGTAAACGTAAAAAGTACTTTTGGCAAAAATTTATTAAGAAAAAATTTGGAAACACAATTTTAATATATCACAATGTAATACATTAGTCACAGGCTAAATAAAATTTAATTCTATTCTATTCAATTTTACTTTTACTTTATATTTATACATTATTTGACCGTTTTTTAACTGAATTTATTAGAAGTTTTATTTTCGATTTAAATATTGATATATCAATAACATTATCTATTACCAGTAATGTAAATTATATTTATTTTTGATTTGTCATAAATTTTTTGTGTTTTTTGTTGGAAATGAAATAGTTATTATTGATTATAATAACAATAGCAATAATTATTATTAACTAGACGTGTTCGAACAATACGTTGCATTTATATATTGCCGACTTTAACAAACTGAAATAATAAAATTTGTACAAATCAAATAATTTTGAAAAACTTGCAAGCTATTTGAAATATAATCTATAATCAAAAATTTTCGGAAAATCAATAACATTTTCTTTAAAAAAATTAAGAAAGTTATTAAAATTTGCAAAACAAGATTACCATTTTTCAGCTTTATTCTGATATTCCATATTATTCTTTAAGCTCTTTACTACTATAGAATCTTTTGTCATTATTTAACACATGCAAATTTCAATTTATTAAAAAAAGATAGCAGATTCTATAATACTACAGCGCTTATAGAATAATGAAGAATAGCAGCATTAGTGTGAATGAAGCTTGCCGTACACTCACATTCGTAGCATACGTACGTTGCATACAAAATCTTCTCTCGGCCGTCAAACGTTGACGGTCGCAGCCGCCCATCCGCACACGGATCACCGCCAAAATCTTTCATTTCCATAATCAGCCTTTTTTGTCAAATATCTCGCGCTTATAAATTCAGAATCTTTTGCGACCACTACGCACACATACACACACACAAACCAAATTCATATAATAGAAGACGTATTTTATTCGGATTGAATTCCAATGCAACGCGCATTTTTATATTGATTTTATATTCGGTTTCTCTTTTGAAACTGTGCGATAAAAAAACGAAATTTTTATCGTAACATTATTAAATAGTTGCGTGTTTATTGAAATAGTATATGAGTGATAATTTTAAATAGGTTTTTAAAGTATGTGTAGTAATTAAAAATAATCAAAAAATATTTTTATTTATTTATTATTACAAAATTGTTTGTAAATTTAATGAAAATTTGTTTCCATTTATTATTAATTCAGATATTTTTTCCGAGCATAAGTTTTTTAAGTTGTGTTGATATTCCAATAAATTTTTTCATGGACGTTCCATGATTTTATTTTTAGACTTATATATGACTAAATATACTGTGGAATATTAAAATAAATATTTGTGTATTTTTTAACAAAATCGTTTTTATATTTGTTTAGATTTTATAAAAAAATTATATTTTGTTGATGTAAACATCAGTCTTTATTTAAAAATTTATTGGTAAAAAAATTTAACACAGTTTTTAACACATGGGGTAATTTTAAAATTGTGTTCCCAAATTTTTACTTAAGAAATTATAATGTTTTTGAATAAGTATGCTCTGTACATATTTTTTTACACAAATGGATTCCATAGCGAAAACCATGATCCAATAGATGCTAAAATATCACTTTTTAAAGTGTACTTTAGACGATATAAAGATATCACAAGCATTTACGGGATTCATGGGATTTGAACCCAGGCCCGTACAGTTACGAACGGTGTCAGACTTCATATTTAGTATAACAATTTTTTTAAACCCCAACTTTTTTAACAAACTGAAGATAAATTATATAACAATTTTTTTCAATGTAGATAATTACTTGTATAATAATTGATGTAAATAAGAGTGAAAAAAAAAAGTTAAAGAATTTATTAAAAAATATTTTGTACAAATACATCTCTCCAATAACTAATCCAATATAAAAGCATAAAGCATTCATTATTCAATAGATATCATATATTGGTATAGATATCACTCGGCAGAGCTTTGATATATTTTACCCACTAAACTAACAAAGGGTTAAATAAAATGTACTAAGATAGTCGCACGAGTAAGCTTTATTTTCATCTACATTATTTTTATTATTTGCTCAAACAGCACCAACTACAAAGTTTCCAATTTGCAAAACTTGCTTTAAACGCGAAATAAGACACACGAGTTCGTATTATTAAAATTCTTCTTGTTTTATTTGATTGTAAACTGTGTCAAATCGTCAACTGTTTCAAAACAGTCACATCACACAAAGATTCCTTCTATTCAACTTTATTTCTCCAATAAATACATTCTGAAACACCATACCATTTCTACTAAAAGGAATCACACATATTATTAGGAAAACTTTCTCATTCTGCTACATTGAGAAAGCTCCAAAAGGGCATTACATGATCTCCGACTAAGGTCAAGTATATTGCGTACCATTCCGGCAACGGGAATTGTTCATTGATGTCGCCGTGCGAATCGCAAAAAAAAACTATCTGGTAGGACGATACCATTCTAGAAACGACTCACGTTTGCGTACTTAGAATGCTTCGACTGCCGAATAACACATTAAAGATCCATACCTTGTACGTTGGAGATAGAATGTGTGTGTGTGTGTGTGTGTGTGTTCCTAGTAAGAAATACAATCTGGATTGTGTTCCTGGAAATCTAAGGCACTTATATCTAATGAAAGACAAAGAAATATATGTGATTGTTAGATGGGCTTTCTCGTCGGAATTGTAGTGTGTTTTTATTTTCTACGCATCGTTATTATAAAGGTAAAAGACGGTATAGTTTTGGTAAAAATGGGGCCGTAATACATAGTGAAAAATCTTTCGAAACTTATTATATTAAAATAAAACGGCTTTATGTTATAGTTTTGTATTAATATTTATTAATAATCGACGTTTCGACGAACTCAAAGTACGTCTTCATCAGGAAAAAAAACACGAATGACATATTGTAAATGTTATTTGTATTTTTTTTTCTGATAAAAATGTACGTTGAGTTCGTCGAACGTCGATTATTAATAAATATTAATACAGAACTATACTATACAATGGGAAAGTTTAGCGTATTTTTTTATTTCTTTATTTGGTTGGACATGGCTTAAAAAGTGATGTTTAATTTATCATTTTTCTCAAGAATGCCCAGATTTCCTAAATAATGCAAAAACATGTCGCGATGATGTCAGTAATGTCTTCGCAAAACTTATGTCAATTTATGAATCAGACGCACATGTATTGCCATGGTTACCGATACAAGTTATTGGCTGGGCGTAACCAAATCAACAAAAATCAACATTTACTGCGACATACGTTTTCAAAATTATATCTCACCAACTCTTCTGCGCTTATGCACAATAGGCTTGTGACGTCAGTAATATCCTTACAAAAATTGTTAATAACAAGTAAATGAAACAATTATTAAAAATTTTAATGACAGTTTCTGTTATTATTTTATATACTTCAATACAACTTCAATCACTCTAAACTTCCCCATTTCATATTTTCATATTTTTTCAAGCATTATATTTTAAATATCTAATAAATTCTTATATAAGTTTTTGTGAGAAACTCTGAATATTACAATTTATTATGTAAGAAAAATAACTATCTATAAAAATATATAATACAAGAACCCGTTAACAGGCTAAAATCTATTATAATAAGCACGTAACAATGACACCATACTCTTAACCGCGGAGAATGAACTCTTCTTACGTAGACAAGGTACATATTACAATAAGTTCGGCGGGGGTGCCATGAGGCCACTCTAAGTCGTAACACATAGCATCATGTCCGCGTATGACAATGGAGCCCCCATTCATGGCACCTTTGTCATGCTAATTGACGCATCTTGGTGAACTTCCCTCCCCCTCCGACAATAAAGCACCAACATCGCAGCCACCCAACACTATACAATCTTATCTAATTCACGTCTTCCGGATCTCTACAACTGATGTGAGAAGCAATGTCAGTGCCGTTTGCTCGGCTCCGGCTTTGCCGTTCATTGTCTTGTTAATGTGTGTTGAACGAAAGCAGTTAAAGATTGTTTGGTTATGCGTTTAGTTCTATTACACTTTTCTCTATCCACTGTATTGTTCAAAACGGATTATTGGTGACAATAGATATTGTGCAGTGTGCAGTTCATATTGCTTGTGGTTGCGATGCTTTGTGTATCACACTTGTTTCCAATTACTTTTGTTCGATTCATTTGATTAATTTATTATTAATTTGCTTTAATTTTGTTCATTGTTTAGTTTTTTGGTACCAATAAATATTTATATCATACAGTGGCGCAGCCAGAATTTTGTCTTGGAAAGGGCTCAAGAATTTTATCTTGGAGAAGCAAAAAAAAAGCAAATACTAACCAGATTTCCACTTTATCTTACATGAATCGAATAATTAATAGTTTAAAATAATGAATGTTGGCTCAATATTTTGGGATAAATAATTGTAGCGTTAGATTGTGAAATAATTGCTACCATTTTTTTTTGTACGTATTTTTGTTTTGTTTCAATATCTTTAAATATACATACATTATTTTTACATGTTAACTAATTCTAATATCATTGTATTTGTACAAAATAACAAAATTTAATAATTTCCTCGAAATTTTTGTATCACAATTTCTTGAAATAAAAAATATACATTAACACCAGAACTACCAAATTTGTAAAAGTAACAAGTTATACATTTTTTACTTTTAAATTATTGACATCATATAAATGTTTTTATAGAAATTTACGATTATTTTTAATTAGATATAACTGTGATTACATATTCTTTTTCATTTTTCATTTAAGATTCAACTAAATTTGAATAATCCATCTTACATCTAATATAATTAAATGTACGTCAAAATGGCATTGATAGTTCTAATGTTAAAATTAATAAAATATAAATTAAAGGTGTAAATAATGGAATACTCGATGGTATTCTTTAAAAAAATCCTCTGCTAGTTTCGGTTGCTAAGTCATTAATTAATTAAGTAAGATTTAAAAATTAATATGTTTTTGAATTAATTTTAAAACATAACACATAGTACATATCACCCAAGAAATTTTTAAATATTCATTTACTCTCTTTTTGTAGTTAATGGCCTAACAACTGAAACTAATAAACTAAAATAAAACATTTGTTTTGTAGAATAACACCAAGTACATCATTATTTACACTTCTAATTGTTTTATTCTGAACAGCGATGTAAGCGTGTTTTGTTTCTTTCTGTCGAATAAGAAAATTACATTTACTAGAAAAGGACAAAACATTACGAGTTACAGATCGTTAAGTATTGATGCAATAATTAATATTTCAACTAGAATCATCATATATCTTATACGATCCAAACGGTTTTGTGTTATGGATGTTATTCGCGGCATTATAGCCATATAGTCCGTGTCCAAATACGCCCGGTCTAGATATATATCTTCCATAGTGTGATAGAAGAAGTGCAACATAGGGATCAATAGGTTCATGAGCAGGTGAATTGTATGATACTTGACGATAACCTGGCTTTGATCCTAATAAAGAGCTGATAAGCAGAGCTGCCAACACGGGATTTGCATGAACTGCGGATGCCAAACGTTCAAGGCTACCAGCTCCTGGTTGTAACACTGTAAAAATAAATATAGGGTAATTCTGGCAAAAATACAAAATTGTTTTGAAAATTGGAAAAACCTAAGTTTATAAGTTATATAACTTCAAAATGACAGTTTTTTTATGTTTTTGCAATTAAATGTTAAGAATATTTTTATTAAAAAAGTCTAACTTATCAATCAATTATTAATTCTGTTTTTGAATCTATAATGTAATAATTTATTTTATAACATTACATAAATTAAAAAACTAATAATATTTTTTTTCACATGTTAATATTTTGTATATTAGTACTTATATCTCAAAATATAATTAACAAAATTAAATATTTTGTTTTATTTAAAAATTTATAAGTAAAAAAAAAACTCTTGGGATCAAATTTAATTTGGGAATTTTACATTAAAACTTACAATCCTTTTTTTCTAATTTTAATTTATTAACGTCGATTGCAAATGGAAAAAAAATATATATATATTTAGCAAAAAAATCTGAAATAGCATGTCATAAAATAGGAGTTTAATTTAAACCGCAAGAATGCTGCAAAACTTCTGACAATTATCATTGAATGGTTTTTAACCAAGTGACGTAAAACGCGCAAAAATAATTTTATTTTCGACATTTCAATTTAAAGTCATCAAAACTTGATAATGTTTTAACCTACTTTTTTTAAAAAAAGTGTAAATTAACTTTGATTTCATTTGCTCACACTGCATATAAAAAAATTTAATTATACAGAATTCTCATGAATGATTAAAAAATATTTCAAATTTATCGAAACAAATTTAATTATGAAGTAATTTAATTTTATTTTTGTTTAGGGAAATTACGTTAAATATATATTTTAAGAGGGATTATGTGCAATATAAATTTTTAATAAAATTAAAATCTTAATTTTTTTAATTTTGTTTTGAATTTGGCTGCTTTTCTCAAACTCAATCTCTGTAAAGTTTTACGTTTGTAATCTTAAAAAAAAAATTTTGACAATGCCATCTAATTTGCATTTTATATTTTAAATTAAATGAAGCTAATAAAATTAGCAAACTTTCTATTCAATCACACAGTTTTTCAAACTTTCTCAGAGAAGGAAACCCGCAATTTCTTTGTGGCACAAAATTATAAACCTAACCTTGAAAAACACTCGAGGATCTTAATGGAATAATGACGAATACGCTACTTTGGTTAAAATTGCGATTTATTTGTTTTTTTTTTTAGCAGAAAGGATTTTATTTGAATATCTGTCAAATATTATCTAATACAGGTACCTCTCACTTATCTATTGAGTTTCGTTTTACAACTTTGTTGTAGAATATTTGCAAACAAATTTCAACTTAAAAATTTGGTTTTAATTGCAAAATTTTTGCTAGGTGAGTAACCCCTCGTATTATGTCCTTTTGCACTATAAAAATTTCTAAATTAAATTTAATGTTATGATTATCTTAACAATTTTTTTTTGGCTCCTATGTAAAATAAGTATTTGTATAACATTTCATTTGCAACATAAATTAATTAATCAAATAATACGGTGTGAATGAGGTTTACTATATGATAACGGCTAACTTAGCTATAATCGTAATCAACTAAAATGAGTTTTATTGACAACTAGATAGTGGAAAGAGTTTGTGCCACATCCTTTTTGAGTACATGGCGTGATTGTGTATGTATGTATGTATTTATGTTATATCAAATTTTAAGCAGTTTTATTTAAATCTGTGTTGTAATACACTTATGTATTACATTGTGATATCTTTAAACATATGTACATATACAATCACGCCATATATCCAAAAAGCTGTGGCACAAACTCTTTCCACCAGTGGCGTAGCCAGAAACTTGTCATGAGGGGGGGCGTTACTAAAGAAATGATATAATATTAATCAATAAAGATAATACTATAATTTGTATAAAAAATAAAGAGCAATAAAAATTATTTTTATAAAAATGAAAGTAAAATAACATATTTCATATTTCACATACGTATGTTTTTGGTCGTTTAGGTTCTTGGGGTGGGGGGGGGGGGGTTAACCTTCCCCTAACAACCCCTTGGCTACACCACTACTTTCCACTATCCCGAAATCAGTTTCCTACAAACATTCCTATCCAGACAAACAACTTTAGTTTCATCTACATTCATAATTCCTCTCATACATGCTCTTCATATCTCTTTCATATCATTATATGCACAATATAATTAATTAAAAATTAGAAATTATACAAATACGTATATATTTTGACCATTTCATAATGACTGTAAGAGATTCCATAAGAAATATATAGGTCTGAATACTGAAATCTAATAATGTTGCTCACAAAAAAATTTGCGGCAATATTTCCTTACTCGCTGTGCAAATGGCGTATTCACCACTATTCCACCAATATCCTCAATTAGTCCAAACCATTCGCAATACTTCACTAATCAAAACAGTGGCCATTAACCGAATTCCAGCTTAATTTAATTCCTCTCATTGTATACATATATACAGGGTGTTTCACAACTTAGAGCAAAAAATTAAAAGGTATATTCTGTACGACGTGCTGATCATGAAACAAAAAGAATTTTTTTAAAATTTGCAAAAAAAATTGCATCGTATTTCAAGCAAACATTTTTTTTGCCACTGGTCGATAGTTATTTTTAATAATTGTTTTCAAATCGTCTACAATGAAAGTAATTGTATACGTAATATTTAATACTAATAAAATGTGTAATAGTTTAATTAATAATTTAATTTAATTTGATAGGTAGTGGGTAGGTAGTCTTTCGTCGACATTGCTGTTAATTATTATTATCTTTGCTGGTGCACTGTTCTCATTTTACAGTGAATAGCAGTGTAGTGTAGTTTTTGTTAAAATGAATGCATTTAGTAACAGTGAATTAGTGGACATGATGTTAATTTATAGCGAAGCACGGCAAAATTCGTTATTGGCACGACGTCTGTATGCTGAACGTTATCCTTTACGCCGATTACCCACTCCCCGTTTGTTTGTGAGGATAGTCCAGCGCCTTCGAGACACAGGATATGTGCAACCTAATCGTGGGAGAGGTGATGTCCGCCAGCATCAACACGACAATATGGTTAATGATATCTTAGATGCTGTACATGCTGAACCAACTATTAGTACCCGAAGAGCGTCTCAACAATTAGGAGTATCACATAGTTCAGTATGGCGAATTTTAAGAGATCAAAATTACCACCCATTTCATTTTCAACGGGTACAAGGGCTAACAGAACCTGACTATCAATTTAGAGTACGATTTTGCAACTGGCTTTTACAAAAACACACTGAAAATCCGAATTTCCCCTCGTACATCATATTTTCTGATGAGGCTACTTTTACGAGGGAGGGAGTTTATAATTATCATAACTCTCATTATGGGAGTCAAGTAAATCCACACGTTGTTGTACGGGGCAGTTTTCAGCATCGTTTTTCGATAAATGTTTGGGCAGGTATTGTTAATGGAATATTACTTGGGCCGTACATTCTACCAAATAGGATGACTGGAGCTAATTATTTATTGTTTTTACAAAATACTTTGCCAGAACTTCTTGAAAATGTGCCTTTAAATGTGCGTCAGCAGACATGGTTTCAGCACGATGGTGCGCCATCACACTATGCTCTAAATGTAAGAGAACATTTAAACCAAGTGTTTGAGGACAGGTGGATTGGTCGCGGTGGACCTGTAGCTTGGCCTGCTAGATCCCCTGACCTAAATCCGCTGGATTTTTATTTTTGGGGTCATTTTAAATCCCTCGTCTACGACAACCAAAATGCGCCGGAAAACGAAGAAGAACTTAGGCAGAGAATAGAAAATTCAGCAGAAATAATACGAGAACAAAATTCGTGTCAAGACTGTACTAGGTCATTAATTCAACGTGCTGCAATGTGTGTAGGGATGAATGGTGCAAATTTTGAACAGTATTTGTAGTTTTGCGCTTCAGGTATGTTATTTTCCAAATTATCTTGATATTAAATAATACAATGCATTAATATTATAAATTATTTTGTATTCAAAACAATTATTGTCTCTAAATAAAACTAACATTACATAATGTTTCTTTGATAATTAATTTCATTTAATATTTCTTTCTATGACGTATGCTACTCCAGTGGTTCAAAAAATGTCTACTTCAAGTAAACTACCCTTTACTTTGCGAATTTTAAAAAAATTCTTTTTGTTTCATGATCAGCACGTCGTACAGAATATACCCTTTAATTTTTTGCTCTAAGTTGTGAAACACCCTGTATATATTTACCGGATGAAGATTGCGATGTTAGCGCTGTAACGGGTAGCGTTGGTACTATCGCCGTTTGTGCTGGAATCGGTTGCGAAAAGAGGTTCGGTCCGAATTCTTGATGTTTCCCGAAAATTAGCGGTACCGGAACGGATTTAACGGTGGAAACGAGGTACCGGGTCGAACCGGAACTCGATGCTTGAGCGGAAATGTCTTGCGTCGGTTGTTGTTGTTGCGGTTGAAAAGCGGAAACATGATGTTGGAGCTGTTCTAGTTGCTGTTGCTGTTGTATTTGTTGATGAAGCTGTTGTCGTACGATGGGTGATAACGATTGAGCAGCGTGATTCGCGTGATTTACGTGATTTGATGAAAGGATTGTCTCGCTGCGTTGAGATAACGCATTGGTGAATGATTTTGTTGTGTGCAGAGCTAGCTGGGCAGAAATTGTACGAAGAAAATATTATTAATAATAGATAAATATAATATAGTAAAAAAAAGTAACAAGTGTACCTGTAAAAAGTTTTCCTGTAATATTACAATAAAACTTATGTGTAAAAAAGATGCCCTGGATTATTATGTAATTTTACATAGCATGTAATATTTAAAAATATGTAAAACTAATTTATTTTTAGTAAAATATCTATATATTTTAATGTATTATTACATAAAACAATATGTATTACATGCACATAAATAATAGTTATAACACTAAGAAATTAAAAAAATACAATTACAAGTGTAAAATTGTAAACTGTAAACATAATTGTAATATATATATATATATATATATATATATATATATATATATATATATAATTATGTAAAATTATAATTATGTTTATCTTGACAATAAATAAAAATAAATGAAAACAGTTATTTTCTTTTAAGCAATAAATCAGATTAAAACGAAAAATATTTCTAAATATATTTTGTTTTTTTATACATTTCATTTTCAAAACTTTTTTTTACGTTAACATTTACATTTTTTTAAATTACATTATTTTAATAAAACATTTGCCTGTAATTAAAATAATGTATTTTTTTCAAAATTTTGAAATATAACATTAATTTAATGCATATATTTTACTGTAAATATGATGAGATTTGTACCAGTTTTAAAACGAAAATATAAAATATTCAATATTATCATTACAAGAATAAATTTTAGTTTTAAATATTTAAGTTAGATATAATTAAATATACAAAACTAAGATTAATATCGGTCTGATCAACTAAACTCTTATTAATATATGATTATAAATACGATTTTTTTATCCAATAACTACTTAAGAAAAATTATAAGCAAAATGCAAATAATAAAAAATACAATAAAGCAATAATAATATTAATAGAGTAAAAAATCATTCAAAACTCATTATATTAAAATGAAATAATAATAATCAACTCTAAATGTCACTTTTATTCTGATGAAAACGAACGTTGAGTTTCTTCGAAACGTCAATTATTAATTAATATTAATACAGAACTATAACCTAAAGACGTATTATATCAATAATATTGTTTCACATAAAATTGCAAATATATTTCTCTTACAATTTCTAATACAATCTGAATAAATGTAATAATTCCAACATCGTACTTTCTCAGTGTGTAAATTTAATTAAGTATATAAAATAAAACGTACTCACCAGGAGAATGACTACACGATACATTTCTACCATGAACTAAACGTAATTTAGGGCACGTACCTGATTTTATACGTTGACATTCAAATGGTATGGGTCGCCCTCTTCTGCGTCCGTATGTATTGTTACGTTACAACACAAAGTAACGAATGATGTTCACTTCGCTTTATCACTTAAAAGTGACAGTACCTTTAGTTTTCTGTCAAAGAGTAAAAAAAAGACACTTTTACGTTTCTGTTTGACTTTATTCGATACATAGAAATGTATTCTCTTAGTGCGTTGCTACAATTCGAGAATGACAGATATTTCGATAATATTATTATTTTCTAGAATCTCTTAGAATGATGCTGATAATTAAAATTTAGATGAAAATTATTAAAATCGGTTTTATTTGTTGTTTTGATGAATAGTTTACATTTTACGAAATTATTTATCTGGGAAAAGAAGGAATAAAAGAGCATGTATGAGAGGAATTATGAATGTGGATGAAGCGAAAGTTGCTTGTTTGGATAGGAATGTTTGGAGGTGACTGATTTCGAGATGATGAAAAGAGTTTGTGACACACCCTTTTGGGTACATGGCGTGATTGTGTATGTATGTATGTATATGTATTTATTTATCTGGAATTTATCTAGATACTTTATCTAAAAAAAAATATTATTTTTTATCTTATTTAGATAAATTAAAACTTTTATATCTACTATCTAATCTAGATAAAATCTATTGTAAAATTATTTAGATAAAGTTGCTGTATTTATTAAATTAAGTAAATTATTGTGTTTTAAATTAATATTATGTATTTAGTTTTCATTATTAAAATAATAAAAAATAAATGATTAATATACCTTTTCTTTTAAGTATTTATAATATTTATTTTAAATTGAAAAAAATGTTGTAGCAAAAGTTGCCCCGTGTTAGAGTCAGTTAAGATGGTTCGGACATATTGAGCAAATGTCTAATGAACGTTTGGTAAAAAAGATTTATTTGAATGATTTTGATGGTATACGTTTGCGCGGACGTCCGATGAGTTGTTGGAGTGGTATGATTGAGATTGTTTTGCGTGAGCGAAAGTTTCCAAGTAGTAGGAATAAAAGAGCATGTATGAGAAGAATTATGAATGTGGATGAAGCAAAAGTTGCTTGTTTTAATAGGAATGTTTGGAGGCGACTGATATCAGGATGATGAAAAAAGTTTGTGCCACACCCTTTTGGGTACATGGCGTGATTGTGTATGTATGTATGTATTTTAAATACGAATTTCATCACAACTTCTTCCATTTGAGAAATATATTTGTATTCTTAACTTAGTTAATTTGGGAAATATACATTGTCATAATAATCTTAGCATATCTATAACGTATTTATAAATAAAATTAGCAAGTGCTCGTAAGTAAACGTATAACAATAAAGTGCTTTCACGAGATAATGACAAAAACATGTAAAACTTTAGTTCGCATTTGTTTTGTAATCTAGGGTTAAAGAAAAGTAAAACAGTTGAAAGTTTAAAGAGCCTTTCACATACACTTAATTGTTGATGTTGAAATTAAATAAGTAGCTTGTTTTAACTTGAAATTTTGTAATCTCACACTAAATCGTTATCTAATCGAATTGAAGGTGTTTTAAGTGAAATATTTTGCAACACATCGTTAACCAAAAACTACGAATTAGTTTTATTTTATTTGCTCAATATCATTATGAATCAGTTGCGTAAAGCGTTGTTAAACACATGTCAATCTAACAATGTTATTCAATTGTCAACAGAATAATCAATTATGTGCTTCGAAGACAGTTAATAATCTAATTCCATAGTTAACTATTGATAAGACTAATTATAGTACGTAGCACATTAGTAAATATTGCATTTAAGATGTTATTAGTATTATAGTATATTTAGTTGCTAGTTATTATACAGTATGTCTGTTTAGTTTCTTAATAAATAAATAAATTTTATACAACTGGTCTTTAAGTTTAATAATTATATTTAACGTTGTCAAATAAGGAGGCTATATGCTCGAGAAGTTGATTATATAGTTTCTTAACAAGTTTAAATTCTGGTGTATGGTTATGGGAATTCAGAAGTTGGGAATTATTTTTTGTAATTTGGAAAAAGGCAATTGTGCTAATAATTTTTGTTGCGTTGTAATTTGTAAAAATATTTTGTAACTATTTATGTTTAAAAATACTTAAAACCGAAGTTATTCAAAATTTTTCATTTTTATCAATCAGTTTGGAATGTAAACAATATTTTCAGGAAAACAATGTGTGGAATTGTAATATAGTACAAATAACAAAAGAGGGCCTTCTTTGAATAATGACAAATACTTTATTTTATAAATTTCGAAATTATATATATATATATATATATATATATATATATATATATATATATAATATTTGGCAAATAACCAAGTAGACTTTGGATTATTATCTTTGGGGATATTTAAATCAGCTTTTATATAGTGTGGAAATAAACACTCGTAAAGAAGAAGTTTTACAAGAAGCTGAGAAGACATAGGTAAATTTTGATAAAATTTTACATTTTAATTATTTAAATTATTGGTGTGTTTTGACAATCTAATCACATAATTAATCACATGATTAAGTTAACAAGATAATTAAGTGTGTTTTACGAACTTACTCACATAGTTAATAAATGTATTTTTCTATTTTTCAATAAAGTCCTTAAACAAATAACTGTGTATATTTTAGATTTTTCCCCAGTTCCTCAAATATTAAAAAAATAACAGCCCGTCCATTAAATTTAAGTAAATTTTTTAAAATTTTTGTCAAATTTGTTAAATATTCTTTAAAAAATTGTTAGAAAACCAAATTTGTTATTAATTTTCTTCCTAAATGATGCATAAAAAAATGCAGTGACTCCTTGCTGGAAAGTCGATGGAAAGAATTATGGTAACATTAAATCAAATTCGTTATAATATTGACATGATTCGCGTGTACCATTCTTTGATTCCTCGGTGTCATGTCTGTCGTCAAGTTCAAGAAGCTCACTTTGAACATTTATTGTAAAATATAAAATAATTTTACTTACCTTTCGACTATTTTATTTTGTTTTTCTATGGTAACTTATTATTAAAATCGTAAATTTACAATGTTACTAATCAAATTTTAATTTCTTGTAATTACCAATTGGATAGAATAAAACCTACATTCATATGACGTTTGGTAAAGTTTGATACAATCGTTATAAATCAATCTGTATAATACCTTTCATATGTGTCCCTGAAAACTAAACTTGTTAAATAATAAATAAATGTGATGTACGAGAGGAATGTAAGTTTTTATTTAATATATTACAGAAAATTAGTAGAGCGTTACAAATTAATCAACACTTTTAAAAATATCATTCTTTAATAAAAACTACAAATATATTTAAAATTCTTACTACTTACGTATATTTAAATAAGTAATATTTTAAATAACTACGTGAACAATTTAACTATACTAGAATATTTTACAAAAAAATTCACCATAACTAACAAATAGAAATAACTATACATCACCTAGTATTTCTTTGCAATTGTTCCTAGCGCATAGTAAAGAAATATTTATTTCTTTGATATACAGTTAAGTATTTATTTCAAATTTACAAAATTACATCATAAACAAATAAAATATATTTCAGATTATTAAAGCATGCTTTAATTGTAAAATAAATCTATCATAAAACATACAAAAAATAATATTACTTTTTGATAAATATATTTCAAACAGTAAGACTCGTATTTTCACATAACATTTTAAAATAATTTTTGGTAAAAACAAATTTGACATTTATTTGAAGCACTTGAAAATCATTTATTTAATATAAAACAATATAAGATATAATATCAAAACATCTAAAATACAAAAGTAATATATATTTGATGAAAGACAGAAGTAAATATATATATATATATATATATATATATATATATATATATATATATATATATATATATATATATAGAATATGAACCTATGGTTTTTCAAGCACGTACTAATAAGTGATTTTGTATTATTTTACATTTTTGCTGTTTTTTGTATTTCTTGTTTTTGTGAGTGTATGATTATTTTTAACAGAATAATTAATGAAATATACAATATTTAAAGTATATTGTAAAATAACAATAAATTTTATATATACAATCAAATTTTATATAAATAATCGTCTTAATTTTGACTGACAAATTACTTTTATTAAAATTTGAATTTTTGATAGTTTGATATATTTTCTTTTAATTCAAAGCTATTATATATATATATAAATAATTTTTGATAATGTAGCATTATTTACAATTACTAAATTAAATATTTAAAAAATTGACAAATTAATATGGCTGCGTAATATGACTATATCAATTAGCTGGTATATTTTTGAATGTTTGTTTCATAAATATATATTAAAAAATTAATGTTGCTTATCATCAGTATTATGTATTTCTAAATGTTTAGTTTTTCAATACGCAACCACTAGAAAACAAAGCAAAGATAAAATTTAACAAATACACAAACATGAAGAACAAAATCTAACCTATTTATCAGTCATGGTGTCCGGCTATTACCAAACTAAGAACGTAAAAATTAATAAAAATTCATTGTTTTTTTGTATGATTACATAAACTTTCTATCGCCGGCAGTCATTTCATCAGGATTATTCGATAAATATTCATCAAGCCATCGTTCGATAACAGGTAAATTATCGTCGCTCCATTTTGTTTCTTCCTTGATGTTTTTCAGCGCCTTTTCAATGATATGCTCGGCCGTACCGAACTCACCCTGACGCTCTACGTACAGCTCCGATACCATATCGAGACCTTCTTGTGTTGTAAAGACTGTTGTGGCCGATGTGATTAAACTGTCCCATAAATGAGTTTTCTCGGCGAATCTAAACATAATCGATTCCGTATTATTAGTTTGCTATCGAAGTGCAAAATTAATATTTCTTTATGCTTTACAAATTTGAAATTCATTTTTCATGTTTCATATTAAATGAGGAATTAATTTTAAAATATTAATTACAAAGATTGAAGAATGATTCAATTTATTTTAATAAATCATAAATTTATATTTTAGAATTTTGGTGATCAAATCACCAAGCATCGAGGATGCCATATGTTTATCTGTGGTATAATCTGCGACGAAGATAGATCGGACACGGCATACCTACCCAGATAATTTTATAAATTTAATGGATACCGGCCGTGAATAATGTATTATTCAATGAGCAAGTATACGCATAACTTTACTGTAAATTTTAATTTTTGATGTGGAAACTAAATATTTGTGCAGTTAAAATTTTATTTTTTAACATAACTTGATAATCTTAGATAGAGATATTAGAATATTAAAATTTAAGTATTTGTTTATGATTTTATTTACAATTTTTGTAATATTTCTATAGAATTATAAATTAGTCTGTTATTAATAATATAAAATTTATATTGTATGATAAATTTACATATATACACATACACACACACACACATATTTACAATCACGCTATGTACCCAATAAAGTATGGCACAAACTCTTTCCATTTATGCAGAAATTAATTTCTTCTAAAAAATTTTATCCAGTCAAGCAATTATTGCTTTATTCATCCATATTTATTATGTTTTTCGTACCAAGCTTTTTTATTCTTACCACTTAGAGATTTTCGCTCTTGCAAAACTCTTTCAATCACGATAAATTTGACAATTACAAATAAATATATGATGTACTTATACTCAAAATTAATTGACTTCTTTCTATATTATACAATTATAATTATAATTTTAAAAATAAAAAAAAAAGTTTTAAACAAAATTTTATAAATTTAATGTATTGATACTAAATATGTATTTATACTGATACACTGATCCTATAGCTACGTAAAAAAATCTTTCAGAACTCATAATGATTAAAAAAAAACAACTTTATTTATATTAAAAAAAAATAATAATAAATATAATTACAAAAATATTTAAAATGAAATCAATACCTTACTAACCTGACTTTAATCGTCTCCCAGTGATCGCTCAAGAAGTTGAACAATGTCATGTAGCCGTTGGCACCTCCCGTCAACATACTAAATATCAGATAGATATCGTTGTCGGTAAAGTTACCATTCTCTTCCAGAATTGTGATGTTCAGTAGACGTTCAATCTTCCAGCAATCAACTGGACAGCCAGCCAATGTTTTCAAGAGATACGTGCGTTCGCTCTGTTTACGCGATAATGGGAAATTGATAACACGTTGCAGGCCAAACTCCCATTCTTCATGGGTGCCCCATTTGAAGACTGGACAGATATATTGATTGGGAACGCTATGGAAATAAGATAATTTAAATGAATAATGTTTTATATGCAAAATTTTAAGTATTTAATTTTACTAACAATTAAAATTTTATTATAATTTCTTAATAAATGAATCTTTTGTTAAATAACAATATAATTTTATTGTATATTTGTAAAAATATAGAAATGAGATTTTTACGTGAGGTATGTGGTGTAAATAGGAGAGATCGCGTACGAAATAGATTAGTGTATGATGAGTGTGAAATTGAAAAAAATGTTGTAGCAAAAGTTGCCGTGTTAGTCAGTTAAGATGGTTCGGACATGTTGAGCGAATGTCTAATGAACATTTGGTTAAAAAGATTTATTTGAATGATTTTGATGGTATACGTTTGCAGGTGGACGTCCGATAAGTAGTTGGAGTGGTATGATTGAGAGTGTTTTGCGTGAGCGAAAGTTTCCAAGTAGTAGGAATAAAAGAGCATGTATGAGAGGAATTATGAATGTAGATAAAGCGAAAGTTGCTTGTTTGGATAAGAATGTTTGGAGGCGACTGATTTCGGGATGATAAAAAGAGTTTGTGCCACATCCTTTTGGGTACATGGCGTGATTGTGTATGTATGTGTATGTATGTTGTAAAAATTATTTTATATATTATTTTTTAATAACTAAATTTTTTATTTAATATTTTTTATTGTTACTCCAATGCAAAAAGAAAAAGGATAAATTAACTTACGGATTTCCTTCGTCAGGATTTTCACTTGACATCCACTTATTGTATGCAGCCTGTGCTTCTTCAATGCACGGTTTATATCCGGCACGACATAAGAACACTTTAGATAAACTCCTTAGATGAGTCAGACCGGGGTCTTCACCTTCCTTCGGTTGGTCACCTAATTCCTCGTACAATGGTGTCAACAACTTGCGAACGTATCGCTGTGATCAAACAATTTTAACTTTTTTTTTTTTAATTTAAAGTAGATGCTATTAAATATGACTTCAAATTTTTAAATTATTAAATATATTATTAAATTTAATATGTTTGTATATTAAATTAATAATTAAGAATAACATTTGAATTATAAAGTTGAAAGTTTCAGCTGTAGGCACTTGGTGAAACATTTTAATAAAAATAAACAATAAAACACTTGGTGTAAGTTTCACTATATTTATTTGACTTAATCGATTTCGGCTTTCTAGGCCCTCATCAGAAGTTTATACAGAATGAAATATTAAGATTATTTGTAGTTCTTATATACTAAAATTACAGACATATTACAATATTATAACGGTACAAGGATACAGACATTTAACAATAATATAACAGTACAAGAAATATTAAAATCGGGTAAAACCTTTTATAAGTACTTCTAATGAATTTGAGTTGAACAAATCTGTTTGGTCATTAAGTACATTTAAACCCATAGCTATTGCTTTTTGGATTTCATATGCTTCTAAGAAGTTCATTTTCGAACCTTTGTTGATTGTATGTAAAATATCCAAGTCTTTGATGTCACAAGTGTGACCTGCCTCTATTAAATGTAGTGCTAAATGAGAATCATGTTTTTTATATTTGAAGGAACGCATATGTTCATAAAATCTAATTCTAAAGGATCTACCTGTTTGGCCAATGTAGACCGCATCACAATTATTGCAATTTATTTTATAAATACCACATTTACTATATTTGTCTTTGAAAGTTAATTTGTTATTAATTAAAATATTTTTAAAATTAAGATTGTTATAGTAGGCGGCTGTAATGTTATTTTCTTTCAATTCATTGCCTATTTTTGTACTGGTGTTACCGATATACCATAATCTGCGATAATTATCGCAGATTATGGTATATCGGTAACACCAGTACAAAAATAGGCAATGAATTGAAAGAAAATAACATTACAGCCGCCTACTATAACAATCTTAATTTTAAAAATATTTTAATTAATAACAAATTAACTTTCAAAGACAAATATAGTAAATGTGGTATTTATAAAATAAATTGCAATAATTGTGATGCGGTCTACATTGGCCAAACAGGTAGATCCTTTAGAATTAGATTTTATGAACATATGCGTTCCTTCAAATATAAAAAACATGATTCTCATTTAGCACTACATTTAATAGAGGCAGGTCACACTTGTGACATCAAAGACTTGGATATTTTACATACAATCAACAAAGGTTCGAAAATGAACTTCTTAGAAGCATATGAAATCCAAAAAGCAATAGCTATGGGTTTAAATGTACTTAATGACCAAACAGATTTGTTCAACTCAAATTCATTAGAAGTACTTATAAAAGGTTTTACCCGATTTTAATATTTCTTGTACTGTTATATTATTGTTAAATGTCTGTATCCTTGTACCGTTATAATATTGTAATATGTCTGTAATTTTAGTATATAAGAACTACAAATAATCTTAATATTTCATTCTGTATAAACTTCTGATGAGGGCCTAGAAAGCCGAAATCGATTAAGTCAAATAAATATAGTGAAACTTACACCAAGTGTTTTATTGTTTATTTTTATTTGAATTATAAATATTTTTTTTTTAATTTTAACTTATCAAATGTTATAACTGAATTAGTTTGAAGTTCTAAACCATCCAAATAAATCCGTTATTGCACAACACGCGTTTAAAATTTTCTTATGACGTAATATTTGAAAATACAAAAATAATTACAAGACCCATCAATATTAACAGTAGATTGAAAAGAAAAGGAAATTTGCAAAGAAAGAGATAATATCAAGCAGTGTGAAGGCACTGCTTACATCAAATCTTTAATTAACAAATTATTTGAAAAGGTATAATCAAGTTAATCGTATTTTGTAACTTAGTAATTTGTTCATCTGTTTTGTTTATTTATTATTTACATCATTTGTATATATTTTTTTCTGATGATGAATTCGTTTAGTAGATCAAAATGCAGAATTTTATTTAAAATAAACTAACTTCAACCTGAAGTTTTTTTTTTAATAAATTAATAAAAACCGTGTCTATTTCAGTTATTTTGAAATCAAATAAAATATATATAAAATAATATATATATATATATATATATATATATATATATATATATATATATATATTATCTTCTTAATATTCTCCAATATAAAAGTTACGTAATGCTTCTTGCAATATATTTTAAATTGAAATCACTGTAACCTCATCGGTCGAAGTTTTCCAAACTAATATTAAATAAAAATTGTACCTCAAACTTCTTGTGCACTTCGGAACTATCAATATGCCTTCCAATATGATCGATCATAGTGAAGACCGGGTCCCAAGCGAGATGGTCGCGTTCATATTTCAGGAACAAAGTCATATTAAGGGCCGTTGAAAAGCTAAGATCACCGGCATACGCCAAGTTCCAAGCGTCGTGTAGCAGTTTAGCGCGCGTATTGATTGGTATACGGGTTCTTCCTTCATTCTTCAGCAAAAACTGTGCCAACATGTTCCAGTTTTTGACGTCATAGTTTACGGGGAATGGTCCTAAACAAAAAAAAAAACGAAATACATTGACGATCATATTTATCATCTTATGTTTTTGGCTTTTAAAATAAATGAAGCGATACTGCAGGAAAAAACTTTGATATATAGATATGAGAGTTTTAGTTTATTGCCTACCCGTATATGGACCGCAGAATTGCGTTAAATTTTACTGTAGGCAAAAAATATTTTTGCTAATACATATAATAAATTATTGTAATGTTTGAGAAATAATATTAAATTGAATTCTATTGCAAAAAATAAATAAATGATAAAATTTAATTGAATTGCTCCATGTCAAAATTAATAACAAAATATATGATTAATATCTATAAGCTTATTTTTTATACCAATTTTCACAAAATTTCAAGTAAAGTGTTAATATTTTTTATTACAAGTTCATTTTAACAAAATAAAATTATTATATTAATTTTATTAAACTTTAGCCATTAGAATATGGTAAACTATTAAAATATAATAAAAATGTATTCATACCAATTTCTTCAGGATTGATAATAATAAACTTATCGGATGCGGGCAAATTATTCATGACAATTTCCCGTTCCTTCTTCATCCAAAGAGTAGGCGTTGAATTCATAAAATTCATTTTATCTTGCGATACTAAAACAATAGGAATCCACCACAATAACTTATCTTGATCGGGTACATCGTGTGGTCGATCTCTTAAGTAAACTCTCTATCGGACAAAATTAAAAGCATTAGCCGCGAAGAACACATAATAGCAACTCAATCATATTTACTTGTCTGATTGTAGCCGAATTTTTGTTGTAATTGCGTGTGACATTAATAACGGGTAATCGATCTTTAGTTATCCAGGAAGCGGCAATTTCGTTCACTGTTATTGTATCCGGCAAGGATTTGTCAAATTTAGTTTGTTCAGTAAGTGCACCCCAGACGTCATCACCGAAGAAAGTTTTAAATTGCCTGTGGCGAAAGAAATCATCTTTGATAAAAATCGAAATATGTTTTGTGTTATATTTTTCTATTTTCTTGAACACGTACAAGTATTTTGTCGATAACACAATAAAAGCACTCTAATGTATAAAGCAATAGTTTTGTTTGTTAATTTCTTGCTTAGCTTTAACAATAATTATTGTTTAGTTAATTTTATAATTTAATAATTTAGGAAAATAAAAAGTCGATGAAATAGCAATATTAGAATTAATTGAGAAATTAATTTTAAGGAATTTATTATGTTACTAAATGTAATAAGATATGTTCTTATGCCATTGTTTATTTATTCGAATGAGGCGTAAGCCGAGACTATTTAATCTGATTTAAACCAAAAACGAGCGTCTTATATATAGGATCAGTATAGTTAGAAATATATTTCTAACTATACTGGTTTTTCTTCAAGATATAGCTATCTTTTTTTATTTTGGGTAAGTCCACAATGTAAAGTAATAAAAAATATTTAAATTTTTTTGTCAAGAAATAATATTTATATTAAAAAAGCAAAAATTGACATTTTGAACAGACTGACAATTTCTTAAAAATTTGACAGTTTTTGTCAAACCTTTGCAATTTTCATAACAGCTTGACAAATTTATATAAATATAAATATACAGGGGCGTAGCAACCGGGGGTGCAAGGAGTGCGATGCACACGGGCCCATGAGCGAGAGGGGCCCACGAGCCAAAATGCCCAATGGGGCCTTATTTTCATTAATACCATTCATAGGATTAAATACATTTATTATATAAATTAATTTATTATAGTAAGTTAAATATATTTTTATAGATTTTTTCAATGAAAAAGTAGTCTACTTTCATTATTTTTTTCTCAATAACGGGAAGACGTAAAGCATTGAAACTTTTTGTATAATGTAGATCCTTTATTGAAAAATACGTCAGAATTTTTTCACCCCCTCCCCCGAAAGCTGAAGTGCCGAGGTCCACGGTTCCATAGATATCTCGGGACTGGGTTATCAGAAACAAAAATCGTTTCGGATTATTAAAGTTGAATATATTCCCCATCGTTTGACCGATCTTTTTTGAAAATTGTTTTTTTTTTTCGCAAAATGGCGGGCTTGCAAAAAAAGAGGTCAATTTTTTGCCCTTTTTTTGACTTCTTTAACGTAAAAAAAATATAACAAATCAAAATTTAAAAAAAAAGGATGGGTCAAACGATGCAGAATTCTATTAGCTTTCAGAAGAACAAAAATTCAAATAAATCCGATTGTTTATTCTAGAGATATCACTGGAACCGACAAAAAAAATATGGTTTCGAAAAAAACGCGGTTGAAGTTTCAGAATGAGTTTAATGTCACATAAGAAAAGCCCAAGTGAATGTTTATGTTTCTTTACAAAAAGTGATGTAACTTTCGTAATTTTTATAATTTTGACATGCGGTTTCGTGAAAACGATTCTTTAGACATTACTCTTTAATAATAGTAAATAAAAAAAAAATCGATTTTTTGATCATAAAAAATTACTATGCCCCCTTAAGTTTACAAACATAAAAACATACAGTACAAATCAAATTTAAAGTTTAGGTTTACAAACATAGTTCATTAACTTTAACTAAACTTAACTTTTCTTGCTTTCATTGAAGCAAAAATGCTAATTATTTCACTTAAATTTAATTTACGTTTTCCCCCATAGAGTTTCTTAAATATGTTTTAATAAGTTTTAACTTTGAAAATGTTCTTTTGGCGCTAGAAGTTGATACGGGGAATGTTAAGAATAAAATAAGAGCGGTACAAAGTTTCGGAAATGCCGAACTTAGAATAGAATATTCTGTAAATATTAATTCTTCTAATTCAAATACCGAATTAATATTTTGTAACTGTTTTTTAAAGGTTTTCCTAAAATATAATATCTGTGTCTTAAAATCTGCGGTTAAATCGTCAGTATATTTGAAAATCTATCTTTTAATTGTGCAATTATAATATCTAACGTAGCGTTGAAAACGTTTATCCTAAAATTATCTTCTGAACTATTAAATCGAAAATCTTCACACATTCCTTGTCTATGGTTAAGCCAACATTATTAGGTACATACATACTTATATATTTCCTGGCAAGTTGTTTCTTTAGGCATTTCACTTTAATTTATTAATTTTGAAAATACAGATTGCTTTTTAACAAAAAATAATTTTAATTAATTTTGATTATCAAAAAAATAAAACAACTTTTATTTGAAATTTTTTTCGAATAAGGCACAAACAGACACAAATTTAAAAAATTAAAATGATATTTAGAACTTAAAATGAGCCAAAAAAACATTAAAATTTTAAACAATACAAGGAGTAGAGAGGGGCCCCTTAAAATCAGTGGCACACCGGCCCACAAAGGTCTTGCTACGCCTCTGTAAATATATATATATATATATATATATATATATATATATATATATATATGTTGCTATTCAATAATAATATCATTATTTTACTAGTAATATGTTGTCATCATACACAGGGATTTTTGTCTATAAATATGTTTTAATACAGTTAAAAAATATATATTTTACAAGTACCAGGTAATATTTCCATTTTATTATTTAAAAGTATATTCATTAAAACAAATATATTTAATCGTGTTATTATTACTTAGAATAAATCAAATATTTCAGTATTTTGTTATTTCAAGATATCAAGTTTGTAACCATGTCACTAATAACAAAAATTAATTTCTTGGAATGATTATACACTGTTAGAAACAGTACGGTTTGCTGTCATAAATTTTACATAATCTAAGTTTTAAATTAAAATTTTTTAATTAAATTATTGCTGATAAAATAAATGACAATTTAAAGAAAATTTAAAAACAAAAGTATTTTTACGCAAGTTTTAAAATCATTATCATTTAAATTACATATTATTTTAGGTAATTTTACATTTTTTTCTAACAGTGTAGATGATAAAATAAAATATAAAAATTGAAAATTGGATCATGTACCTGTCCACCATAAATCTTTGTAGTCCATGTTTGAAAGTATTTTCTCCAAGCGTGTAGTTCAACATCCTAAATACAAGTTCGGTTTTGACGGATGTCGTTTCTTGTTTCATACCGGCAATCCTAGCATGGGGATATCTTTTGCTGAACTCGTAATACAACGAATACAACACTGTCATGGGCCACTTGCCCTGCATATCCTTGCCGTTATCAATCTAATTAAAACAAAAGAAAGTTTTGCTTTTTACTTACAAGGTCAAGGTGTGATAACAAATACATAAAATAAAAATAGAAATTTTAATTGTATAAATAGATTTTAAAATTCTCTGTTTTTTTTTATACAGTACAAAGTAGACCTTATTTTAATGTTTTTTTTTTTTTTTGGATAAATTATAAGAAAATAATTCATATTTTGTTTTGTTATTCATAATACAAAAACAAACTGTATATAATATTAAGTTCATTATTGACTATTTTCATATTATTAGACCTATAATTTGTTGTAAAATTTGAATATGTAAAAATATATCAATTTTAAATAAATTAAAACTGTTGTTATTTTTAGTAAAATCAAAAGTCTGGTTGCAACGAGATTTATATCCATAAATTCGAGATATATCAAAACAATTTACTGCTAAATTTTATGGCAATGTCTTTAATCATATCAGAAATATTTAAAAGTTGTTTACTGTAAATTTATAAAATTACACAAAAAATGTTGCAGAAAATAAAATGTATCTTTTACGAAAATAAGATATACAGGGTGTAACAAAATAACTACTCCTAATTTTCAGAAATTGTAGAGAAATATTTTTTATTAATAAACTAGTGTCCGGAAATTTTTCGGTGCCAAGATACACTAGATATATCGTTAAAAACAATCTTAATCAAAACATCAAATAGTAGTTAAGTTAAGGAACATTTTATTAGAAATAATAGCGCATTAAACTTTATAAAAATTGTTCGAAGTTACGACCACCATTTTCGATACACAAGTTGTAACGATGTAAAATCGACTGCCGAAAAAAAAAAAAAAAAAAAAATTTCCGGACACTAGTTTATTAATAAAAAATGTTTCTTTATGTGCCCTTTATCATTTCTGAAAATTAGGAATAGTTATTCTGTTACACCCTGTAGTACTCTAAAACAAAAGATACTATATTAAACCACTTTTCTGTTTGTGAATTATCAAGACGTAATGTCAAATAAATTTACTTGAGTAAATAAATAAATTGAATTCAGGAAATAAGACAATAGATAGGGTATACTATAATTCTTTATTCAACTTACATACATGCATATGTTACTACGCAAACAATAGTTCTTTTATCTTCTTCGTTCTTGGCATACAACTTTCGCTTCCTCTATATATTTATCATGCGTTACATGCTTTATCTCTCTTACTGGTTTCTCAAAAATTCGCTTTATAAAAACCAGTTCAAAATATAAGTTCTTAAATTAAAATTCAAAATAAAGCATACAAGTAGCATTCTATACAGCCTGTTTTAGAGTAAGCGCCTTATATTTTTTTTTAGCGACACTATGCGTACTATTTTCAAAATATTTGGCAGTAATATGTTTCAGGACATTCTCTACACGATGGTGATATCAGATTTTCAATTGGACGAATTATTTCAAAATGGCGACATTCAAATTTTTTTTTTTAAATGGGATGCCATAATTTTTTTTTTATTATTGAGATCCTAAAAACATTCTTTTTACGATAGTATTTCGTTTTTCTTAAAAATTCATTTACAAAATAAAGTTTAATTGTTTCTTTTGTGTCTACCGCTACTTGATATTTGGATAAAAATAACATAACATGCGCTACTAGATTAAAATATTAGTTTGCTTTTTGATAGGGAAAGAAATGAATTTTTAAGAAAAACGAAATACTATCGTAAAAAGAATGTTTTTAGCATCTCAATAATAAAAAAAAATTATGGCAACCCCTTAAAAAAAAAATGTTAAATGTCGCCATTTTGAAATAATTTGTTTAATTGAAAATCTGATACCACCATCGTGTAGAGAATGTCCTGAAACATATTACTGCCAAATATTTTGAAAGTAGTACGTATAGTGTGGCTATAAAAAATAAGGCGCTTACTCTGAAACAGGCTGTTATTATAAATATTTTCACTAAAATAACGGTTGGTTTTTAAACGGTTTATAAAACCGTTTTCTAGTCTTGATCAAAAGTGTTAAATACTAATTTAAAAACTCACTGATTTGAGTAATTAATTAACGTATATATAATACAAACTTATTGTAACGTACAGTTGGACACAAAATGTGTAGTGAACATTATAATTTTTGCAACATATTTGTGTACTTCAAATTTAGTTTTTTAACAAAACTTGACAATATTAATAAATAATACATTATTTGTATGATGATGGGTTTGACAATACAAATATATAAATATAGGCATACGCTTTAGATTATTTAATATGTCTTTATATTATGCCTATTATTTAAACTTGCATAAATTTAATACTTATACAGTGAATTCAAAACCGTAGAATAAAGTCTGATTTAATAAATATATTATTTAACAGAAATCCATAAAAGTGATAGTTATCGGGAAAATAAAAACTTCCAATGCTGGTTAGTAAGTTAGATAATTTACAAGCTTGTAACAAAAAACAAAAGAAAAAGATTTATCGGTTACCTTGAATGACGTTACAGCCGCCAAATAACTTGCCAAAGCCTTATTGATGTGAGCATCACTCCACCAGAATGGTGTGGCAAAATCGCCAAGCCATTGATAAACAAGCTCTTGGGCCACATGCCAAACGCCCCGGTTACTCAATTCACTCTCTCTGCAAAAACAAAATTCGATATTTTACGATCAGTCCTTTAATTTTATCCGACATTGGATAGTGTTCTGTAAAACTCCTCTAGCTAGGCTGGCAACTGTATAAAACTGTATACATGGCAATTAAATAGAAATGGTACTTTTCCGCACAACAAAATTGATATTACTCACGACGAATTTGGTATAATATACAAGATAAATAATGTTTTCCACAACAAAAAAATGTAAATTAATGAATTTAAAATTTTCAGGTGAATGAGCTTTTTTAAACAAATAAAAAAATAGTTTATTAATTTGCCGTACTATATTTGTCGTTCAATATATTAATTTAGTCGTGAAATTATCCATTTTGGGTACTTGTCGTTTAAAATACCAATCTTGTCGTGTAAGTTATATATTCCCCGTAATTAAATAGCAGTTAATACATTTGCTAAGTTACGCTACTTAGCAGGATTTTTACAGAATACTATCTATTGTCATAAAACCGGTCAAAAAATTTACTTGAAGAAAATTAATCCCCAGTTATCGGCAGGTTTCACGGCTTGATAATTAGGCAAGGAGATGATATCGAGCTTTGGAAGCGGATATGGAACGCCCCAGTATTCCTGCAAAACGTTCAAAACTTGCTCGACTTTTTCTGGTACTTCTTTTAACGCTTCCATGAAATCTGGCCGACCCCAAATGTTGATTTTAACTTTGTCTGCAAAAAATATTGGTTTAGTAAATTTTATATACAAAATATCTATAAAAATTAAAAATAGACTTCATAAAGCTCAGTTTCACAATAATCAGTTATTTAAGTTAAAAATTATTTAAAACTAAAGGTTTATCAAAAATAAACTTATCAATAAGAAAATAATAAGCAATGTTACCTGAGTTATTTTCAGTGGAATTCTCCATAAGATTATGAAAATCGGAAACTAATACTCCAATGGTAAATGTTGACATTGGGGGACTTTCCATGAAATGGTCCCATACCCAACCAGGTTCTTCTTTACTAAATTTTGAATAATTAATTTTCAGTATGTTAATTTATTGACTACATTAAAATTAATGATAATTTATACCAATATTAAACTTCTATATTAATGATTATATGTTTTTTGATATGGTAATGTACATAATATTGTAATATGTGCTATATACAATAACAAAAAGAAAATACAATTTTATAAAGTACTATGTATTGTGTTTCGTGCTCCAAATACAAAATAAAATATTACTTGAAGAGTTTATTTATCACTTGTATATTGTACATCACAAGCAAATGATTTATGTAGATAATTAGGCTTGCAAAAAAGTTTCAAAAAATACAACTATTTAATAAAAATGAGCATTATTATTCAAAAACATTTCCTTATTTCATTTTATATATTTGTCTAGAAAAAAAATTGGGCGCACAATTTTTGAGATTAGTTTCAAGTGTCGTCACAGCTCTGTTATATATGTATGAATAGTTTTGATATTGTAAAATTTAAAAAAATAAATGTTGGACAAGAATTAATTTTTTTGTGAAAACTCACATTTCTTCCGTTCGGGCAACCGGCATATTCGACAACGCGCTCACATTCTTTCTTCGCGCCACGCTAATCGTAAACGGCACTTTATACGCTGGTTCGTCGAAACAGGGGAATACTCTGCGCGCCAAATTCGGTCTCATGTGCGTTGCGGCGAACCAGCGTTTTTCTCCGGTCGCCGGATCGACGTAGTGGCTGCGGAAGAACGCTTCCGATGTGTCGTTCATTAATTTTCCGCAGAAGGTTAGCGAGACTTCGCATTGCGTGCCACGGTTCAGCGTTTTGTCCAGATGAATGACGTACAAGGGCTTTTTAGCAACGCGTTCGGTACGGGTTACTTTCAGGACGGTTGGCGGCATTGGTGTTGACAATTTGATTCTGAAAGTGTTCAAGAATATTTATTTGTTTTTTTCTTTCTTTAACTTTGTTTTTGTGGAGTTGCAGGAAGTTACATTTTTTTGGTAAACAATTTAAGTCTAGAAAATTAATTTACGAAAACAGTCGGTTTTAAATAAATAACTCTAAGTGAAGAATACCTGCAACATTTTTATTTAAATATTGTAAAAGCTGAACTGTTATTTTATTTTGTACTGAGACATATAAATTTATAAATAAATATTTTATAAAATTAAATATTAGCTACTTCAAAAGATATAATATTTTAATTAAAAAATACTATTAATAATATTTATTATAAATGGTAAAATAATAAATTATATAAATCAATATATTATACAAAATAGAAGTTTTTTGAAAGCGCTTCCACCAAAATGCTCATATTCAAATAACATCAAACCGTCATCAGCAGAAACTATAAAAGAATTTCTAATAATAAAATCAAAATAATATTTATTACATACATACACAATCACGCCATGTACCCAAAAGGGTGTGGCACAAACTCTTTTCATCATCCCGAAATCAGTCGCCTTCAAACATTTCTATCCAAACAAACAACTTTCGCTTTATCCACATTCATAATTCCTCTCATACATGCTTTTTTATTCCTACTACTTGGAAACTTTTGCTCACGCAAGCCACCCTCTCAATCATACCCCACTCGAACTACACCATCAAAATCATTCAAATAAATTTTTTTAACAGCAAACGTTTGTAACAGGCCAGGATTTTGGTTATAATTTCAACCTATTTCTGTCATCACATTACTACAGAGCCCAGATGTACGTTATCAGATTGAAAACTGTTATATAACCAAAAGCCTGTCTGTTTAGTTTTATTCTATAAGTGCGACATATTTCTTAACTTATTTTCCAAATTTATTGCAAACGCACTTATTGAAAACTGTTATATAACCAAAAGCCTGTCTGTTTAGTTTTATTCTATAAGTGCGACATATTTCTTAACTTATTTTCCAAATTTATTGCAAACGCGCTTGTATCTTATTAAGTAGTTTTCAGAATTTAAAGCCATCAATATTCTTGAGCGTTGTTAAGAAAATTAAACAGATTCAAACATAAATTACGGGAAGCTTTGGTTTTGAAAAAGAGACGCTTTCTCGATCAAGTAAAGTCAGTTCAGTTTTGATTCCGTTTGAGCCCAGTTCGTTCTCTGGAAAACGCGACGCCTCTCGCTTAGATATAATCATACTTAAGATATAACTATTAAGTTGTCCGTTATTGTATTTAGTGTTTAGTGTATTTGTTTCTTAATTTTGTGTTAATAATCGCATTTAGTATTTAGTGTATTTGTTTCTTAATTTTGTGTTAATAATCGCATTTAGTGTTTAGTGTATTTGTTTCTTAATTTTGTGTTAATAATCGCATTTAGTATTTAGTGTATTTGTTTCTTAATTTTGTGTTAATAATCGCATTTAGTGTTTATTGTATTTGTTTTCTATTATTTGTGTCTGTTTTCTATTTGTAACGTATTCTACTTATATATCTCCGTCTTTATAATTAAACTTAAACGTTAAGCCGAATCAACTCTAATTCATTTGTCAACCAAAACCCTGCTTCTACTATTTGCGTGTAGGTATGCAAATTACCAAGGTAGGTAATATTTAATTATTTGCATGGTCCGCCCGCTTCCTTTGTATAGTAACAACCGCTCGTGTTACATTGGCGCAGTCGTTAAAAAAAAAATATATAATAATTGTGGTTTTGATTAAATACTGAATTAAAGTAAATTTCAAATTAAAAAAAAAAAAAAAAAAAAAAAAAAAATTTTTTTTTTTTGTTTGTTGTTTTTGTTTTTGAAAATTAAGGGGTTATTATAATTATTTGGTTTATTAAAACAAGTTTAATAATATTATAGTTGTGTTTTATTAAATTTTTTTTTTAATTAAATAACATAACAGTAAGTTTATATACACATATTTTTTTTGTTTGTTTGGGGTGGTTATCTCTGTGTTGTCGTTTGTCAAGCACCATAAATTATGGCCGAAACGCAGGTAGTGACGGTCACCGAACCCACAAATGTAACAGTTTCCGAGCCGACGACATCGACCGCGGGGGGTGGTGTAGTGACTGTGAATACGATATCTAGCCCAGTTACTACAGCATTTGCAACATATTCACCAATGTCAAATATGTACACACACAGTAGTCTACCACCTTTTTATAATTACCCACAATTCCCGCACACTCCATATAGTGCATTTGCCCCAATAGTCCATCCTCAGCCTGTATTTTCTAATGTGGGTCAACCGCAAAACTTTACAACACCCGCACAACCCGTAACGAGTACCCAAACTTCCGCCTCATCCCCGCAACCGGTGTTTGCCGAGCTATCGGCTTTATCCGCACTACGGGATATAGACGTATATTCCGGGGGTCCCGATTTAGAACCGTTTTTAAATCATGTATATGCAGTAGCTGCTTGCGTAAATTGGGGAGACACTCAAATATTTAACGCGATAAAATTGAAATTACGTGGCCCTGCACAAACATTCTTTTACGCAATACCAGAAAGTTCGCGGCCTAAAAATTCTAACGAAATCCGCAATTGGCTGTACGCATTATACGGTAAACGGGTAGAATCCGTCGGCGATGAACGCGAATTTAACAAAACCTTTAGACAAAAGCATGAGTCTCTCCGCGCGTTTGCTTTACGATTAGAAGTGGCTGCCGAAAAAGTATACCCATCCACTTACTGCAATAGCACAGATATGGTTCGCGTACAAATAAAAAAAGAAATGATGATAATCAGACAATTTTTAGAAGGTTTAGACACGCGTCTGGCAAATGAAATTTGTAGATTTAAAAACTTTCAAACTGTAGAAGAAGCGCTGCCATATGCTGAATATTGCGAACAAGTGTTGAGTAGACTTTTTAAAGAAACTAAAGCCGATGCGTACAAACAAGTAGTCAGAAATGTAGGTATCGAAACACCGACACAAACACAAAACGCAACCGTAACTCGAAAAAAATCAACATTAAAACCAACTACAGTATCGAAATATCCAAAAATGCAGGGTCGGTGTTTTAATTGCGGTGATAAAAATCATATAGCTAGACAATGTTCGCAGCCGCGGCAAGATTTCTGTTATGCTTGCATTAAACCCGGACACCGGGCTACGTCCGATACTTGTCCTTTAAACTTAACAGCTGTCTCACAGCGGACCCAAAGCGAGACAGATTAAAGCCGAAAACAATTGTTTTACGGGTCACCGAATTAAATAATGACAAAGTTAGGCTAGTGCGATTTATGGTAGGAAATATAGATAGGACATTTACCGTAGATACAGGCGCGGCTGTATCGTTGATAAAAAGTAGCGTAGCCCGCGAGCATAATCTGCCAATTGAGGCTGTGACCGATTTATTAGTAGACGTGTCTGGCAATGCAATTGGCAGAGAAGGAACGGCGATAGTTGAAATTAAAATTCGCGAGTTTGTTGTTACACATAAATTTTTTGTATGTTGCGACGAATTATTATTTGCTACTGACGCATTAATCGGGGTGGATTTCTTAGATAAACACCGCACGCAAATAGATTTTAATAAAAATATGTTAACAATGTCCAATCTATCTATTCCTATGCAAATTGCACAAAATAAGGATTCCGAATCGACTTACAATTATACAAAAAATATTTATACGCTTCAAACGGTTCAGCCGATAGTTAGGTTAACGGAGAATTTAATTATTCCTGCGCGACACTCAGTAATTTGCACCGGCCGCGTGCCGACACGCTGCCCAAGTGGTTCATACGTGATTGAACCTCGCGATCTTGGTGAACACGGTTTGTTGATCGCCCGCGTAATAGTGGAATATACCGGAAATGATATCCCATTATTAATAACGAATGTCAGCCCGCTAGAAATTTGTTTAAATACGCGAACGCCCCTTGCTGACGTTATTCAGGCGGAGTTAGGCTCCGCAGATATCGCTGATAGTTTTACAGTAGCAAAAATATCACACGCGACTCAGAACGTAATAAAAACTATTAATTTGGATCATTTAACTATAAATGATAGAACAAAAGTTCAAAACTTTCTTTTAGAATATTGCGATATTTTTGCGCAAAAAGACAAAAAATTAGGCGCTACGCCACTGGTAAAACATAGAATAGATACTGGTGACGCAGCACCCATCGCACGCGCCCCGTATCGGGTACCGTTTGCAAAAAGACAAGTATTACGGGACCAGTTGCACGAAATGCTTGAAAATGATATTATAATGCCTTCAGCATCACCGTGGTCAGCGCCTGTGGTTTTAGTGGAGAAGAAAGCAGCGGATGGTGACAGTAAAATTAGATTTTGCATAGATTATCGCGCTTTAAATACGGTCACTAAACGTGATTTCTTTCCACTACCAAACCTACAGGAGACATTAGACCAATTAGGTAACGCCGCCAGATTTTCAACTTTAGATTTAACAAAAGGATATTGGCAGGTTGAAATGGATTCTCGCGACCGCGAAAAAACCGCGTTTTCTGTTCCCTGGGGGCATTTTGAGTGCAAACGCATGCCAATGGGGCTTGTTAATAGTCCGAGTACTTGGCAGAGGCTCATGTACACAGTGTTATCCGGTTTAACAGAATCTCATTGTTTTGTCTACTTAGATGATATTATTTGTTTTAGTTCGGATAATTGTGATGAACATATTGCCAAATTACGTGAAATTTTTGTTCGTCTAAGATCAGCGAATTTAACATTAAATCCCAGTAAATGCAGATTTATGACGGAAGAGACAAATTACTTAGGTCATATTGTGGGTAAAACCGGTATTAAACCGGACCCAGAAAAAATATCGGTTATAAAAAATTACCCGTTGCCAAAATCGGTTACAGAAATACGTTCGTTTCTCGGTTTAGTGGGATTTTATAGACGTTTTATTAGTCATTTTTCAGTAATTGCGCAACCGTTAACTGCACTCACAAAAAAAAATGTTAGATACCGCTGGTCTAATGACGCTCAAGTAGCCTTTGAGCAGCTACGTGATGCGCTGTGTCATGAGCCGGTGTTAAAGTATCCGGATTTTAACCGACCGTTTGTGCTAAGCACCGATGCATCCGGTTTTGCAATTAGTGCGATTCTGTCACAATCATACGATAATCAAGAACTACCGGTAGCGTATGCAAGTCGACAATTGAATGCCGCAGAGCAGCGGTATAGTACAACGGATCGCGAAGGACTTGCATTAGTTTGGGGTATTAAGCATTATCACTGCTATCTGTATGGCCGCGCTTTTCGCGTTGTGGTTGATCATCAGCCCCTAAAATGGTTATGTAGCACTAAAGATCCGTGCAATCGCTTAGCGCGGTGGTCACTCATATTGGCACAATACGATTTTAAAGTTGAATATCGGCCCGGAAAACAACACGCCAACGCTGATGCTCTATCACGCATTCAACCGATACGCACTATCAACTGTGAACCAATAATCTGGAATCGCCAATTAATTGGTAATGAACAAAGAAACGAGAAAAATATTGTCGAAATTATTTCTAATATTAATGATAGCAAAAACCAAGATTATTATTTAGATCTCGATAGCTTGTTGTACTATAAATCGGATAGTAATCGGTATGAAGATCGTTTAGTCGTGCCGAAAAGTTTACAAAAACAATTTATAGAAACATATCATGATAGCCCAATTAATGGGCATGTAGGCGTTGATAAAACGTACGATCGAATGCGTGCTAGATTGTACTGGCCGGGAATGTATCGCGATATTAAAGAATATATAAATGCATGTGTCTCATGTGCAATGCGAAAAACATCTCCGCATTTGAGACCTGCACCGTTAATTAAAACGCGACCACCCGAACGGCCATTTTATAGAATCGCATTAGACGTTGTCGGGCCACTAGTCACTACAGAAACCGGCAATAAATATATATTGACGGTACAAGATTCTTTTACCAGGTACTTAGAGGCATTTCCGATGAGAGACCAGACGGCAAAGACAGTAGCGAAAACGTTTATTACGGGTATTGTGCTGCGTCACGGGGTGCCAAGGCAGATCCTAACGGATCTAGGTACAAACTTTGTGTCCAAACTTATGACCGAAATTTGTAAATGTCTGCAGGTAGAGCATCTGCGTACTACTGCATACCACCCTCAAGCTAACGGGATAATTGAGCGCACGCATCGTACGCTGAAAGACTTGTTAGCCCATTATATTAGTGATAATCACAGAGATTGGGATGATTGGCTGCCTTACGCTGTATCTACGTATTGTTCAATGTCACACTCGTCACTAGGAGAAAGCCCGTATTTTCTCCTATTTGGACGTGACATTGAACTACCGTATGATGAATTAATTAAACCGCGACGTATTCATTACGACGTGCAAGATAATTATGTCAGTGAATTTATGCAGCGTATGGCAGTCGCTCATCAAAAAGCTCGCGAGCATCTGGAGCGAGCGACGGATCGGGTACACACTAATTTTAATAAAAAGTCGTCCCCAGTAACCTTTAAACTTGGCGATAAAGTTTACTTACATAACCCAGCGGTTAAACCAGGTTTAAGTGCAAAACTGGCAAAAAAATGGGTGGGCCCGTACCGAATAATAGAGATCGCGGAGGTAAATGCAGTCATTAAAGAAGTTTTTGGCCGTAAGTCACTAAAAGTACATGTAAATAGGCTTAAACCATGTTATAACAACAACGAACCAGTCACAAGCGAACCGCAGTCGAATTCTAATGAACAGATATGTTACGCGCAGCCTCATTTAGTTGCACCGGTTCCGGTAAGCCCGCAACCCGCGTATGAAGTAGCAGCAGAAACAATCGCTCAAGAATGCGGCCCCACTTTAACAGTTCAAGCTCAACCGGCGCTTACTGTCGCTTCCCCATTACCTATAAATTCACCGGCAACGAATTTAAGTAGGGAGAATAATGAAAACCGTACAGGAAACGACACTAATACAATACCAATGGACCAAATGCTAAATACCGGACGATATCATACTCGTAGTCGGGGTTCGGTTGAGAATCTACCATGGATAAATAATAGTCGTATTTAGTATAGGTCCGACTAATTTAAGTATTTAGTATGTTTTAGCTTTCTTGGTACCTTCTCGCCTAAGCCGCTCTATAGGTCCAACTAATTTAAGTATTTAGTATGTTTTAGCTTTCTTGGTACCTTCTCGCCTAAGTCGCTCACCACAAACGATGATTATAAAATTGTCATTTCGCCCGCTGAAACTACCAGAGTCACACTCACTATCCAGGCCGGCAATGTTCACTTCCGAAGAAAAAAAACGCGAGAAGTTTAGAGACACTAAGCTAGGTACATAGGTCGAACATTGTATGTTCAGCATATAGTTTTGTTAGGTTATGTTAAACCAGATAGTAGTATAATAATATTAAGTTTATTAATATAATTATATCTAAAGGGGAGAGTGATGTAACAGGCCAGGATTTTGGTTATAATTTCAATCTGATAACGTACATCTGGGCTCTGTAGTAATGTGATGACAGAAATAGGTTGAAATTATAACCAAAATCCTGGCCTGTTACATCACTCTCCCCTTTAGATATAATTATATTAATAAACTTAATATTATTATACTACTATCTGGTTTAACATAACCTAACAAAACTATATGCTGAACATACAATGTTCGACCTATGTACCTAGCTTAGTGTCTCTAAACTTCTCGCGTTTTTTTTTTTTTTTTTGTTCTTTGTTACGTATAACTGAATAAACACAAACAGTATTTGTCGCACCCGTAAATTAATTCCCAGTCTGTTTTACTTATGTAGTTTAAAATAAGGTTCACTGTTGTAACTCACGCACTAAACACTAATAAAATCTATACCAACTCCGCATTTCATTGTACACTAACCATTCGGCGGATTTTTCGTACTTCCGAAAAGTAATTACAGTTGCATGGACATATAAGCTAGCTTGGCGTCGCCGTCGGTAGCTATTTATTGATGGAATTATCGCCACTTGATACATTGAAGCATTGTGATGGCTGAATACACGTACTAATGCTGCTTGATTATTGTCAGCTTAGACGCGGTGTCCCTTGGATGACTTCGACCGTTGGTGGAGGTGCGTCACCACAGCGACACCACGCCATTAGCTCCTTTTTCCTTTTTGTAAGCTCTCGCGTTTAATGCAACCTTTTTTTTTTTTTCTTCGGAAGTGAACATTGCCGGCCTGGATAGTGAGTGTGACTCTGGTAGTTTCAGCGGGCGAAATGACAATTTTATAATCATCGTTTGTGGTGAGCGACTTAGGCGAGAAGGTACCAAGAAAGCTAAAACATACTAAATACTTAAATTAGTTGGACCTATAGAGCGGCTTAGGCGAGAAGGTACCAAGAAAGCTAAAACATACTAAATACTTAAATTAGTCGGACCTATACTAAATACGACTATTATTTATCCATGGTAGATTCTCAACCGAACCCCGACTACGAGTATGATATCGTCCGGTATTTAGCATTTGGTCCATTGGTATTGTATTAGTGTCGTTTCCTGTACGGTTTTCATTATTTCAGCATATAGTTTTGTTAGGTTATGTTAAACCAGATAGTAGTATAATAATATTAAGTTTATTAATATAATTATATCTAAAGGGGAGAGTGATGTAACAGGCCAGGATTTTGGTTATAATTTCAACCTATTTCTGTCATCACATTACTACAGAGCCCAGATGTACGTTATCAGATTGAAAACTGTTATATAACCAAAAGCCTGTCTGTTTAGTTTTATTCTATAAGTGCGACATATTTCTTAACTTATTTTCCAAATTTATTGCAAACGCACTTATTGAAAACTGTTATATAACCAAAAGCCTGTCTGTTTAGTTTTATTCTATAAGTGCGACATATTTCTTAACTTATTTTCCAAATTTATTGCAAACGCGCTTGTATCTTATTAAGTAGTTTTCAGAATTTAAAGCCATCAATATTCTTGAGCGTTGTTAAGAAAATTAAACAGATTCAAACATAAATTACGGGAAGCTTTGGTTTTGAAAAAGAGACGCTTTCTCGATCAAGTAAAGTCAGTTCAGTTTTGATTCCGTTTGAGCCCAGTTCGTTCTCTGGAAAACGCGACGCCTCTCGCTTAGATATAATCATACTTAAGATATAACTATTAAGTTGTCCGTTATTGTATTTAGTGTTTAGTGTATTTGTTTCTTAATTTTGTGTTAATAATCGCATTTAGTATTTAGTGTATTTGTTTCTTAATTTTGTGTTAATAATCGCATTTAGTGTTTAGTGTATTTGTTTCTTAATTTTGTGTTAATAATCGCATTTAGTATTTAGTGTATTTGTTTCTTAATTTTGTGTTAATAATCGCATTTAGTGTTTATTGTATTTGTTTTCTATTATTTGTGTCTGTTTTCTATTTGTAACGTATTCTACTTATATATCTCCGTCTTTATAATTAAACTTAAACGTTAAGCCGAATCAACTCTAATTCATTTGTCAACCAAAACCCTGCTTCTACTATTTGCGTGTAGGTATGCAAATTACCAAGGTAGGTAATATTTAATTATTTGCATGGTCCGCCCGCTTCCTTTGTATAGTAACAACCGCTCGTGTTACACGTTCATTAGACATTCGCTCAACATGTCCGAACCATCTTAACTGATTAACACCAACTTTTGCTACAACATTAATAATATTTATTATAAATGGTGAAATAATAAATTATATAAATCAATATATTGTACAAAATAGAACTTTTTTTGAAAGCGCCTTCACCAAAATGCTCATATTCAAATAATATCAAACCATCATCAGCAGAAACTATAAAAGAATTTCTAATAATAAAATCAAAATAATATTTATTAAAAGACTTTGATTTAATTTTAACCAGGATTATAAACCGGTTAATCGTTATTTTACTGAAAATTTCACTAACCAAAACCGAATCTTAAATCGAAAAAATTATAATAAACTGGTAATCGTTACCAATATTTCAAAAAAATGCGTTACACTATGTTTTGCGTTCTCAACTGAAATAAAATTAAAAAAAAATAAGTACCCATCATCTACATTATACTGCGTGACAGCCACTTCAGAATGCGATACTTCCAAATCGGAATGCACGTGTAGTGTGATCTTGTTGGTCGTCTCCTGCCAGGTGATGTTTACTTTCACCCGACCCTTGAAATTACCTTCTTCCGGGTAGGGTTGCAACTCCAGCCGGTAGCTGTTCGGAGTGACTTCACGGGGTAGACGTGCGTCCGCAATTAGAGCATGAGCCGCATTCAAGTCGATGCTACGCGTTACTCTCGTGGAGGACGGTTTGGTGAGTTTGTTTTGACATGGCGAACACTATGATCAATTAAAACAAAACAAAAATTATGATGTAGGAGAGCCTTATTGCAATTTATATTTATTGCATCATATCAGAAGGGCGTATGAACCAAAACATAAATTTTACAGGAAACGACAAAAACGTTTAAAATTTTTAGTTTTGTAAGTACAGAGTTGCTTTAATGTTGATATTATGATTGTAACACTTGCTTTTAATGGATAATAAATTGTACGCCCTTCTGATATGACGTGCAAATAACCAATACAAGTTTATACGTCCAATAAAACGTGTTTTACAAAAAATGGTTCATACGCCCTTCTGATATGATGACCCCGATATAGATTCTTTGAAACCACTTTCTATTTTTCAATTGCAAACCGAACTGATTCTCTGAACCGAGATTGTAAACCGTTCCACCTATTTTGAACCGGTATCCTAAATCAAAATTCTAAAATTTCTGAACCGGTAAAAACCGGTTTTAAGCCGTTTTATAACTGCAATACGTTTGCGTTGTAAATGTATTTTGTGTGTACGATAATAGATTTCTCAATGAACATTTCTCAGTTGATATTTAATTTTTTTAGACTACAGGTGACTACAACCAGCTTATCAAACTAGTCACAAAATTGCATACTTATAAACAATTTTATATAAACAAAAATGAGGAAAATGTACATTTGACCTATACCAGTGGTGTGCTCTTGTAATAATTGTTAATTGTGTTAATTTTCTTTTTTGTTTTAATAAAACTTTGTTGCTAATAATAATTTACTTTGTACTTTTCAATAATAAGTTATTTTTTGTATATATAAAACAGTACATCACTTTTAAATGTTAAATAAAAATAAATTATTACACGCTTATGTTGTACATTTCTATGCGAGCTACACGGCACCAGAGCGGCGTATTGTTAACCTTTAAATGTCAATAATATAAAAATGCTTACCTTAAATAAATCTCCTGCAACCAAAGTTGCACAGATGATCAGCAACACACCAGGTGTTAACATGACGGTAATTGCATTAAACCGCTTGATAATGAAATTCTAAAAATGAAAAAAAAAAACAGTGTACAATACCAGTCTATTACACAATTATGTATAATGCAATATTTTTTATCACGTCTATAAAAATTTTAATTAAAAAAATGCAACAATAAAACCAGTGACTAATGGTAAATTGAATTTCTTTCCAAATTAAAAATAAAATATTAAAGCATTACATTTTAGTATTATACTCTCAAATTTCTAATACAACTTTCTTTTGTTTTTTATTCTATTTTAGTTAGTTTTGAGTGTATAAATTATTTTCAATAGTATTTTTTAATGTTATTTAACTCTTATTGTGTGAAATATGATGATATATATTTTTAATAAAATTTATAAATTGAATATTGTAAATTTACATTTCCTGTATTTGCACATAATAATACAGAACAACTGCATTCTTTTTAATTTATTTAAAAATATGATTAAACGCAAAATTATTTATAATTTATAAGAAAACGAATTTAAGATAAAATTTGAATTTATTTATCATGTGCCTGAATTTGATTGTAAAATTAAAATTTAGTTGTGACAAAAATAGATGACGTAGTTCGGCGCTAAAAATGATTCTCCTATAGCACGAGTTTTACCAGATTTTACTGTGTAACTTTATCAGATCAACCATAATATCATAATATAGATATATATAATATATATATATATATATATATATATATAATATATAATATATATATATATATATATATATATATATATAATATATAATATAGTTTATAAACACGTTTACATTCGCTTTAACGTCTCTTCGTTAGCTTATTATCATATTTAGTATGACAGCTCTAGAAGATTCTTGACCGCAAGTTCGAAATACTTGTTCTGTGATCATTCATTTAGACACCATTCGAATCTGCAAGTTATGCTGTCGTATAAAGGAGTGACGAGTTTCGGTCAGTAATCTAAACTACTGATATTTTAAAACAAATATTTGATTAAACTACTGTGTTCGATTTTTTATTTTACGCCGGCCAGTAGATATCAATCATCGAAATTAGTATTATATTATGAGTCCATTTTAAATATTTAGGGGTGTCAGGTGACAAAATGTAAACAAACATTATATTCATCTTTTTTTTATGTATATAACAGAATCTATTATTTCATTACGTATCTATATTTATATAATAACACAAGTGATCAGCGGAGCAGGATTATAGGTTGGTATATATAAATTTGTGCGTCTGCTCAGACAAAAATTATTTGGACCAACTTGGGTACTCAATCCGCCTCTGATATACACGTACACACATATATTTTTACGTTATAGTTGGTACAAGGCATAAAATTTATTATATGTACATACACTATTTATTTATATATATAGTTACTGCAAGAAAACTATAATTGTCTTCATTATAAATTATGATAATGTAAATAAATTTTATTTAAGATATTTTCTATATTTTTATCAAATAGTAAAACCAAATTGCTTAGTTGTTCGAGCGCTGTCGTGTTGTAGTTGATACCAAATACGCGAAATATTTCTGCATAGCTTTAATTGAAATTACAATAAATTCTAATCACCAGACTCCAATTAAAATAAACAATTACACGTCATTAACATTATTAACGTTCTTTTAATACATTTTTTATTATTATGGGCAAATTACTTTAATATATCGATTTAATATTTACAGTATAAGTATGTGATTCATAACATTAACTTATAATAAACAAATGCGTCATTTCAGACTGTGCCACATTTATTGAAGACGTTAGACAAATATGTTTTTGTGATGATAATGTGTTTTATTTAAATATTAACAAAATAAGGTGCAATAAAATTTTCGTTATCTTTCTACTATCACATCGTCAATGTAACCGATGTATGTTCTGTATGAGAAGAAAAAGAAGTTCTGTTTTATGAGTTATAAAATTTTGTTGCATATTTTGTTGTAAAAATGCAATGTTATTGTACATTTTATTTGTGCTGTTTCATAGTTTTCATTCAATATCTACTAGTTTATGCGGTATGTATTTATTAATTAAAATTTTGACACGTTGATAAAGAATTTAACTTTATTTTTATGTGGGCTACGATGGAGGCAAAATTATAGCTACTTGAATCGATTAATTAACAATTTAAGTAATACTTAATGCAAAACAGAAAAGACAGTTATTATTTAAACAATTTTTTTAATAAATCTTTGTAACTAAAAGAAAATTAAATAGTTTTTATATACAATAATATGAGTATACATTTAAAAAAAATACAGTTGAAATTGTCATTTTTTTTTTCTGACTTCAAGATCTATGCTAGCAAATATAATTAAATATTTTGCAATAAAACAATATATAATTATTTTTGTGTTTTGCAATTTGCATTTTGAAATTAGTTATTTCAATTGAAACAACTAGTATAATTTTAAATGAAAAAACTAAAATATCGTCAGTCGATTTCTTGTTCCATATCACAAAATCTTACTTTCGTGAAAATAATGTTTAAAGTGTCTGAATTGAATTTTTGTTTATAGTAAAGATATGGAACCAATTAGAATTTTTATTTCTGAAATTAGAAAAAAAAAAAACAAATATTGCCAATATAAGCAATAACTCACTTTGACCAAATTATTTATTGTTAATGAAAACAAAAATAAATTAATATTACTAAATAGATGCTTAATCAGAAAAAAATAAATGTAAAAGTATTTAAAATATTGTAGTTGTTTTTACATACGTTATCTCAAACGACAAATGTACTAGCTATTTTTATATGTATATTTTAAGAATTTATATTGTGTTAAGATAATATTTTATTATTATCGGTACATTAATAGTTATAAACGATAATGTAAATGATTATTGATATAATTATTTTCGGCTATTATAAAATTATAATATTAAAACTTTATTTTAAATTATTTACTAATAAGATTTTAAATTTTTCTGAAATCATTATCATTTATTATCATATCTAATAATAATATAATAATAATAATAATTTTATTTAAAAATTATTTTAATGGCTAATTTAGTTTCTTAGTATTCAGAAAAAGATGGTATTACTACAAACGTGTTTTATTCTAGTTGGAAAATTGTAAAGAAGAAGAATACGCAAATTACCAACTTGATAATGAAGAAAAAAACTTAATAAGCTTAAAATGGCCAGAAACAAATGAATCGAGCATATCACAGCCACCATGTTTGAATCAAAATCATAAATTTATATACAGATCTTGTTCAAATGGCACATGGCAACCAATGTTTTGTTATTCCGTACAAAGAGAATTTCAACCAAAATGTCCCAAAAATCATATTCAAATCAAAAGTGAAGATGGAGATTTATGTATTTACAAAAGCCAACCAGAATCGTGGAATATTAATAATTTAGAATACGTAATTGAGAATATAACTGAACCAAAATATTTGAAAATCTTATACGAAAATGGCATACATGAGCTATGGTTGCCAATTAGAAGATTGGAACCATTTGGAAAATTTGTATGGATGTCTCCTTCCAAAATCTATTTGACTTACAATCATTCGTCTTTAATAAAATCATATGATTCTGGATCACCTCTTCAACATTGTATTTTCGGTAAAATTAATAAAAACAATTTTTCGTATGTGCCAAAAATTACCGATTGCAGAGAAAAGCATCTTACAGTTTTTATCTACAATATTACACAATATTATTTACCGAAAGATAAAAAATTCAAAAAACTACCAATTCTTAGTGAGTCTGATGTAAAATGTGATCAGCTTGCAACATTAAAAACACCCGAACTAAATTATGCCGTTAAAAATATAATAAAATTTGATGAAAATGATAAATGCGAAATTGATTTGTATCAAAATACGGATGAAGAATTTTATTGGCGCAAAAGTGAATCTCGTGTCAAATATACCGACTGGCAGTTATCAACAAATTTTAGTAATTTATATGGTGTAATAAATGCGCATGGGTGGAAACTTCAAATGAAAAATGAAATAAATTGTTTGATATGCGAAGAGAAATTTGATAAAAAGAAACCAGATATGACATTGAAATTGAATAATAATTCGTTAATTTTAACAATTTACTATCCGGAGAATATCCTGCATGTGTCTTGTGGAACAACAGATTTGACAAATATTTTATTTCGTGATGTTCCTTCACTACGAAATCCAAATCCACTAGAAAAATGGATTATTAAGCCGTTATCTACAAATTACCATTATTATCAATGCGTAGGTATAACAAAACAATTAAATGAACTTAAGACTAAACAAGTATTATTTGGATTTAGCTATGGTCGTGAATATGCATTCCAAGTAAAATTCGAAAATTTTTGTAAAACTATTATTTGTGATCCGCATTTAAATCAATTTTACCTAGATATGGAAAGAAAATTAGAAACTCTAGTATTACATAAACTTATTAGGAATATACGAGCAATGAAAATACTATATATCGATTACAATAGCAATGATATCTACATGTTGTTTCACTTGCAAACTCACGTTACCAATAAAAACGAAATTGGAGAATACTATATGGTGGAAAGTTTATTAAAAAGTTTTATCAATTATAACTCATATTATACTCTAAATGATAAATCTTATAAAATTTTACTTATATCTGTAAAAAGTTGCATGGGATGCTTGCCTGAATCAAAAAATAATTTATATTGGAAATATACGTCAATTGGTTCAATAGCAGTTCCACAAGAATTATGTCTTCAAAGTAATTTAAATCTCATTACTAGAAAATGTGGGGGCGATTTTTTAAATGGTGCAGAGTGGTTGAAAATAAATGGAGAATGTAATAGCGAAACAAATTATCCTGCAATTACATCAACTCTTCATAATCTCTACAATTCTTTTCATCAAATGAATACAACAGATATTACAAAAACGTTGTTAAATGTCAGTCAGGATAATGTAAAATTATTACCAACAGATATTTATTTTATGTCTGAAATTTTATTAAACGTTTCATTGCGAAACGATAACATTGAAAACGGTTCCTTAATAGCAGAAGATGTTTCCGAAATTGTAAATAATTTAATTGCAACAAACTTGAGTGTGTTGGAAGAATCAAATCTTCAGTTTAACTCGACAAATATATTATTGGATGTAACAGAAAAAATAATTGAGCAAGATTTATCAGAAAGTGTAACTTCTGAAGGAATACATCAGAAAATTGCTACTAATTATTTATACCAAATATCGGTTCCATATATGACCAACATAACTGGATTAGCAATTTTAAAACCGAATATTTCTGGATATATTCCATTTACCGAATACACAGTGAAACCTTTAACCTCTAATACTAGTTTGGATGAATTAAAAAATATGGAAAATTTGGAAATTGCTACATTTATTCCTGAAGATTTAATGTATCAGATTACAAATAATGCAACTGATAAAAATGTAAAAATATTTGTATCATTATTCTATAACGATTCATTGTTCATCGAAAATACGAAAGAAAACAGGACACAAGTGCAAAGCAAAGTCTTAAGCATTACAATTTTAGGATACGACAGTTACATGCCTTTATCAATTCCAATAGTTTTTAATTTATCTTCAGTTAATAATTCTTCTGAATTATATCAATGCGGTTATTGGTATTTTGGATCAATTGCTGATAATATCACATATTCTAGTCGTTGGACTTTAGATCAAGGTATACAACTAACTGACAATACGTCTAATAATATTCACGTTTGCGAAGTTCTTCATTTAACACATTTTGCCTTGCTTCTCGGTGCAAAATCTAACGACTATGATATCGTAGAAGAATTAGCATTAGCAACAAGTGAAGTATTTGAATCAGATTATGTTTTAGATCTTATAACTGCAATTGGATGCATTTTATCACTAATTGGCATTTGCGGAATTATTGTTACAGCATTTGTATTCAAATCCTGGAGACAGAAAATTGGAACAAAAGTTTTACTAAATGTTTCTTGTTGTTTTGCTTTACAAATAATTGTATTGTATATCGCAGATATGAATAATTTTCATAAAAATACTGCAACATGTATAATAACTGGAGTCCTATTACATTATTCAATACTATGTGGATTTTCTTGGTCTTTTATAATGGCCTTCTTGCAGTATCTTCGGTTTGTACGCGTTTTTGGAATACTTCCAAATAGGATTTTACTAAAATTATCACTGCTGGGATGGGTTGCACCATGTTTTCCTGTCATTGTATCTTTACTAATAAATTTTAACACTTATGTACCGAATGGTGATATACAAGAACCAAGTTTATGTTATCCGCAAGATTTATCATTATACATCACTGTTTATATACCAGTTGTAATTGTAGTATTGGCAAATCTTAGCATATTTTGTGTAATACTATATAGTATATCGCGTACGTCAGGTGTACAAAAATCTCAGCTAAACAAAATCGTTTTGATTCAACAATTGAAGCTAGTAATACTATTGTTTTTCCTATTGGGTTTGACATGGATATTTGGTTTGCTAGCAGCTACACATCAATGTGCTGCATGCATGCATATATTTTGTGCAACAGCGACGCTACAAGGTTTTGTTTTATTTATATTCTACGTAATATTGGATCCCAGTACAAGAACGCTATGGATTAATTTAATTAGGCAAAGAAATAAGTCGGCAGTACAGTCTGTCTCGAATACTGGTTTCAATAAACCAAATACGAATTCTACAGAATCGAGAGAAGTGTACGATGAGGTTAAGAACGAAATTATTTATGATGAAGTTAAAAATGAACGTTATGGAAATCGTCCAGGAATAATAAGTCAGAGACAAAGAATTACTATTAATAATATTAAAAGTAAATATTGAAAGCACATATCGTTGTTTAAATTATTTCAAAATATGTTATTTTATTATTTATTATTTATATTTTAATTTCCCGATAATGTACAAATGTATTACTAAGTAATGTAAAATATAATCTTGATGTATTGTTTTAAAGAAACATGAATATAAAGTGTGGCAATAAAGTTTCGAGAATATCAAATTCTTAAAAAAAAAAAAAATTAAAGATATGTAAAATCATCAACTTTAAAATAATCTATCTACAACCGTATACAAGAATTATAATTTTGCTATCATTTACTATATTTCAGGAACATACTTTTTGGTATGTGTTTTAATATCCGAGTTACATGACTTCAAATTTCAGAAACTAACTAAAAATGTATTGCTTTTTTTTTTAATTTTAATCGAGAAATTAAGTGCATAAGGAAAGTTCTCCAATGTTCTGATTAACTTAGAAACTAAAAACTTTTTTAAAAACTTTACTAAAAATCACAGCTATTTGCTCTAAATTGTGGTCCAATTTTTTCGTTACTTAAATTACTTAAGTTACTTAAATACATTCTTATATAAACCTGCTTTAACAATATTTAAAACTATTGACAATGTTAAACTTTGCATAAAGCAGCAGGGGGTTCAGACTACAGAGTGATTAATTTTTACTTTAGGAGAAATAAAATTATTATAAAGATTTTATTGCCACAAATTTAATCTTGAAATCAATTAAAACAGACAAAATTTGCATCCAGATTTTATAATACTATATAAATATACTAAGTCAGTATCAAAAGTAAAATATTTAATTTTTATAGATGTATTTTATTTCAAATAAATTCCTGTATAACAATTTTTTTAAAAATATATGTATTTCTTAAATGATTGATTATTTATTATTTTTTTCTAAAATTTAAAATCGATTTTAAAATATAAGAAAAAATAATTCAAAATTTTATTTACTTCTAATTATTTTTGATTTTTATTTTTCATTATTTTTTTAATTATTTCAAAATATTTCAGATCTATTGTGTGTTAATATGTGGATAATATAAAGTAATAAAAAAATGCAAAATTTATTTTTTATTAAAATCAATTTTTCCAATCAAATAAATACAACTATGTTGTTTTGTTTTTCTCACTTGTAATTTAAATTTGAATTGTTCGTAATTATTATAAATAATTAACAATAATCCACTAACAAATTATAATTGTTTTTAAATTTAAAACCAATCTTTTAATTATTTGTTTTTACTTAATCTATTATAAGTCAAAAGATTTATATGAAAAGCGGTACAAATTTTGCACAAAATCCATGCTGAAAACTCACCGTTATTAAAAACAGTTGAAGCTCGAAAGATGTCCACCGTTTACACTGATACTTCGTAAACGACTAACCCTCGCACAAAATATCTCCATGATGCTTCTGCAATCATGCAATCAGCAACCATCATTATCTAGTTACGCTATGGACAAACGAAACAGAAAAAAAAAAACAAGTACTGCCCGATTGAGGGGCTTTCAATGAGAAGCTACCGGCTCACGACAAATTGACTTGCCCATTGTATATCATATTATTACGTATGTAAAAAATACAAAAGAATCAAATATGTAATAACTAGATTTTATTACAACGAGGAATTATCAAGTTGTCTTCGCTTTTGTCAATGCGTTCGTTTAAATGTTTCAATAACATGCTTATTATTCATTTGTAAAAGTCTTTTGTGTCAAAGTTTGTTATTTGACATTTAATTTATTAATTTTGTTATTATGATTTATAAATTAAATGTAAACAAGTACTTATGTACAGTTTCTAAAGGTGTGTTTTAATACGATTATTTAGGAATTAATATCAGAATCATACGACAAATTTTCGCACTTGCGGCAAATCTCAAAAATGTTCCCATTATTTTTTCGATACTCATACAATAAAGAAATAAAAAAATGATTTTGTTTTGTTATATTTTTTAAAGCTTTTGTTTCAATCCTCTTTTTGGAAGTCACGTTACCTATATATATATATATATATATATATATATATATATATATATATATATATATATATATATATATATTAGTATATGATTATTTTTTCTAACCCTAGCTTTTTTAATAAATTTTGAACATATTTTTTTCAAAATATAATTAAATATAATCTTTCAGAATTCATTATATTAAAATAAATCGGTTTTAGGTTACAGTTTATACATACATACATACTCAATCACGCTATGTATCCAAAAGGATGTGGCACAAACTCTTTTCATCATTCCGAAATCAGTCGCCTCCAAACATTCCTATACAAGCAACTTTCTCTTTTATTCTTACTACTGGAAAACTTTTGATCACGCAAAATACTCTCAATCATTAATATTTACTAATAATCGACGTTTCGACAAACTCAACGTACATCCTCATCATTAGAAAAAATTCAAATGACATAGAAACAAATTACTAGGTAAAAAAAAAATAAAACTTACCTTCAATATTTGGTGTAAATTACTTGTATGGTTTAAGGTAGGAAAAGTTGCGACCACTAAATTTTGATTGAAAACCGAGCCAATGAACCAACGTACTACATGCACATATACACATTACACTCTCATAAACTAAGTTCAGATTCGTCATTTAGAGTCTATATATTTTGACAATGTTATAAACACTATATTATTTATTATATTTCTTCTTACTCGTATTTTAGTCGAAATTGTAAAAACTAATGTAGTTAAAACTATTTGTAATAATAGATTTTTTATTTATCAAATTTCTATTACAATTTGAAAAAATAAAAATAGAATTAAATTAAGTATAAATTATTTACAAAATTTTTTGTGGAAATATTGATATCGTTATATACAAGAAAATTTTATGTATAATGATTAAATTCATTTCATTTCATATAAGGATTCTAATAATCGTATTTCAAAAATTTAATTAATTAGTTTAAAAGCAACAACTGATAAAATTAAAATGAACATGAGTATATTTTGTAATACGAGTATTTCAAATAACATTTTCTAAAACATTAAAATGAAGAATTTTTGTTATTAAATTGATTGTTATTTCTAAATACATTTTATAACAAATGTTAAAAAGTATAAATATTTAATAAAATAACTAAAAGTTGTATCATCGATATATGATTTTATTTCCTCATATTTATGAATTAACTAAAAGGAATTTTATATCTGACGATTGTTTTGCAATATGTACATGTATGTTTCATGTTTCTAATATGAAAATATGAAAAATTGTTTTTATTTTCTTTACTGATAAATTTTAATATTATTTCATGAATATAACACACTTGTATGAAAGTTTATGCCAAACAACTTTTTGGCAAATGACGTGATTGTATTTTGTATATATCAATAAAATTTAAGAGTAATTAATAATTCATTTAAATAAATTTGTTATTGTTTGTTGTTTCTTATCGATTTTATTTAACACTAATTTTAGTTTAATATTTGTTCGTTTTTTTTTTGTCACGTTTTGGTATTCTGCTCAAATATTTCATTGGTATTGCTAAAATTTTACTGTTACTGATGCTACCATGAATTAATGTAGGTAAATATTTCGTGGACTTTTTTGTGTTCTACATACTGTGTTCATTTATATATTTAAGTATAATACTAAAATCAAATAATTTTTCTTTGTTTTATAGCTTACATGTATTTTTTTTATATTTATTTATAGTGTAAAGGCACTAATTTAAATAAAATTTGGTTTTCTTTAATCAAAATTTTGTATGTATGTATGTATGTTGTAGAGAGTTTTTCAATGACAATATGTAAAAATGTTTGTTTTTTCTTACTACGCTGAAGATGGTCCATTTAAAGTCCGAAATTGTAAGTTTTTAAGATTAATATATACCTATTTAGCTAATGCTAATAAATAAACTATATTATATTATATTATAAATGTATAATTTGTAATCTGTAATAATGAACATGAGATGTTAACTACATAATTACTTGGATCTTCTTGTCAAGAAATTTATACTAAAAAATTAATTTCATCTGATCAGCAATAATACATTATAAATTTAATATTTGTGCAGTAAATTTTTTTAAGAATAAAGTCTACATTAAAACATCGTTTTCTTTACCACAAAAAACAAATAAAATTATCATAGTTTAAAAATACGTATTTACTTTTAAAAATATTCATTATTTCATCACACGTATTCATATTTTTCAAAATTAATTAAATCTATTTCAAAACTCAATAAAAATAATAGAAATTGTTAAATGTACGCAGTTAATTAGCAAACGAACCGCGAAAAAAAATTTGTCCTTGTCGATGAATTTTCTAGTGAAAATTTTACGAAAAGAAAAAAATACCATACACACCCACGTAAATTTACCTGTGATCGTGGTATCGATAAAATCGGTAAGGGGACTGTGTTTTTGTACAGGTAGGTAGTGGAAAAATCTTATCGGTTTTTCGTAGTGATTGAGTCAGCAATCGCGGTGTCGTTCAAAATGCATTCAGAAGGTTTTTAGTGTATTGAGTGCAGTTTAACGCATTGACTAACAACACAAAAAAATAATAATTGTTTTTTTTTCTTGTTCGCGCAACTATCTCAAACAACTGTGTGTACTGTTTCAAGAATTTGTCAAGATTCAGGAATTGGTTTTTCTATGATTAAACTCAGGTACTGTAATTTTTTATTTTGTTTTTTTTTGTAGTTTTTATGAGTTAATTCAAGATTTTAAGAACTTTATTAAAAAAATTAGACAACTATTGAGATCGACACAACATTGATATTTATTAATTTAAAAAAAATAATTGTTTTTATGTAATTTGAAACACAGATATTTCTCACTTAACAAATGTGTTTTATTTTTACGATTTGATAGGTAAACGAGTAAAATTTTTCAATTAAAAAATATTAAAAATTTTGCGATTGCATCATTTTTCTACTAAGACAATTTAAGCATATTTTTTTAAATAAAAAAGTTGTCAATTAATAAACTTTTATATTACAAATATTTTTAATTGAAACAATTATTATATTACTTTTTAACAAAAATTAAAATAATTTTAACGGGTATTTTTTTTTTAAATAATGGCTGGTATTACGAGCTCATTTTTTTTTTTTGGAGTTTTAGTTCCTTTGTTTAGTCTTGCTTTTATAGTAGTTACACACTCTTAAAATCAATTTTAAAACTAATTCAATGATCTATACAGAAAGCAATGCTTTCACTAGTCTTAAAAATTTTAGAATTTTTTTTAAATATATTTGTTTCCGTGTGCTTTTATAAGTTTGACTAACTGAATTAATGGTTAACTATGTAATTAGATTATCATCTGTCTTTGATGCACATTATTGATTAATTAATTGATAATTAAATCAAACAACGTTTTATGCAACGGACTCATACTCATATGCTGGGTTTCATAAAAGGATGTTTAATTTTAATAACGATGTTAAAAAACAATAATGTTGAAAACGTATTTGAAACGAAGTTTAGCAAAGCGTTAAATTTTACCAGCGTGTTAAATTTTACCAAAGTGTTAAATTTTACCAGAGTGTTAAATAAACAAACTCAAAAGTGTCAAATTGTTTATGAAACTGGACAACTTTTTTTTATTAATTTTTACCTAATTAAATTTAATTTTGATGTATAAATTTGACAATTAATTTGTGTACAAAAAAATTAATAACTGTTCTATGAATATTTACAAAAACTGATAATAGCAGATTTTTTGTGCATGTTTCAGTGTTCATTTGTTTTATCAATTGTTTTTAGCTAATCGCATTTTTCAGTTATGACATAAAATTGAATATTTTTTTAATGGAAGCGATAGTCGATTTAATTATTTTTATTTTACGTTCTCAAAGCTTTGTTAAAATATAGTTTTTCGCATTTGGTTTTACGAATTTTGGAACAAACAAAAACATTAAATCATGTTAAAGTAGCTTAAATGTTTAATAATATACATATAAGTTTATTTCATTTATTTCAATTAATATAATATAATAATACAAAAACACATTAATACTTACACAATCACGCCATGCACCTAAAAGGATATAGCACAAACTCTTTTTGATATTTGGAAATTAGTTTTCTACAAACATTCCTATCTAGACAAGAAACTTTAACTTCATCCACATTTATTATATCTCTCATAAATGCTTTTCTATTCCTACTACTTGGAAACTTTTGCTCACACAAAACACTCTCAATCATACCACTCTATGTACTCATCGAATGTCCACTCAAACATATTCTTTCAAAATCATTCACATTTATTCTTTTAACCAAACGTTCATTAGACATTCGCTCAAAATGTCCGAATTATTTTAACTGACTAACACCAACTTTTGCAACAATGTTTTTATTAATTTTACACTCATCATACACTAATCTCATAATAATATCAATGTTTCATAATAATAATTATCGAAAAACAAACTTTACTGTTTAGATAAACTTATTAATATCATAAAAAAATCTTTCAGAATTTATTATATTAAAATATAAAAACTTTAGGTTATAGTTCTGTATACTAAAATTCGACGTTTCGATATACTAAACATAAAATTTTGATATAAATAAATTAAATTCCAACTTGAAGTTTTTGTCTTTTAATAAATTTATTAATTTTGTCATTATTCTATAATTTTTGTACATTTTCAAACTTTTCGTTAGTCCTACTTTCTAAACATTATATCTTTATTATATTCCTAATATATAAAACGGCTCTGTAATTTTCTTTAACTTGAATATATTTTAGTATCATCTAATTTATTTACAATTTATTTCAATAATTGTGAGAATAAATTTGATTAATTATGAAATTTTATTTCTTACATTTAGGTACTTATTGTGACAATGTTTTGATTCAAATTGTAAATAAATCACATTTATTTTTAATTCTAGTTCAAAATGTTTCATGAGAATATGGTTATAAATTTTCATTTTCAATACACATAAAAAATGTAAATTTTATCATTTCATGTCACATTTGTGAAAGATTATATTGTTTCAATTTTTTAGTAGGAAAGTTAATACAATATTCGATTAAAAAACATTTATTGTATTCATAATTTATTTTACTGTAATATGAGGGCATAAGATCACAAATCTATCCCAACTATTTAGTGAAAATAAATCTCTCCCAAATATTTATTTCAAATATTTATTCATAAATTATTAAAAAATTATTATTGTCTAAAGTAGTCTTAAGAATAGTAATTATATTTTTTAAATTCGTATTTTTTATTATTGGAACATAAAATGTATTATTCTGATTATCACAAAATTATACAATTTCGATACTTATTGATATTGACAATACAATTAAATTTAAAATTTTCAAATTACAATTAATAGTTTATCAATCCATTTTTTTTAAATTTAAGGATGTTGTAATGAAAATAAATCTTAATATTACACAAAATTAGCCAAATTTCTTTTTACTCAAAAATTTTTGTTCATATTTTTGTGCAGATCGGTAAATTACAATTTTCCTGAGCTGATTAAATTTACTAGTCCGCTAATTAAAATTTTAAATATTATTACAGTATATATCTTTAAAACTTCTTTATTTTTAATTTTAAAAATATTAATATCAAATCTTTTAAGAAATTTAAAAAACAAAATATGATTTTAAACTAACCGAATAGAATTTTCAATAAACGAGTATGGATTCAGCTGCAAAAGTTTTTATTTTACCAATATAAATAAACCTAGCAAACCATTCGGTAAAAATCTTCTCGTATTAACAAGTCAACCTCCACGATAATTATCATAAACAAAATTTTACAGTGAATTAATTCTGGTATTTTCTCCAAGCAGTAACTGGTGAATACAGACATTTCACGTGCCAGCATTATGTTGAATTTTATTTGAAACAATCTCCGATTGTGGCCGACTGCATTCGCGTATTGTAACTCAAGTGTTCAACAACAATTTCTAATACACCGGGGTTAAAACTGTGTAATGGGAGGCAATACACATTTCGGCAGCCGTTCCGAATTTCTGCCCGGCGAAGGCTGCGATGACACCAACATTAAATATCACAGATACGGCGGATGTTTCGTCACGTACAAGAAGGGTGTTTTACTGGTGCTGGGCGCGTTAGCGTTTGCGGGTTTCGTTGGATATTTGGTATATCACTACATACCTTGCTTCCATCGCGAAGATAATGTAAGTATTATTATTATTATTTTGGATTTTATTTTTTAGTTTCGTAGTAGTCTGGTTTTGAAGCAAATTATTAATTTGTCGATAACATATGTTGATACGATATTGTTTTGCGAAAACAATCTGTATTTACAAACGTAATTGAAAACCTGGTAGTCATTTGTTTGGGGCCCACGTCACTACCACGAATCTACCAATTTAGCTATATTATTTGAAGTTATTTTACGTTATTACAAGTATATTGTAATAATAATAATAATATTTTCGAAGTTACATTTTGTAAATGTCTGATTTTGACGTTGTTTATTGTATAGTGCATGCAGGTTAAGAAAGGATAATTTAAATTTTTATATGAAGCCAATATATTGCAATATTAAACGAATTAAAAACATTGGACATATTCTTTGAAAAACATATATTTTACATGTTTTATGTAATATGTAAATGTGACCTGCCACAGAAAAACATACTTTATCTACTAAATTGTTCGGGAAAGCCAATTAAAGTGATTTGGTGTTAAATTTTTTATTTTTAAATTGGATTAAATTAAAACTATTTTAGTTTATTTTTTAACGCTAGATAGTTTTTTTACATCTTTTGATAAGTATGATGTAGAAATGAGTTATTTACAAATACAAAATTTTAACGCATGTAATCTTTAGGCTTTCACTGATTTGAAAAATAAAAAAATAGATAACTGATGTTAGTTAAGTAATCCATTCCAAGATTTAATGGCGAAACATAATAATGAGTGGTAGCATCTGTCAACTTATGGACAAGAATGTAATAGCTAACAATAAATTTGTTATATTTGAAGAGCATCTATTACTTATTAGAAATTTAAAATTAAATCTCATTTTATATATTCGTATACTGAATGCATTATATTGATACATAACTTTTTCTAATAGATTTTAAACAATATTTTATTTTATTAATTTATATTATATTTTATTATATAGATTTTAGTATTTTACGTAAAGTAATAAAAATTATTAGATCACAATAATATAATTCAAGCAATACATTTTTTATGGATCACGCTATAGTAAACATATTTTTTCTATAACGAAATAATCTTTCCATATTTATTAGAAATTGTGAAACTTTTTACATTATTTAGTGAATTTGAAAACTCATGTTTTTTTAATTATTTATATTTTGTAATTTATATATATATATATATATATATATATATATATATATATATATATATTTCTTTTGATTAAGTAAGTCGTAATTTAAATTTGAAATTTCTTAAAAATTTATTTAACCGAATTTGCTCTAGACATGTCCAGAGATAAACAGCCTAATTCGTACTTACCTTTTATAATTTCAAAAAGTTAAAATTGATATGATTACAATATCTCCCTTACTATATGTGACGGAAGAGTTTTATCAATATCAAAAACAACAAAATTTAATAAAAAAGAAAGAAAAAACTTGTTATCCATATTCATATTTGTAAAATTTTCTATAGTTGAAAATACAGAATATTTTTAGATTAAAATTAACTAATTTAGAACGTAAATTTCAATTGTAAGTCGTAATTTGTTATCAATATTTTTAAATTATCCTAAATGCTTTATAATTTAGCAAAAAGATCTATTATAAAAATTGATTATAGATTTAAAAAATATATGAAATTTTAAAAGTATTTAAATAAAATTTGTTAATTTTTAATTACTTTATGCGCCTTATAAATTTGATTTATCAGAAGATTTAATTGCTATTTATTGAAAATATATAACAAATTTTCTTTTATTAGATGAACAACAATCCTTGAAATGTTTGATGTGTTTATGTTTTTAACAAAGTGTATTAGTAATAGTACAGTTATTTATAAGTAAACAATTTTAGTTAATTTTAATATAAATTTGTTAAACATTTTTTGGGCCATTTTTTTACCCAAAAATCTGGAATTTAATGAAAATATAAAATATTTTGGTAATCACAGCAATTTTATCACAGTACTAGAATTTTATTTGCATCTCATTTGCATATTTCAATTTGAGAGGGGCTTTGTGGTCTATATATATTTTAAATATTTATAGATAACTTAAATATAACCTTTATAATAAAAATTTTAACTAAATTTTATTTGAAGCTGGCAAAAACTATCAATTTTAAAATCGAGTGCTACAATTATTATTGCTATTAATAAAACAATACCTTTTTATTAATTTTTTAAAACTTTTAATTGCATAATAAATTAAAATATAATAAAATAATTTCCTTTAAACCACAAAAAATAATTTTAAAAAGCTGTATACATATTTCGAGAACTAAGCTAAACCAGTGATTTTTGACCGCTGGGTATGTTGAATTTTTGTGTAACCTTAACACACTCATTAGGACTTTAGCTCTATTTTTTTGACTACTAATGATGAAAGCTTAGATTGCAAAATACGCATATAGTTTTTTTAAAATATTGTTTGCGATTTAAGAAAAATTATTTTATTTTAATTTTAATTGCGTAATTGCTATTGTTCCCAATGAGACGATGCGTTTTTGTTGGCTCAAAATAATGTTACAGATCCCTAAATAAATGTAAAACTGATACAGTTTTATTACAATTTCCAATGACACCACATTAAGAAAAAATTTGCTGTAGAGATTTTTACTTTTAGTTCAAAAGTAAACGTGTTCTTGAACTGAAAACTTATGTTTATCTATTAAAAATAAAAATTTTAATAGAAAAAAATAATTGTAAGTAATATATTTTCAAAGCTTTGTATGAAGTTAGTTAATATTTAGCTTGAAAATAAAACTACATTTGAACTGAAAATTATTTTTTACAATTACAGCAATTAAATTTATTCCAAAAAAACACAAGTTTCTAAACTAAATAGTAAATAATTTTATAGAAATCTTTTAAAATAGTTATATTGTTACTTACTATTATTTTTTTTTATTAAATTTTTTAATTTTTATTAGAAAAACATAAGTTTACAGTTATCTCTCTAGCTATAATTACATTACTAAAATGGAAAAAATAGTAGATATTAATATTTAATTAATATTGCAGGAATATAATTCGGCAGACGATTTCTTAACGGAACTAAACACAGCAGCCAAATCAGCATCGGAGAAAACCAAGGAAATCTCAAAAATTTCATCTAACATAATACCGTCATATTATCGCTTGCGTATACAGCCGTACTTGGACGAAACAGGCCCGAAAAATTCTTCATTTGAAGGTCATGCAACAATTGTTTTCCAAATCGATGGTTCGCCCACGAAAATGATAATACTGAACGCGAAAAACTTAACGATCTCGGATTTTGACGTATCGGTAACATATCCCAGTTCATCAAAGCTAGAACCTTTACGTTCAGCTTCACAAATCAAGGAAGGCGATGATAACGTAACAAGTGAAAGCACAAATTCTAGTATTACTTCTTCGGCACCAGCTGTAAATATTTCTTCAGATGATAATCCAGTAGTTGATGATACAACTGTTTCACCTACAAATACTTCAGTCGCTGATAGTGTTGCATCAGTCGATAATACTACAGCAATTGCTAATATTTCTACAGAGGCAACTACTGCTTCTCCCGTACATGAAATTGTATCGGAAGAAACGAAAGTATCACCGCAGAATACATCTACAAGTCCTGAATTGCCACCAGAAACTTCTACTACTATTCCTACTCCGTTAAAGGAACCTTCTAAAGATCTACCATTACCAACATCACCTGTTACTACCACTACGGAAAGACCACCTAATGTTGTAGCTAGTGATGTAACTAATATACAAATAGGAAGATTAAGATACGATCCAATAGATGAAACGTATAGAATACTGTTGAAATTACCAATGCAGAAAGGAGTGAATTATACATTGAAAATAAAATATACTGGCAAATTGTCTGAAGGACTTGGAGGAATATCGAAATATAGTTACACAGAAGGAAATGAAACAAGGTTAGTAATATTTATCAAATATTTATCTACTCCCTTTTACAATAAATTAATTTATTATCGTTGTTAAAATTAAACTCATTTGATAATATCGATGACTGGTACTACAAACTCGGATTTTAGAGATTTTTTTTGTTTATTTGTTCTGGTCTTATAACATTTACATTGTTTTAAAAACGGTATTAGTTAAAACAGAGCTTGTAGTATATCTTTTAATTTAATTATAGTTAACCAATTTTAATAAAATATACTTTATGTTAATGCAGATAAACGTTTTACTATAAAATAATAAAATTATAATTTATTATATTTAATATTTAATAATTCTTAATGAATTCTATCAAAAATTGTCGATTACGTTTCATTTTGAATTTAACAAGATTAAATTTGTCGTATGTCCAATCTATGGGGCTATTCTAGTCATTAAATTTAGCTTAAATCTTTAAATTTAAAAAACTTTTAAGTAAATTTCAATTCTGTCACTACTTTAATTGTGAAATCTTTAGCTAAAATTCCTTTAAATTTAAATAGTATGCATGTTCAGAATTGCTCTATTAAAATTTATTTAAGTCGCTAAGTTAAAGTCACATTTAAGCTAAAAATCTTTAAATTTAAATATGATGGTCAGAGTAGCAGCCTGTGTATTAATAAGTTATTTTTATATATAGAATTAAAACTAGTGCAGTTACAAATAACGTATACATAAAAACAAATTAATAAATCATTAGAGAAATTTTTACTCAGATAAGAAAAACTATATAAATGCTTATTTTTGGTTTAAACAAATGAAATATGGCTAATAAAATTAATTAATGATTTCATTTGCTTATAGGTAAAAGTCATAACATGGTTTTTTCATTTCAAACATTTGCATTTGTTGAGAGCACGATTAAATTCATTTTGCATTCATAATTTAAATATTTTTATATATTTACGTAGTACATATGTGATGATTCAGATTTTGAAAAGTTGTTATTTGAATAACTATAAACTATATTTCTATTTAACTTCCTGTGAGCAATTATTTGAATAACTCTTTGAGAAAACTAATTTCAGGATAGTGGAGAGAGTTTGGGCCACACTGTTTTGGGTACATGGCGTAATAGCTAAATTTTAAATATAACAATTTCGTTGATAAAATAGTTTTTATTATCTTCTAAATATTCTCAGTCCGTCACGGTTTTGCACTGTTTAATTTTCATGAATAAACATTAGTAAAAACAATTTGTAGTTTTATGTTTTTTCTTTTTCAATCTGTATTAGAAACACAATTACCAATCAAAAAAATCAATATTTTTTTATCGTCTAAAATTATCAAAATCATGAAGGTTGAACACATATTTATATTACAAGTATTAAATGTATGGAGATTTGGTCTCAGTGTATTATAGTATTGTGTCATAACTAAAAAAAAGTCACGGACTTAAAATTTATGTGTAAAACAAAAGTGCTAATACAGCATTGTTTTGCAATCAAATGATAGAGAAAAACAATACTATATTGTGCTAGCTTTTAAGTATAGTATATTATTTAATTTTCTTAATATTATCAGCAGTAGTTTTTCTTTCTTCTTGTAAACAACTATATTTAACATTCATTTATTAATAAACGTAATACTAATAATGCTAATAAAAAATAATATTTATTTACAAGATGCAGTCACGTATGGAATGAAAAATTCATTTTCTTATCTTTTATAGCAAATTAAAGTGTACAAACATTAAATTTCAATTTCAGTTGCTTTCGTTAAATGAAATATTTTATCTCTAAGTTTTAACAATATTTGCAATGCGATATTTTTTATTTTGCATATTGTACAACGAGCACAGAGTGGCACTGATTTTCATAAGTATATGAATGTCTTGGTAAATAATTATAATATAAAAATTGCACTTATTCTAGCAACAACGCAAAAAATTTGGTGATTTATGATTAAATTGAGATTATGAAAAAACACGAAACAAATATTTTATGTCATGTTTATTTTGTCTTTTAAAGGTGTACAAAGTAGATTTAACTCACATTTATACACAAGATTGATATTCTTTACACATTTCATACATAATATTGATATTAACCGACGAAATATACATTTTATTAACTTTTTTAAATTTTTTCTGACCTTAAATTTAATTACAAGTCAACATAATTTCCAAGGTCAATAATCCTACATAATTGATAACATTGTTAACTCAAATTTTATTCGTAAAAAGTATAAAATAATAGTGTATATATGCCGGTTTTTTACAAAAAGAAAATCTTCTTCATGTCTTAAGCAGTTTATAGTATATGGATTAAAAAGGTCATTGGCAGACTATAAATTTATTAAACTATGTTTATGTTTGAAAAATAGATTTAAGATAATTTGTAAAGTCAGATAAATCTTTTATTATTGTGTACTTAGAAAAAAAAGTATTTATAATAATTGAGTACATAAGCGTTTTTCTAAATTTACCTGATGAATTCATCGTTTTATCAGAAATAATATATAAAATACAACATATTTTTCTAAAATAAAACGGCTTTAAGTTGTAGTTTTGTATTAATATTTATTAATAATCGACGTTTCGATATACTCAACGAACACCTTCATCAGGAATAATGATATAAATATATTGTCTAATACATGATACTACATTTTGTACTAATACACTTTTTTACAGATGTGAAGCAAATATACACTTTATTGTTTTTAATAATAAATTTTATGTCAGTATTTTTTCAAAAACTTGTATTTATTTTTACAATAATCTGAAAACAAAATATAATTATCAGAATGCTTAATAAAGATTTGTTTCAAATTTTTCAGGTGGATAGCTGCAACATATTTTAAACCAAATCATGCAAGAACAGCATTTCCCTGTTTCGATGCACCAAAATTTAAAACAACATTTGAAATTAGTGTTGCACGAAAAACGAGCATGATTGCGGTTTCAAATATGCCATTAAAAGAAACAACTCCTATGTAAGTAATTTAATTTAATATTTAAGAAATAAACATATTTTTGAGATATATTTATTCAGTTTTAGATAAAATACAATGTTTAAGATGCTCAGTTCGTTAAATATTTACTGTTATATCTTATTTTTATCTTATGCAATGGAAAATCCATTTACCTTCATATTATTTTTACTGACAAACAAATCACTTTACGTTACGATAAATAGAATTTAACATAGTAAAAAGTCTTTTAGAACTTATTATATTAAAATAAAACGGGTTTAGAATATTGTTCTGTATTAATTTTTATTAATAATCAACGTTTCGACGTACTTCACATACATTATCATCATATATAATGTCAGTATGTTATAAACTTTTGTTTAAATATAAAATATACTGAATTAATTTTTTTTTGCAATTTTCTTATTAAAAAATTCTGGATTCAAATCCTGATCATCAAACATGATTTTTTGGAGCATGAAGACCTACATAAATGATTTTTAATTAAATGTAAAAGTATAGAAAGTGCATTCATATGATTCAATCAAAAAACGAATAGCGTGTATATGTTTTTACTTTCGCTTTTAAAATTACAAATTCAAAAATTTGAATAATATTTAAAGCAGTTATTAGAAATTACATAATATGTAACAATTTACGTAGTTATATAATACAAAATAATTTTTTTTATAACATACATACATACATACACAATCACGCCATGTACCCAAAAGGGTGTGGCACAAACTCTTTTCAATATTCCGAAATCAGTCGCCTCCAAACATTCCTATCCAAACAAGCAACTTTCGCTTTATCCACATTCATAATTCCTCTCATACATGCTCTTTTATTCCTACTACTTGGAAACTTTCGCTCACGCAAAACACTCTCAATCATACCACTCCAACTACTCATCGGACGTAAATAAAACGTCAAATAACTAATGATTATTAATTCCAGCGAGCATTCGGGTTGGGTATGGGATGATTTCGAACAAACCCCATTGATGTCGACGCATCAAATCGCATTCGCCGTATTTCAATTCGATGCGAAGAAAGCATCGTCTACCGTTCCGAATCCGTTGATGAACGCTTGGGGACGTGCAGACACGCTCAACAAAGCCACCTATACGCTAGACGCCACTCCCAAGATACTCGAGTCTTATAACAAATTCTTCGGATTCAATTATTCGCTCCCCAAACTTGATTTAGTAGCAATACCGAATCTGCCTCTAACAGCTATCGGACATTGGGGTTTAATTTTCTTTAGGTTGGTACATCACGTGCTGCCTTCTCTTTCAGAGAGGAAAAACACAACAGTGGAAATTAATTAAACTACATGTATTTGAATTTCTGGAATTTTAATTGGATTTTTTAGAAAATATAAATGATATATGAAAATTTATCTAACGGGGTTCTTGCACTAAGTAAAATACAATGAAATTTTAATATATCTTTTCTGTTTCCATTGTTTTTTTTACAACATTTATCTGAAAATTTAATTATGTATTTAACTTGGTATTTATCATTTTAATTTCTTCTCTCAATCACAAAAGATATATTAATATTTTATTATATTTTTCTTTCACTTAAAATTATATAATAAAAATTTCAAAAAGAACATTGATTTAGTAAAAAGCTAGTTAGCTAGCTAGCTTTGTAACTAGATTCTATAGCATTTTCGTAATTGTAATCGAAATTGAAAAATAGTTTACAAAAATAAAATAAAAATACAAAATATGTGTCAGAAAATTAGTTCATTGCCGAATAGAACTGAAGTAATTTTGCTTGTTTATAATCGAAATATTTCACCAATAATCTAGCAGGCGACAATTTAAGAATAAATTTCTTTATTTAGAAGCTCGTATTGTATTGCTTTGATTCTATTCGGCAATGTACGAATTTTCTAATATATGTTCTATATTTATATTATAAGACGTCGGGGAAAAACTACACCGGATGATTCCTATGAGTAATCTAAATGAAAAACTTCAAATAAATATATGCCCGAAACTGTGGCCGTTAGAAGTTTATTTACATGTAACATCAATCGCGTTAGCTGTATTTATTATATCAAGAAAAAAAAAACTAGTCATAAACTTCTGAATAATTGTAAAATTACTGATTGATTTTCTAACATTTTATTTAAACACTAGTAACCCAATTTACTAGTTTATAAATTTTTGTACACACATAAATAAATATTTAATAAACAATTTACAATAATTAAAAATCGAAGACAAATTTTGTCGGGACGCAGTAAGTCATAACTAGTAAATTAGTTTACTAGTGTTTAAACAAAATGTTAGAAAATTAATCAGTAATTTTACAATTATTCAAAAGTTTATAACTTGTTTTTTTTTTCCTGATATAATAAATAAGGCTAACGCGATTGATGTTACATGTAATAAACTTCTAACGGCTACAGTTCCGTTAGAAAGCATTTTCGGACATATGTTTATTTGATGTTTTTTATTTAGATTACTCATAAGAATTATCCGGTATAGTTTATCCCCGACGTCATAAATCACCTTGTATATACAGTTTATTTTGGGGGGTTGCGTCGAAGGGCCCCTAAATTTTAGTTTTACTAAACAAAATAATAGTTTATGAAGAAAAATCATAATAATAATAATTTATTTAAATATATAATTTTTATTTCAGAGAGAATCTTATGTCAGTCGATCACGGTTCTTCAAACACAGATAAAAAGCGATTAATAGAAACAGCATCACGAGAACTAGCTCGTCAATGGTTTGGCAATTTAATTACAGTAAAATCATGGAATGAATCTTGGTTTATAGACACAATGTGCAATTATGCCCAATACATCGGAATGAATACGGTAAAACTATACTGTCGTCCTGCAATTGTTTGTTTTCAATTTTCAGTCACGTACCAACTACAAGCAATAACGTTTAAATTACTGTTTCAATATGCGTGTGATTTATGTTTATTAACTAAAATCATAATAGAACATAAACATGACATCCAACAAATATTATTTAATTATTTATTAGGATTTATGTTAATTTATTTATTTGATAATGTTTTAATTGATTATTACTCTACCAACGTGTACATTTTTTTTTAATTTGACGATTTTAATTGTTATGATCGAATATATTAACGTGTTATCACTCGGTTTTTTGAAATAGAAAGATGAAAATATTGAATCCATTTGTCAATAATCGAATAATGTTGTAATTGAAAAATATCAAATTTCCGGGAGACGAAAAACTAATTCGCTGTTTTTCCATACATTGAACTAATTCAGTGTTTTATCATTCACAATAATCTAAAAAAAAAAAAACTTTTGCAAGTTTATTTTTTATCTCTTCACATTCATCAAAATCTCGGCAAAAATTGGACTTAAAACGTTATTTGTATCTAACATTTAATTGTCTAAAATAATATTGCCGATAAACCAAAACTAAATGAAATATTATCGATCGATTTCTTGTTTGTTCCATACGTCATTTTTTGTCAAATTGAGTTATTATTGCTAATTTTGGCAATATTTGTTTGTTTTCTATCTATTTTAACAATCATGGATGCTATAATTTGAATAGTTTCGAAAATATAAATTCTAATTTGTTCCATATCGTTACTATAAACAATTCATTTCAAAAACTTTAGACATCATTTTCTCGAAAGTAAGGTTTTATGATATGAAACAAACAAGAAATCGACTGACAATATAGTGAATTAATTATCTACTTTATTTCAAATCAATCAAGATGTAACAGAATCTTTTGCACCATTTAATTCTATTTATTCCTAATTTCTGTTCTTACTTAAGACCTTTATTGTGTCAATATTTATTTTATATCATATTCAAGTTCTTCTATTCCTTGCAATTACGAGAATTTCCTTTTAATATTATCTACAAATATCTGATTTACCATACGTGCGGTAAATTATGCATACTATATTCCATTTTTATATAATAATTATTTGATAATAAAACTATAGCTATACACCAGTATATTAAGCTAGTAGTTTTCAGGTTGATCCATCGTGGAATTCAATAGAAAAAAGTTTTTCATTTGATATGTATGACGTTTTGGATTATGATAGTATGAATCTATTGCCACAATTACACGACTATTCTATAGATTCAGAGAACATTGATAGCTGCCATCAGAAATTACTTACCAAAAAAGGTTAGCAAATAAATATAACCAGTAATATTTATTATATTTTTCTATACTTTAATTTGTCTAGGAAGTCTTATAATCAGGACATTAAATAACACACTAACGGAACCAATATTTGTGAAAGGTGTACAGAAGTTTATTGAAAATTGGTAAGAAAATATAAATTTTTATTATCGTGTATTTCAAATGTATCAAAATGTGATTTTTTATTATCGAAAGGAAGTTCAAATGTGCCGAAGAGGATAATTTATGGGACGAAATGAATAGTGTCTTAAGCGATAATTCACTTCCATCTGGCGTAACAATAAAGGATATAATGAAATTATGGACGACGCAAGAAGGATATCCGATAGTTTCTGTTATCAGAAATTACGAAAAAGAATCAGCTTCCCTAAAACAGGTTGGTTTTATATCAAGCTTTATACAGTAAATATTTTTATGTAATTTTAAGATATTCAAACTTTGACAATATTTCGAAAAATGAGAACAAAATTAAAAATATTATTCTAAAACAATTATTGAATTAATTTTTATCTAAATTAAAATTGAATGTATATAATTTTTTTTAAAACTAACTTTTTTATTAATATATAATGCATTCAAATTGATAAGTTTAAAAATGTTATTCATTTTTACCAAACTCAAAGTCTCATTTAGAGTACTTTCAGTTAAAAGTACATATATTTTAAATTATTTATTTAAAAAATACTGAAAATGTTTTAGTAATATTTATATTTTAAAACGTTAAATATATAAAAAAAGAATTTAATTTTAAAAATAGTTTATATTTGATGTATAATTATAGCAAAAATTGATATTAAAATTATAAATGCTTTTCTAAACGATTGTTAATAAAATAAAATTTAAAACTACTTTAATATACTTAAGACAAATTTATTTAAAATAATTACGTCCTTATTAAAAGCATTTGGAAATTCATGGAATATTAAATTCACTCATTATAATTAATTTCTCGGAAAACTAGCACTAGTTCGTATAATAAATATTTCCTGTAAAATAAATAACTTCTGTTTTTTAAAAAAACAATTAAATAATTCCGTATTGTTAAACAAATTTCTTTAACAAAATGATTATATTATGTAAAACATTTATTATTTTAATTACTTATTCCACATAATACAATATTAAAATTTTAAAAGTAAAATGTAGACTGAATGTTAAATAAAAAACTAGGTCATTTGCTAGGATTCGTTGCCAAATAGTCAAATAGGATTAAATAGGGTTTAGTCGGGATTTAGACACGCAGATAGTTTACTGAACTGAGATAGTTTGGTTTGCGAAAACATTTTTTATTCTTATCTATTCCCAAATTATATGTTAGAGATACTCAATTATATGTATAGTTTAATTAACAAATATAATTATATTTAATTGTTAATAAACTTGCAGATTATACGATAAAAATATTAATTTAATCTGTTCGTTAATATAATTAGATGCAATTTTTATCCAAATGTATAATGCGATAATCTTTAACTTTAGTTCATACGGTTCTAATTGCTATATTCAGACACGTAGTTTAAATACAAAATTAATACAACTTATTTATTGTAAGTGACTGTTCTGAAAATTACATAATGAATGTTGAATTAACAATTCAATAATTAATTTAATATTATTAATTGATTTATATAAAATAAAAAATAGTATATTTTTTAACTGGCTCTATTTTCTACAAAAACGATAATTAATGTACCGAAAAAATACCTGAGATATAATATCCTATGTAGAATAATATATATTTTTTTTGAATTTTTTTTGTATTTTGGAAAATAGAAAAAAAAAATTTTCCAAAAAAAAAACAAATTTTTTGCTTTTTTTTTTTAGCCAAATTATAAATACGAAAAAATTCAAAAAAATATATATTATTCTACATAGGATATTATATCTCAGGTATTTTTTCGGTATATTAATTATTTTGTAGAAAATAGAGCAAGTTAAAAAATATACTATTTTTTATTTTATATAAATCAATTAATAATATTAAATTAATTATTAAATTCTTAATTCAACATTTATTATGTAATTTTCAAAACAGTCAGTTACAATAAATAAGTTGTATTAAACGAATAAATTCAATATTAATTTCAACATGTTTTGTATTTGAGCTACCTGTCTGAATATAGCAATTAGAACCGTGTGAATTAACGTTAATGTTCTAAATTTCAAATATTTCTGCTGATTTCAGTACAGATACACAGAGAAACAGCTAACCAGCAACAACGTTTGGGTACTTCCCCTAAATTACCAATCAACAACAGTCAAAACCGATACAAAAATCTGGCTGGTAGATACGTCACCGACAATCATTGAGAAAATTACACCGAATAACGATACGTGGCTATTGTTCAATACTGGTCCGTCTACGTCGGCATTGTGTCGTGTAAATTATGATTTAGATAATTGGAAGTCGTTGATAGGCGTGCTGAAAACTGAACCGGATACATTGTCGCCAAGCAGTCGGGCGCAATTGCTTGATGACGCATTTCATCTGGCGAGAAACGGCCTTCTCAATTATTCACTCACACTCGAATTGTCTATGTATCTGAGAGAACACGAACAGCATTCTATACCCTGGGCGATTGCATTGAAGAATCTGGATTATCTAAATGTCATACTGTCAAAGACAGCTTATTATGGAAGTTTTCAGGTAATTACGCCGTAATATTAATCATTTATCCTTCAGCTAGGATTGTGGTTGCGCAATAACAAGCTGTTCAGAAATGTTTTAGTTTATTTTATATTCAATTCAAGCCAAGCGACACATCAATATGTATACTAATGTAACGAAGTAGGTTGGCAATTCAGAATTATTTCCTAAACAGAGTTATGACGCATGTAACGTTATAAACAGTTCCGGTAACTTCTGTAGCAAATTATGCTGTAGTAAATTATGTATGTCATTTAGAATTATTCATTTAATATTGTGCTGAATTTAGCTGACAAATACTATATTTGATTTTAATTAATTGGAAATAAGCGTGTACTAAAGAAAACAGTTTTATAATTAGCGCTAGAATTCTGGATAGATCTGTAGCGCTATAGAATGTTTTGTCCTTTTAAGTAACGCTGAAATTTAAATACATGTACACATTTTCAGGATTACGTACTAAAACTTCTCGAACAAATGTACACCAATTTAGATCCAATAACGAAACACAACAATGACAACTCATTCAATCTACAAAAACACATTCTCACATGGTCTTGCAGATTTAATTATAAGCCATGCATCGATTGGGCATATTCGCAATACATGATGTGGGCGAATTTCTCCGATCCAGATCACGTCAATCAGTAAGAACACTAATTCATTTTACCTAATTAAGAGCGGAAATTTTCTATTGTTTTGTTTTTGTTAGAATAGACAATGACCTGCGTTCCGTGGTGTACTGTGTCGGCGTGAAAATGCGAGGACGTTCCGCATGGGAATTCTTATGGAAACGCTATGAAAATGCCAGGGAAAATCCGAGTGAAGTGCAGGCACTGGTCACTGGTATGGGATGTACCACGGACACTTGGTTATTAATTAAGTAAGTTAGAAAAAAATGTACATAACAAAAGAACATATTAATTGAATAACTCATATTATAAAAGATTAGAAATTGATCTACTGTGGCGAAATTTAAATAAAAATAATATTATAAAAATAATATTATAAAAAATCCCAAAACCACACTTAAATTAAAATAAAGCTAAATACGTATTTCGGAAGCTAAGCTTCCATCTTCAGTAGCAAATAAATTTACAAAAATCTTACCTGTGATCCTAGTACATGAACACTTAAGCACTTGTCAAAGGTCACTGAACTCATATTATGCAAGCATAGAATCTTTGATATGTTATTTTCTTTTAAATTAAAAATTTGTTGTTTTTTATTAGTCCCGATATATAAAGATACTAGGCTGGCCCGGCAAACGTTGTCTTGCCTTTATTTTAATGTGTATATTAAATTTTTTATGAATTTTTTTTGTATTACAAAAAAAAATCAATTACATTTCTCATATTATAATTATTTTTAATTTATTTAGAATCAATTTCTTTTACACTTTTCTATATTTTTCCTGGGGCCCCCCAGGGCCCTAGAATCCTTTGCGGGAGTGTACTCAACAACTTCCCAAAGTTACAAATTTATTTATTTATTTATTTATTTTTATTTTATTGAGTTTGGCTAAACGGAACCCCATTGATCAGCTATCGACCGGGGTTAAAAAATATAAAATGCTATTAAAAAGTAGGGGTTGGTGGTAGGAGGGTAAAAATTTAGGACTAAATGTATTTTTTAATAGCACACCATAAAAAAATAACCAAAAAAAAATTTAGCCAAAAAATGAAAAATTTTTTTTTAGGGTGAACCACCCTTAACACCTAGAGGTATAAAAATTAGTTATAAACCTATTCTCATACCTACTGAATATACATATAAAATTTCATTAAAATCGGTCAAGCCGTTTCGGAGGAGTATAAACACTAAAACTGTGACACAAGAATTTTATATATTAGATGAATACAAAAGTTTCAAAATTAATTTATTAATTAAACTTAATACACCACTGAATTAACATATTAAAAGCTCACTTTTTTTCTAGATATTCTGTAATATTGCATAATACTTATAATATTTCAATACAAGATTTTCTCTTTTTTTTTTTAATTAATTTAATTTATAAAATAAATAATAGATACTTATATCATTATTATGTTCAATTTGTAAATAAATCTGTATTTTGTATTATAATACATAAAAACAATGTACTATTTATTTAAGCTTTCTAATTATTTGTTTCAGATACTTACAAAGAGCTTTAGATGAGAAATCAATTGAAAATTCCATTATTATGTGGGAATCATTAACATCTGACCATGCAGTTAACACAGCATTCAGTTTTCTTCGAAATAATTGGGATAAAATTATAAAAACATATTCCAAATCATCGTTTGCTTTTAAAAGAATATTGCAAAGTATTTTAACACGATTATCAAATAAAAATGATTTAGATGAGGTAAAGTTTATATAGGAAAATACACATACGGTATTTAAAATTAAATAAAAATTTGTATTACAGCTGATAAGATTTTTCTCGTCGAGGAAATCAGAATTAAAGCAATTTGCTCAAGACATAGGATCCATTATTGAAACTATCAAACAGAAATTAGATTGGCAGAAATCATATTTAGAACCATTAAACCAGTGGATTCAGATCAATATCGCGCTATGAGTACTATATTTACTATAATATAGGATATTTATAATGTAATAAATCTATATAAATAAGTTAAAAATATTAGATTTAAAATAAAATTGTGATATGTGTACTTATAAGAGACTATATATTATTATATTATTTTGATATTTAAAATATTCTACTATGTATAAAATTAATTGACTCTAAATAATTTATCCTATTGATTTTGTTATTATTACTAATTTTTTTTTGTATTTAAAGAAATATATTTTAATGTTGATTTTTTGATTTAGATCGGACTATATAAATTTACTTTAAAACTGTAAAAATTATAAAATTAGTTAAATAAATTATTTATTATATACGTTTGTTTATAATACGAACCTTGACTATTCAAATTTTGTTTAAAAATGATTATTTATTATATAGTATTATTTTATAAAAATCTATAGGATGGCGCCACTGCATTATCATTCGGAAACTTCGGAAATGAGGCAGTGAGTTGCAGGTGGCAGCACCTTCCTTGTCTATAAGTGGCATTGACAGAAGATGGACAGAAGAACAACGGAGCTGTCAAACTATCAATTTGTAAAAAAATTAGTAATTAAATATTGAATTATTTGTAAATTTTATTTGTAATCTGTGACATTATTGCCTGTTTTAAAATGATGTCAACAACAGCATCAAGTAAGGTACGTTTCGTATTATGATTAAATAGGTTATGTTTGGTGCTTCGATTGGTTTTTTTTATTAACCCAAATACGATATTATTTAAGAATTCCAGTATCCAAGAATATTCGATAAGAGTTCCGAAAAACGTAAAAAAACGCTATCATGTAATGCGTTTTAACGCAACACTCGGTGTAGATTTCAACAAATGGGCGTCGGTGAAAATGGAACGCGAAAACAATATGAGAGAATTTCGAGGTATCGAAGAAGATACTCCAAGGTATTTATATTAATTTAATAAGTTTACATTATAAGTTTGTCAATGTGTATCGTTTAGATTTGGCGCTGGTTCAGAATTCGGCAAAGAAGCTAGGGAAGAAGCGCGTCGAAAGAAATTAGGTATTATATCGCGAAAATACAAACCGGATGATCAACCGTGGATTTTGAAAGCTGGCGGTAGTTTGGGAAAGAAGTTTAAAGGTATTCGTGAAGGCGGTGTGTCTGAGAATGCTTCGTATTACGTATTTACTCATGCACCAGACGGGGCCATTGAAGCATTTCCATTGAACGAATGGTGAACATTTCTTATAATCAGTAAATAAATAATAATTATTGTTTTGTGTTTTTTAAATTCACCTAGGTATAAGTTTCAACCGATTCAACGATATAAGTCATTATCAGCCGAAGAAGCAGAACAGGAATTTGGAAAACGTAATCGCGTTTTGAATTATTTCTCGATTATGTTACGGAAAAGGTTAAAAGGTGATGAAGAAACTGAAATGGATGAAGGTGAAGAGGCAAAGGGAAAAAAAAATGCGAAGAAATCGAAAGGTAAGAGCAACTGAGAAGGGGATGATTGATAGAATTAATGTTGTTGGTAAAGATATGAATCTTGTCTTGAATAAGTACAAAGTTTTAGTTCTTCGAGAAGCATGACTTGACGAGTGAATGCAATGTATATATGATGGTGCACGTTTAAAGCAGGTGTGTATTTGGGTAGTTTATTATCTAAGGATGGCTTTCACCGTGAAATTGAAAGAACAGTTAATGTTGGTTGTAAGATTTTACTAGGAATGTAAATGTTTCCAAAGAAGTCCGTTTGAGTATAGACAATGCTGCGGAAATTTCGTGAGGTATGTGGTGTAAATAGGAGAGATCGGATACGAAATAGATTAGTGTATGATGAGCGTGAAATTAGTCAGTTAATATATATATATATATATATATATATATATATATATATATATATATATATATATATATATTATTGCAAAAGTTGTAAACTTAATTAACAACTAGATTTGGAATTTAGTGCAAACTTTATTTTCTTAATTAGAATCAGGTCACATAAAGCATTGTTAACTCAATACGTTTTATGCAACCGACTTTCACATACACTATTGATAATAAAAGTAAATATTGTTGATTTAATTGCATATTTTGAGAAGTTTAGTTTAGTAATTGAAAACGGTACAGAAATTATTCGAGTAAAATTCTAAAATTTTACCAGCCAAAAAGCCAATTTTTATAAAATGTTAAAAATATTAGAAAAAGTATTCAATTTATAAAAATAATAAAAACAAAAATTAATATTGAAATTACGATTGCTTTATTTATTATTATGTTTGTGTATGAAAATATATTTATAATTGAACATTATATAATATTTAGAATTAAAAATTTCTGATATGGACGAATGGATGGATAGTTCTGATGATGATTCAGAAAATTCAGAAGCAGAGAAAGAAAAGAAGGAAGAAGAGGAAGAAGATAAGAAAAAGAAAAACAAAAAAGGTATTACGTTAACATAAATATTATATTATTTACTAATATAAAAAAATGATAAAATAAATAATTAGTAATTGACGGAATTCAGTCTTTTATATGTTTTTTTATTAACTACTAAGCCAACGTTTCGGCAATCTCTAGTGTCTTCTTCAGGGCTCTAAATATGTATACATATAAATGCTAAATATAACAACACTTACAGCAGAATAAATTCTATGTAATAGATGCAAAGAAAAAGAAGAAACCAAAACGTGATACAGATTTGGAAGCGTTTGAAGATTCCGATGATGGTGATAACGAGGGACGCGAATTAGATTATATCAGTGATAGTAGTGAAAGTGAACCGGAAAATCCAAGTAAAGATCTACAAGGTGTTTCTGAAGAAAAGGCTTTGAGGTAAATATTAGTTTTATTCGTGTAGAATAATGTGAAAAAACTTTGTCAACTGTAGACGTACAAGTAATTATTTTAAATTTACATTGAAAAAAAATACGAAATGTTTGAAAAAAAATTTACAATATAAAATATATGAGAGGAATTATGAATATGGATGAAGTTAAAGTTGCTTGTCTGAATAGGGATGTTTGGAGGAGGCTGATTTCGGGATAGTGGAAAGAGTTTGTGTCATATTTTTTTGGGTACATGGCGTGATTGTTTCTGTAAATTACAAAGTATTTATAATATTTATCAAATGTTTATCATTTTTACTGAATATTTATTTTTTTAATCGTACATTTAAATAAATTAACAAAAAAGTAGGAGCATTTAATTTGTATCTACTTATTTTCAAAACAATTAATTATTTATTTTTATAATTAATTATTGTTAATTTATTACTAGGAAACTATTAAATTCAGATGAAGATACAGAAGATGAAGAAAATAAATCGGAAAAGGAGCAAAGCAATGAGGAGGAAGAAGACAAAGAAAAAGAAAATAAAGATGAGAAAGATGGTGATAAAAAGAAGAATAAAAAGAAACAGAAGAAAAAAGAATCGAGTAGTAAAAAGAAAAAGGAAAAAGAGAAGAGCAAAAGCAAAGGTAAAATATTTTATATCAATTTTCGATATAAGCGTCAAATTAATTGACATAAATTGCAGCAGAAGATACAAGTAGTGATTTTAGTTCGGACAGCACTGATTCGGAAAATGATGCTAAAAAGACTGATGATAAAAAGAAAGATAGCGAAAAAGAAATCAAAGATGCAAATAGGTATTTTATTTTTAAATTTTTGTAAATCAAAATGAAGTGAAATTTAAATATACGTATATTTTTTCAATCGCTAATATTTATTTTCAGCGCGAATAGTTCTAGATCAGCTTCACCGATGTTAGGATCTTCACAGAATAAACGTAAATTACACACAATTCCAGAAACCGTTTCCAAGAAACCTAAATTTGATACGTCACTTGTTAATTATATTCCAGGATCAAGGTTTGTTTACGTATTATATTTATAGTTTTTAGTATTGATAAATTTCTGTCGCAGTTTAACCTAAAATATTTTTAAAATATACTTTTTTTATATAGTTATTAAAATATGTGACTGATACCCTTAAAAACATTTTCGGAAAATGTTTTTAGTCACTAATTAAACAATATTAAATTGTTATTATCAATTCATTAAGCTCTTGATAAATAACAGAAACTTGAAAGTATTGGCATAAACTAATCGAGTGTCTTAAATCAAAAGCAACAAATGATGTTTATTATAATACTCATTTTTGGATTATTCCATTGCAGATCTTATTTTAAATTTTTTTGTTTTTACTGCACAAATATGAAATTTGTGCAATTTTGTTTGTAAATATTTTTTCGGAAACAAAATTTCAACATTCCGGCTGCAAGCGCATTAGGCATTTAATCAAAGATTTTTATCCAAAGATTGTCAAGTTTTGTTAAAAAGTAAAATTTCAACTGCACAAATATGTAATATGTAATGTAATGTAATAATATGTATAATAGTAATAAAATCGATATGAATAATTCTTTAGAAATGAAATATGTGAATATCATTTTAGTGAATCCGGAATCACAGAAGACGCTGTTCGTAGATATCTAATGCGAAAACCAATGACAACAACCGAACTTCTGCAAAAATTCAAATCGAAAAAAACTGGTTTATCCAGTGAGCAGTTAGTCAATATTATGACACAAATATTGAAGAAAATTAATCCCGTTAAACAAACCATTAAAGGCAAAATGTATTTATCGATTAAAGCTTGATGATGTATTGTGTTGTTGCTTTAAAACATATTGTATTTTTAATTAGGAATAAATATGATTTTATTGTCGATTTCATTTTTAAATAAAATGTTCGCTATTTTTGTATCATTCTTTTTTTGTTTAAGTAATAATTACACAACTGTATAATAACTTTGACAACTTTTCAGAAATTTATGATATAAATTTGTTCTTACAATGTTGTAGATAAAACATTATAATGTTTATGTTGTGACGAAACTAAGTTTCGCCACGAAAATAATTCGAAAAGAAAAATGTAAAAATGTGAAAAAAAATTTGTAAATTTTGTTAAAGTCCACAAACGTGTCCGAAATTGTGAGTCCACACACCACACACAACGCGTTACTTGTGCATTTGTTTTATATTTATTACAGTTTTCATTATTAAATTTGTTTGTAATTTCAAAATGGCATGTATAATTATTATAATGATTGGAATACATAATATATATGAAAAAAATATTGTATATATTAAAAAAAAAGAAGTTCGATTTATAGTTTTAATAAAATATTGATTCAAAAATAATATTAATAACTTATGAACGTAATTTAATAAATTTTATGTACCCTATACAGATAAATTACCGATTCCTCTATCTAGTTGTAGTTTTATTATCCACTTTGTAATTGGTATTAATCAGTTGATTCTATTACTAAATCTATCAATTTTGTAATGTGTATTGCACTGGTGTGCAACTAGGGGCAATAGGGCGCCTCAGATTTTAGTATTACTAAACAAATAAGGATGAGGGTATTTATACATACGGTATGTATACGCAATTGGCTATTTATACATACTAAAAAAAAAACCTAAACCAACCTACTAACCTAACCTACCCTAAATAGCCAACTACTGTATGTATTAATAGTCAATTGAGTATACATACCGTATGTATAAATAGCCACTTTCAACAAATAATAGTTTATTAAAAAAAATCATGCATATTTTTATTTATTAATACTTGTCAATCAATTGCTCTTTACATAAATATAGTAAAAATAACAATAAATAATTTGTAATATATGCACATGAAAACAAATGCATACAAGTATTGTGAGTTGCCTATTTTATTTAAAGGACAATGACCATAATATATTTTTTAGCGCATTTTTGTTTTCAAAAAGGAAGCTCAATAATACGCTTTGTCCGTTCGGTCGGTCGATCGGTCGTTCGTTCGCCTCCAGAAAATGCTAAATAAGTTAATTAATGATATTTTAAATTTTGTAAACAAAACAGTGCAACCTATCGAAAACGACTACCTCTATAATTTCATCAATTGAATCTGTCCAAAATTAATAATAAAATCATTTTTGAATTTGAATATTTTTATAAACGTTACAGTTGTTTTCATTTTCCACAATTTTGTGACTTGTTCATAAAAATACTGATCTGCCCGCCAAAAGTTTGCTTAAGTCCCTCAATCAAAAGCACGAGGACTTTTTTATTTTTTTTTATTAGTAAACAGAAATTAGATTGATGTGATGGTCCCGAAAATTTTTAGCCAGAGGCCCATGCAAGCTTAATCAGCCATTATCTAAGAGATATCTCATTGGGCAAAACATTGCTTCTTTTGTTTATTTTTTAAAATGATTTATTAATTAAAAGATAAATTTGAAATTAAAGATATAATTTTTTAGTTATACCATTTTTTTCTGTAAAGTGATTAAAATTATAAGATTATGTTGTTAAAATACAATAAAATAATAAAGTATTATATTTCATAAATGTGACAGAATTTTATTATTTCGTTTTCATATTACAAAAAAAAAACAATTTATTTGAAAATAATGTAAGGTATAATGTTACAATTTCAATTTTATTTGTATATTAAAAATTGAATATATTTTAATTTAAATAGTACATTTTTTATATACTTAAACAATTACCAAAACATAATATTAATGAAAAATATTTTTATTAATTGACCTTGATAATAATTTCAAACAATTGAAATGTTTATAACCAATCAGAACTAAACGTTCTGATACAGGTATTTCTATGAAAAAATTGTTTTAGTTTGCAAGTTTTGTTTAGTTTAGTTTACAGCATGTACAACATGATTGATTTTTGTGATATTTGGTGTAAATTTTATAATAAATATTATGACTGTTTTAAAAGTTTCTTGTGTACAAAGTGAAATAGAAGAAAATTAATGGAACGTCAAACAGGTAGATTTAAATTTTTATATAAAAGGAATACAAATAAGTCTCCGCCGTTTGTCAAAATACGGCCTCACCAGAAGGTTATGTTGAAATTGTCAGATGTAAAACGTAATATCGTAAGTTTGGACATTTGGTAACAACATAATCTTAAAGTATTAGTGACTCTGTATCAGCATCACATAATTTTTTTTTGTGCGAACATGTCAAGTTTTGTTCCGAATAAGCGTCATTTGCGGGAACTTTTGATTTACTTCTTTAATTTGAAGAAATCTGCATACTTATTATATACATTTTGTATACCTTTTATACACCTTTTATACCTTTTAAATTATACATAAACAATTTGCTTTGAAACAAAAGAGTTAAAAATTTGTAACATATTAGTTACATTTTAGTATGATATAAAAATAACAAAATTAAATTTAAAATTTCGGTGGACATGTCTATTGGAATAACTGAAATTTTTTATGTGATAACTAAGATTAAATTATTAATTCTATTTATGAACTAATTGTCAAATTAGCGTCACATATGATATATAATACTTATTAGAAATTAATGTCTATACCATTTTAATTTAATAATAACGCAAATATCATATTCAACCACACGTTATTACATACAATACGAATACATTCAATACACGTTCACACAGAGGTAGATACACAAACGACATATAGAAACAAAATTCAATATAACTGTTCTAATTTGTGAGTTAAGACATCGCTAATCATAAACTAACAAACATAGAGTCACCATTATACAGTGCCGGATTTACCGTTTTTCTATAAATACCTTAAATTTGAAATTCGTGTTTTTATTAATCGGATATGTAAATGTAGTTTGTAGAAAAAGTAATGCTGTTAGAATTTTTAAAATAGAAAACTTTAGGCCCATATTTTCACCTCACTTTTAAAAATAATTTTTGTTAAAAGTACTTCTGAAACACATACATACATATGCCGATGGCAATGTGCCGATTGTTAAAATTATTAAGATTAAAAAAAAAATACCAGATATAATAAAAATATGTGAAAACAAAAATGTATTTTGAAGTAAATGATAGAAGCACTTTTTACAAAAACAAAAGATGGAAATTTAACACTTCTTTAAAATTCTTACACTTTAAATGTTATGTGTTGCCAAGTACGTTTTTAACATTATTATTTTGTAATATCGGTGTTTCTTTTATTAAATCTAGCCTTATTGTTTGGACCATTTATAAAATTTAAAAGTTTTTGGCTTTAGCAAGTTATATACTTATTCTTAATTTTTTTCCTGCAAAATAACAGGATTTTATAACTGAATAATTTAGTCTATATTGCTGATGCTGATAAGACATAATACATTTATGAACTCAGACAAAGTCATTTTGTTTTGTGTGATGGGAAATTTTTATTTTTACTCTTTTATTTTGTGCTTTTTTGATTAAATCAAGGAAATGTATTTCTCTTCGGTAATATTTGTATTTGTAGTGTTTGGTTATTGGAATTTTTTGTGCGATTAGGAATATATCAATCGTTATTCAAAACATACTCCTTAAGTTTGTGAACTTTCTAAGACAGTTTTTGGTTCATCTAACAGTAAGAGCGTATATCATGAGGAATAAATAACATAACTGCAGAAAAACGTTTGTTACATTTTGTTTGACTTATTTATTAGAAGGGTATTTATGAAGTTTGATATAAACGATAGTTTTCCATTGCTTTAGCGTCTAATCAACCTATGGGTAAATACGGTACTGGTCACAGACACATAGAGATGTATACGTTCATACGAGAGCTAATTGAATTTTCCATGTCGTCGGATTTCCGTAGAGATAATGCAATTAAACAGCGATGAAGTGTAGGGAGAACACGGGCTGAACCGCTGGATTCGCGTAAACGTCAAATGTCAACCGTTGAGCGCAAACGATTGGTCGCCAACAAAATTACGATTTGTTGGACTATGGAATAACAATGGAATAAATACAGAAGCTTAAGAAGCATAGATATGTGAAAATATATTTGTGATAGTATATACCCTAATTTTGTCACAGTTGCGTGAATATATTATAACGGGAAATTGGAAGGCTGTTGTCGCAGAAGTAAATGCAGACTTGATGAAAGGTGGACGTTTTAGGTTAGCGATTGCGTGAATGTTTGACGAGTACAAATATAGGTGAATATATATATATATATATATATATATATATATATATATATATATATATATATATATATATATATTTTATGTGATTTGTGTGTGAGCAAATATTTTTAATATGAAAATTGTGTGATACGAGAGGAATTTAGATGTAGGTGAGGGAAAAAGATGCTGTCAATAGATATTAAAAGAAAATTTTTGTTAGAGATAATTATATATTCGGGCGATAAAATTAATGTCACAACCAAGCTTCAGATTTTATTTTAAGTTACACAATACACAATCACGCTATGTACCCATAAGGGTGTGGCACAACCTCTTTTCATCATCAGTCGCCTTCAGACATTCCTATCCAAACAAGCAACTTTGGCTTTATCTACATTCACAATTCCTCTCATGCATGCTCTTTTATTCCTACTACTTGGAAACTTTCGCTCACGCAAGCCATCCTCTCAATCATATACCACTCCAACTACTTATCGGACGTCTACGCAAACGTATACCATCAAAATCATTCAAATAAATCTTTTTAACCAAACGTTCATTAGACATTCGCTCAACATGTCCGAACCATCTTAACCGACTCTAACACTGCAACTTTTGCTACAACATTTTTTTCAATTTCACACTCATCATACAGTAATCTATTTCGTACCCGATCTCTCCTATTTACACCACATACCCCAGGTAAAAATCTCATTTCCACAGCAGTTATTTTCCTTTTCTTTTTTACTATATGCTTAAATAATAAATATGTGAATTTGCATTGTTAAATAATTTTTTGAAATTAAAGTATTAAAAAAACTAGCTTTTCCAAATATTAAGTTTAATTAAAAAGTAAAATTTTAACTTTTTAAATATGCAGTTTCTACTACAAAATTTAGAATTCCCAGTATACAATTTGTGTTCAACTGCATATTATATAAGGTAAACCAAACTTAGTTAGTTGTAATTAATCAAACTATCTTACTATTCGCAGATGGTAGTTATAGAGATGTTAATAATTTAACTTTGTTTATACCAGAGATGCTCAATTCGTCGATCGCGAACTATGCCACGACTATGTCGTATGCCACGATAAACGAAGTCAATTTTCGCCGACTAAATTAAAGATGTACTCTAATGTTAACCAAAACTAAACATTCATTAAAAATTTTTTTTTTCCAAATTTTAATTGGTTTGAAAAGTAAATTACAAAAAAGGATATATCCTGGCATTATACATATTAAGTCGATTTTCACGGTCGCAATTTTTTAGGGTAATACTAAATATAAAAAGTATTGATCTACATTAATATCGATTTCCCTTTCTTATTTTTAATTTTCACAATTTGAATTTGTCAATTTAATAAAAAATTATCAATATTATAAAACGATCAGTTGAGTTTAAATATATATTGTTAAAATTTAAATATTTTTAATTATTAAATTATTTCATTAATTAATAAAAAATACATAGATAAATATTTTGTGTTTTTTTTTGCTAGCTATATTTGTCAGTAATTATCATTTTGCATTAAGTATTAATTTATTAAATTGCATTCTATTCTGATTATTTCTGTAAGACCTCATAGTGTTACAGAATGTTTTGATTTTTTCTAGTAAATAGTATTTCTTGTATAAAATAATTAATTTGGCACATAGTTCTCAATGCGATAATTAGGAAAATTACAATATTAATGTTGTGTAGAAATTTAACTAAACGGAAATGACTGCTGTGGAAATGAGATTTTTAAGTGGGGTATGTGGTATAAATAGGAGAGATCGGGTACGAAATAGATTAGTGTATGATGAGTGTGAAATTGAAAAAAATGTTGTAGCAAAAGTTGCAGTGTTAGAGTCAGTTAAGATGGTTCGGACATGTTGAGCGAATGTCTAATGAACGTTTGCTGTTAAAAAGATTTATTTGAATGATTTTGATGGTATACGTTTGCCTGGACGTCCGATGAATAGTTGGAGTGGTATGATTGAGAGGGTGGCTTGCGTGAGCGAAAGTTTCCAAGTGGTAGGTATAAAAGAGCATGTATGAAAGGAATTATGAATGTGGATGAAGCGAAAGTTGCTTGTTTGGATAGGAATGTTTGGAGGCGATTGATTTCGGGATGACAAAAAGAGTTTGTGCCACACCCTTTTGGGTACATGGCGTGATTGTGTATGTATGTAAGAGAATACACCAAACACAGAATAAAATAAATATGGCTTTATGATTAATTAATTAGGGCGGCGTAAGTATGATGCGAGTGAGACTCACACTAGTGTTGACATAAATCGAAATTCGTTGAATGGGTAGGGGTGTGAGTGTGGTGTGGCGCAACAGGCTGGATGCTGATGCGGAGAGGTTACCGTTTACTCTTGAGCGCGTAAACGCCTTTGTACCGAAATTCGAAGACCCATATTGAATGAATTGTCCTGCTTCCGTTTGCTCTTCGTTCGTTGCTCACGAATGCTACGCGCTTCTACTTGGCGAGGTTATACATTTTCGATGGATATAGAGGAGGAGCTCCTTGATTCCGAATTGAAACGATTTCAAATTGCGATTTGAATTTCGATGGACAGCGGCGTAGCTTTAAATTTTAGGCTTCCTCTTTTCTAAATATAAAAAAATTCGATATTTCTATCTATATTTCGTCAAAATAATATACAATAAAAATATTCAATCTATGAATCATTTATTATCAATAGTTTTTAATATTTTTTTAAAAGAATCTGTAATATTATAGAAATTAAATGGTACGTTTACATATTCACGTATGATAATTTCTATATAATTTTTATTTATTATTTACTATTTTTACTTTTAGTTTTTCAAGATATATACATAATTAATTTTTCGATACATTCATAGTTTAAGTTGCTTCAACTTGCAAATTGTATTAATGACAAAAATAATAAATTTTATCTCATTAAAATTACCAGTTTGAGTAACACAAAATTATTAACTATTATTGCTATCGAAATTAAATTACTTGTGCTCGATTTCATATAGGAACGTTAAGTTTTAACAACAATGTTAAAAATAACAACGTATTCAACTTAACTTAATAAAATACAATTAATGTTAAAAGCAAACACATTTTACTATTGAATAAGCTAATAATTATTAATTTAATAACATTATTTATCAAAAAACGCATATGTTACGAATATATTATTTAACAGAAAAACTAATTACTATATTAATGTTAAATTTTACAAAATAATTAAGAGGGGAGGAGCTCGTATTGCCAATTTTTATTTATTATTAGGATAAATAAAAAAATCATATGTAATTGGCTAAAAATCTATTTTCAAAATTAATGACAATTTTTTATTATTCCAAAATTTCGAAATACTGGGTTTAAAACAAATAAAAGAAATACAAATACAAATTTTTAAAGAAAAACAAATTGAATTGAAGATTTATGAAAATGTCGTGTCATTTTACTATTTTTCCCTTATTTAACCGCGCATTGAAAAACCATTTTTCTATATAATTTTATTTTTTATTGATTTAAATTTATGCAAATATATGTAAAAGAAAGACTAAATTATAATTTAATATTTGAAAAATTACTACATTCACAATTATTCGTGTTATATTCTTATTTAATATTCCTGTCGAAAAAAAAAATATAAATCTCTCAAAATATCAGTAGTAAATCGGGGGGTCCTAATCAGGTGTCAGTCAGGTAAGGAAAAGTGTACCGCGTCAGCTCAAAATCTATGTACATCGTTTTTCGCGCATACAAGCTCAACCAGGCAGCACCGGTAGGTTAGCGTCCTTGTCAGCCATCGCAGCTCGCGCGCTCCAGTCTGTTGCCGGCGTCCGTTTGCAGCGCGTCGCGACGCGACCGTAGATAGTGTGAGTGGTGTATGTCGTTTGGCCGGAATGTGAGTAATCCAGAGAGAAGTGCGCGCGTTCGAAAAAAATCTCTTCCGAAATTTTCAAATGATGTGCCAAGTAGGGAACTAACTCTGCAATCTCTTAGTTTAGTACTCGTGTTTGTTTTTGATTTATTTTTGGTATTAGTGTAAAAAGGTGATTTAAGTGATCGTAGAGTGATCCCTAGTAGTGGTGCGTGGTTCTGCATCGCATTGCTCAAGTGTTGAGGTGATGTATGTGTGTTGTTTTGTTCTACCAATCAGTGGTAAGGTTCATCTACGGTGTCGCAATAAACATTCAGGTAATACTTACCAGCCGTATTATTCATTATTTATATGATGTAGATTCTCGATTCGCGCTTTTGGCCCTTTTCTCTTTTATTCGTTGCTTCTAGGTTCTTTTCGCTTTCATTCGCTGAATGTATTTTTGTCACAGCCGGTGACAGATGCTAATTTTCTGTTTCTATACTCTTGACGTGGTGTTAGAATTTTTAAATTACATTTGATATTTGTCAGTTTGTTGCGAATAAATGTATTTTTATTTTTGATCGAATTTTTATATTGGAATATTTTAAATTTGTTTACTTTTCAAATTTTGTAAATTTACAATGTTCACTCAAAAAATCTGCTACAAAAATTATATATATATATATATTTATATATATATAAAATACAAATTAGCTAGAAATTCTGAATATGAAATTTATTAATGATTGTAAAATAAAAAAAGATAGATGTTATAAATGAACTATAAGAATAAATTAATATTTATATTTTGGTTTAATTTGGTTTAAAAATAATTTATTATAATAAAATATATATGCATTTAACTACAAATTTTTAAAATTACATTTTAATATTTTTTTGTAATAAGTTAAAACGTACAAAATTTAAAATAAAATAATAAAATATAACTGATTGTTGAAAATTCAGTATAAATGATGAAATATTGGAAAAAAAAAAATTTATATGAAACTGTTACACAAAAATATTGAAACATAAGTTTTATTAAATTTTTATTCTATAACGAAGTATCTGTATATACATAAATTTTAAATAAATTATATTATTATACATAAATATTTTTTTTTATCAAATTGACGCATATCAAATATTTAATTAAAATTGAAGTAAAATTGTGAAAACTTCAATACTAAATACTAACTTACTAAATTATTAACGAATTTATCATGTAAATTTAATGCATCATTGCTGTGGTCACGTGATGCATTAGTACATAAGTACACAAAATCTAGCTATTTGAATATGGTGATGGGTATAAAATTTTACACAAAACTTTTATACATCGTGTTTTACAGTATACATGTATTTCCAATCAATATTGCATAAAATATGTAAATTTTTACCGGCTTTTTAATTATAAATTGCAAACAAATTAATCTAATAAAACAACAGGATATCCGGGTTATCAGCTAATTGTATCAATACTAATACACGATTATTTGCAGTTCTACACTTATTATTAAAAAAAAAAACTGAATTTTTTATTGAAAAAAATAGCGCTTTTTCAGATTAAAACAAGTACATTTCATTATCAAGTAATCATTGACATCGGAAAAAATAATAGCGTGTTTTTTTTTGTTGGGGAAAAAAAATTATCATATTTTTGATCAACAAATATAATGTTTTTGTTCAAATGTCTGTGGAAAGTTGCCGATAAAGTTTTCTTGAAAATAATGAGCACGTAGCACACAATTGAAAATTCAACGAACGGAGAGAATAAATCCAAAAATACAACTTTTTTCCGTGAAGGACATTTTACGTTCCTTTAATTTATTTTAATTTACAGTCAGTAGCGTAGTGTATATGGTTGTATTTTATTTTGAAAATATTATATTTCAAAGTTAGAAAACTTGAGTATGAAAGTATTTAATCGCTTAACGCGTACGCCTGAGTTAATTCGGGCACGCGAAACTAGCAATTTTGCATGGACTTGAGTTAACTCAATCAATCAGAATTTTCGATGTAACATTATGCAGAAGTCCAAGTTAACTCGAGCTAGGAGATAAATTTATTGCCTAAAATATTTTCTTATTTTACATATTCTTTTTTTTAAATATTTTCTTGTTACATATTTTTTTTACTCATTATTAATCTGAAAACAACGTTTTTGTTTTTTATTTATAGAGTACTTTAATTTCTGCCAAAAAAATTTTGTTAATTTTATGAAAAAAAATATTTGTTAAGTGGTTAAGTGCAGTACTTAAGTATATTTTGCTGTACTTTGTACTCATGCTTGAGTACTGAGTATTTGTACTCATCGTAAGTCCATATTTTGTTAGTATACTTGATTAAATTTAAAGTACATATACTTTAAGATTTGGACAAAAATAGGAATTTTGTAAATTCATAATTTTACACAGTTTTTGATGTGCTTAATACTCCATAGGAATATTTGAGGGGAAACAAATTTCGAGATAGTGGAAAGTATGAAAGAAAAAATTACCTAACATATTCAAAAATCTTTCAGAAAGTCGACATTTCGATATATTCTACGTATATGATATACATCAGCAAAAATTATGCAATATATAATTTTTCCTGAAGATGATATATGTAAAGTATATTGAATCGTCGATTTTCAATTAAAATTTATAGAGAACTTAATTCTAAAGTCTTTTTTTATTTAAAAAATTACCTACTTCAAACATATAGCATGTGATGTCAATTGTTAAAATTGTAGATTAATAATAAATAGGTAAATAATATTATCTTGTTTGTATATTTCTTTTTGCAAAAGTTAATGTTTAACGTAATTGTTAGTTATTATTGTTAATGTAAACATATTTTACATTTTATATTTTTTAAGACAAACGTATCTATAAAATATTGAGTTTCTAGCAAAATAGGTATTGCTACTATATTTAAGAAACGAAACAGGTGGTTTGCATACTGTACTCTGTTTTACAAACTATTTGAGATAAATTTGTTTGTAACAATTAAAATTTATAACAAAAAATAAAATAATATTAATGGGCCGTAGCACCTACTAAGTTTAACTTCGTACCTGCTACGACCCATTACTACTATTTTATGTATTTCTGTTATTGATTAATAAATTAATAATTATTGTTTATTGTTGTTTCTTCTAATGAAAAGCTGTGACTCGTCACTGATAAGAATATTGTAATTGTAAGAAGAAGAAATTTGGTAAGCGGCCGCTTTTAGATATAAAATTAATAATTTCTAAATTTTAGAACCTATTAAATTTAATAGTAAATAAATTTAACTCAAACAAACGAAATTTCAAATTTTGACAGCAATTTAATATTTTCGCCGGATATGTCAAATTGGTACTTCCTTGTTGAAATTAATTAAGTTTACTGTGAAAGTAAATTTATTTTCACCTTATAAATATAAGGTCGTTGTTTCTTTTTTTTTATATGTATAATAATTAAAAATGTTTTTCGAAAATGTTTATTTTGATACGTATCAATTTTTGTTTATAATAAAGTAATTATAGTTTTGCAGTTTTATCTTATTCTACTGATATAACGCAATGTAAGTTTATTTAATAACAAAAAATCTGAATATTTGTTTTTGTAATTTTTGTAGGAATATCTGAATTGCAATTCATAAATATATAATGAAATTACTTTAGTATAGTGAAAACTAATAAAAAATTACTATAACTATAGTATATATTTTTTAATATTTTTAAATATTTTATTAGAAGTGTATTTTGAATTACATATTATAATTAAATTTATTTTCTTCAAATTCGAACAGGATTTAAGTTTGTGTAATTAGAAAATTGTAAAAAAATCTTAACAAAATTTAAAATAAATAACTAATATTTATATATATTAAAAAAACGCATATATATATATATATATATATATATATATGGAAAAAAGATTAAAAAGATTTATTTGTATGATTTTGATGGTATACGTTTGCGTGGATGTCCGATGAGTAGTTGAAGTGGTATGATTGAGAGTGTTTTGCGTGAGCGAAAGTTTCCAAGTAGTAGGAATAAAAGAGCATGTATGAGAGGAAATATGAATGTGGATGAAGCGAAAGTTGCTTGTTTGGATAGGAATGTTTGGAGGCAACTGATTTTGTGATGATGAAAAGAGTTTGTGCCACACCCATATGGGTACATGGCGTGATTGTGTATGTATATATATATATATATATATATATTGTAAGTATTTTTATAAGTTCGTAAATAAATAATAAAAAAATAAACAAAATAAAATGAACATAAAATGTAAAGGATTAAATCATAATGGAACTGTAATTCTTGCTTGTTTTAAACACAAAAAGAATTCTACGTTTTATATGCGCATTTACAACAATTAAATTTAAAATTAAAATATTATCTAAATGCTTGCATCTCCCATCATTTTTTTATTCTAATTTTATTTCAACTTTTATTTCGCATTTATATTGCAATTGTAGTGCAATCATAAAAAACTTTGGTTATGTTCGGTATAAAATAAATCTCTATGAAATCTAGCTCTATTTCATTTTTATAGCGATGTAAAAATGGGTTATTAATGTATGAAGTATTCTTAGAACTCTAGGGTAGTTTTTGCTATTTAATATAAATTTTATGTTTTAATAAATCTATTATATAAACTACGATCAATGGAAATTTATATTTAAGTAAGTAATTAACTGATTAAGTCAGAACTAAATTAGCATTAAAAAACATTATTGGTTCATTAGAATTATCGCATTATATATGTTTAATAGTAGTTCCTGTAGTTAGTTTCTAAGTGGAACATATGGGCTATATGGTCGAGAAGCTGATTATATATTTTCTTAATAATTTTTACTTGCATTGTCAGTAGCCTACAGCCAACCAAGGGACTTAAAGATTACAGTGGGTTTTGAACCACTCAGAAGCAGCAGATATCAGTTCATTAGTAGAAAGTTTTAATAGTTTTGACATAGTAAAAAATATTTCAGAATTTTTCCTAAAAAACGACTCGACTATCAAAATCTGTTCTGTAAACCTAAAGTTATAAGTGAACAGAATTTTTTCATTTTCAGATTTATCTGCAGTTTTGGATTTTTTCCATCATTGTGGCAGTTTTACACAGCTTTGTGCTAAATTTCAACTTTATAATTTACTTCTTAGTTGCAATTTAAAACCGAATGTACATACAGACATATTTACATTGTTCTTCAAATTTCTAGAATAAAATTTTGCATTTATGCAATGTAGATAATAAATATAAATAATACCTAATCATTAAATTTTTAATTTTAAAAATATAGTACTTTATAAACAAATTTTAATGTAAATAAACAGATCAGAAATTAAGAGTAAATAAAAAAAATTTGTTATTATGGGATAGAGTATACAATTACATTAGCAAAATATGGTGACTGTAAGAAAAAAAAGTATATATTTTCAACTCTTTGGTAATCTTCTGGGATTTGATTGTATAGAAGGGATATAGGTAATGTTGTTTCTATATTCAAATGTAGAGCTACTATTCCCGTGACATTTATGTATACACTGAAAGAAACCTAATTTTCCACCTTTTTATATAATATTTCAATTTTGAAAATTTGTATGCGATATCAGGAATAAATAAGCTTCAATTTAATTGCTTTTTTTTGTACGTATTTTAAATTTGATTTTGGATATCAGTACGATTTAATTTTTTCATATTCAAAAGTTAAATATAATAAGATAATATTAAATATAATAAGAAATATATTAAATTATTAAGGATAATATCAATCATTCTAAAGGCACTGATTTAAATAAAATTTGGCTTCCATTAATTGAAAATTTATAAAAAAAATTACGATCTAGTTACTTATTTGTTACCTAGTTACTTGTTTCTATATTCCGTTATTTACTGTAAATGTTATTTGTATCAGTTTTCTTGATGAAGACGGACGTTGAATTCGTCGAAACGTCGATAAATAAATAGATAAAATTTGTTTAGTTTTATAATATTATTGTTGGTATACTTATATACATTTTTAAATTTACCTATAAAGAATGTATTTTGAAATGAATGAATTACACTTAAAATATTTTATTAGTATTACTACACAAAATATGTATTAAGTCTCATTATTTTGACGAATTGTTACAGATATTAATATGCAAGCTGTAATTTTACATAATTTAAGGGGTTATACTAACAATATGTAATTCTACAGACTTATTAGGTTATTTTTACTTACTTTATGTGATTATTATTACAGAATTTTGAAGTAGAAATACAAGATATTTATGGTAAAATAAAATTACAGATTTTTTATAGTAAAATTTAAACTAGTAAAACTATTTTTCTGTAATTTCGCTTTTTTTTTACTATTTAAACATTAGGTATACATAATATAGGTCTTGAATAATATCATAAAAAAGTTGAGCGATATCAAACTTGATGACCGTGAAGGTCAAGAGAATGTTCCGCAACTGGAAAAAATGATGTGTTTTTTATGTTATGCTAAAATGGCAATGAATAGCTGAAAAAATTCTTCAGAAAATTGCTCACATTCCTGGCGAGATTTACTCGAAATCAATGAACAGGGATCGCCGTACTACATTATTTGAATACTTATTTAAAAAAAATAAATTCTATGAGTATCACTAGATTTACTGATGTTAAAGATTTTTTTGAGATTGGTTTTATGTTAAAATATTAATAATATTATTGATAATACATTTACTAAAACGTGTAAATTAAAATTAGTAGAATTAATACAACTAATAAATATGTGGTACATATTATATATAATATATATTATATTTTTTTTGTATAGGTATAATTGTATGTATATGTGTAAAAAATTTTAATAAATTTTTACTTTATTTAAAATAATGAAGAAGTTATTTAACTCGATTACTGTATAGATTTTGAATTTATTAAAAATATATAAATTCATTTGAAATTATTGGAAAAATATGTTTTTTAGTTTGTTATCTATTTTTATTCAGTGAAAATACCAATTATACACGTAGTTCAACAATAACTACAAAATTAAAAATAATTGGTCTGCTCTCATGTATTGAGTCTATTTTTCTGACAATATAAATTTTTTACTGAAAATATTCATAGTAACAATATTGTTTTAAACAAATTTAATTTGTTTATTATTTATGTCATTTGTATATTTTTTCCTGATGATATACATGCAGTATATGGAAATGTCAAAATTTAATTAAAAAACTATACAGATTTTATACTGAAAATTTTATTATTTTAATATAATGAGATCCGAAAGATTCTTTACTATGTTAATTGTCTGTTTCAATCTGAACTTTTGATATCAAATTTTATTATTTTATTTTGTAATAAGAAATTAAAAATTTATAGTTCATTCTGCACACCTTATTTTCGTGAGTTATAATATTATTATAACATGCTAGTTGAGTAATACATTATTAAAATAAAAAAGTATAAAATTTAATTAAAAATCGACGTTTCGGTAAAAGCAACTAGATTATAGTATTTATAAATTATTAATTAAAAAAGCTAAATTTTAATTAAATCAGTGTCTTCACACTGACTGATGTTAACTTTTTCTTTATAAATTTCTATTGCTTTTCTCATCAATTTGCTACTACTTATTTTGTTACCTAGTAACTTGTTTCTGATTATAGCCGATTTTAAGACCAATCTTATAATAGGAGTTATTATGCGAATTCTACAGTATTTTATTGTCATACTGCGTATAAAACAAAAAAAGACAATAAATTGATAGATACTATATGTAATCTGGTGTATATAATCTTACATACTGGATTTTGCTGTTCAACAATTTTGTTTAGTGTATTATGGTTGTCTGCCAGCTTACACAATGTACATTTCTTCTAGTTTTATAATCCTGGACAAGAGCCAACAACTTTATCCGCAAAAAAAGCGAAATTTTTCTTTCATATTTTTTCTTTTTCTTCAACTGCCAGTTTTCGAATATGACTCTAACGGATTTTCCGCAAAACTTGGCACACAATTAATTTTAGTAATTCTTTTGAATTTGTTTTGAAAGAAACTTTAAAGAAATTAAATCTCTTGAAGTAATAGGAATATAATAAAAGCATAAATTACTGATGAACTTTTATAAACAAAATAATTTCGAAAGCTTTGATAATATTTTTTTATGGGATAAAAGTAAAAAAAAAATTCTTAACATCTGTATCTCAATTTTAATTTTTACGGAAATACAAAATATATTTACAGTAAAATATTGATATATTATTTTTATTGTGATAATTTTTTATGTGCATACTATTATAAAATCTCAAATGCACAATTCATATGCTTGATTTATTTGAAATATTTGCTAAAATGAGTAAAAAATTTGGAGTACACTATTTGAAATTTGTTTTTTTATTTGGCTTTCTTTAATTAAAAATTTTGTTATTTTGTTAACTAGTAACTTGTTTCTATGTTTTGTTTATTTACTGTAAATATCATTTGTATCTTTTAATAATAATAATAATAATCGTAATAATTTCAACTTGAGTGGGTCACGGGTTAATATCAATATTTTTTTACGAAACTTAGCTCAAAAAATTTCTTTATTAATGAAGTTTTTTTAGGGGATGCGTAAAATAATAATTTTTTTGTGGACCACCCTAATATATATATTATGTATTTTTAAACAAATGAATAAAATTACAGCAGTTGATTAATTATTCCTGAAAATATTGGGCATCATAGTGTCTCATGGTATGTAGGTATAATAACATAATTTTTTTTGGAGTGTATTAAAAAAAAAACGGGTAACGGTAATAATTTACTAAATCCAAAGTTACAAACACATTCATCGGTCCGTTGTAACTTTTATTTATGCAAATGTCGTATTCGTAAATTCTTAAAACTTCCTAATTTACTCAGTCGTGATTCGTCAACACGAACACACGCTTTAGCCGGGCGTTTTTTTTTCCTTCACTGCTGCGTGGAGAGTGGGCGTGTGGCTCGGTGGTGAGCCGTTAGTTAATGGGCCCTTCGGTGGTTGTTTGTCCACCAGGGTCCCAGAAACATTTCAATCTCACCTCGGTAAACAAGGGTCAGTATTATTTTTGCGGGAATTTGTGCTGCCGGTCGAGGGGATTACGATAAACTAGCGATGGCGAGGTGTTCCTATACACAAGATATCTCATCTCATATATTTAACTAGGAACATGGTGGTATGTTCGTTTGCCATAGGATGTTATCGCTCTCTGTTTGACCTTTGGGAATTTTGTAGATAGATTGTAAGTGATACGAAGTATACGCGTAAATTATTGGATTAACTTCCTAAATGGTTATACGATTTTATGAACAGTATGGTTATTGGAAAATGTATATACACGGTGTTTAGTATCTATGAAAATAATAATAGTTAACCTATGTATTAAATAATTAATCTATGGTTTTAATTTTTGACCTATAGAATTAATTATTAATCTATAGAAATATTTATCGACCTATGAAAATAATTATCGACCTATGGAAATAATCAAATACCTACTGATATAATTATCGATCTATAAAATTAAGAAAGTGGCTATTTATACATACGGCATGTATACGCAATTGGCTATTTATACATACAGTATTTTTACGTAATTGGCTATTTAGGGTAGGTTAGGTTAGTAGGTTGGTTTAGGTTTTATATACACGGTGTTTGTTTGGTTAAGTTGACATAGCCGATTAACATGGAAAATCGACAATATTCAAAATAGTTTTTTCTCGAGTTAAATTTGGAGAAATTATTAATAGGATTATTTGGATATTAAAATATAACAATGAATAAATAAAATAAAGCTATTTAATTAAAGAATTTAGGTACATGGCGTGATTGTGTACGCATGTATTATATACTAGTTTGTTTTGAATTCAATCTCTCTTTAATAAAAGGATGCTAATTTTATGATCTATTAATAATTCAAATATTACCTATGAAATTTTATATTTTTACCTATAGAAAAATCAATCATTTACCTATTAATAATTAAAAAATGATCTATAGTAAAAAAAAAACCTAAACTAATTTACTAACCTAACCTACCCTAAATAGTCAATTACGTAAAAATACTGTATGTATAAATAGCCAATTGCTTATACATATCGTATGTATAAAAAGCCACTTTCTTAATTTTATAGATCAAATTTTATAGATCGATAATTATACCAGCAGATACTTGATTATTTCCATAGGTCGATAATTATTTTCATAGGTCGATAAATATTTCTATAGATCAATAATTAATTCTATAGGTCAAAAATTAAAAACCATAAATTAATTATTTCATACATAGGTAAACTATTATTTTCATAGGTACTATTCGGTAGATCATATATTTTTTTTATAGGTCAAATATTTTTATCCTTAATAAAATTCGTATTTCATATTATTTGTTTTTCAAAAGCCTGTAGAAAAAATAATTTTATTTAAAAAAGAAAAATATTAACAATGTAGAACGTGTTTATTATACAGTCACCATTTATTTCAGTGCAATATTTCGTCCTGTTACAGTCCCTTTTCTCTTTTTCGTGCTGTGTTGGCAGTTTTCATGGCCCACAATAGTAATTGGTTGAGTTTGCGTGTTTTTGTGCGTGCGTTTCTCTCTCTCTCTCTCTCTCTCTTTCTCTCTCTCTCTCTGTCTCTCTGTGTGTGTGACCGCTACAATAAAGCTACTGTTAATCGTTGGTTCTCATTAATACCTTTGTGGCGTGCCGGACAGAGATCTGATAACCTGGACAGTCGCTTAACATGAAAATGTGCGAGGTTCTCTTTTCTTTCCTCTCCCTTCTTCAACTAGAAATTAGGGTAGAACCATACAGATTCATTTACAGTTAAATGGTACAAAATTAGAAAAAAATATATTTTTTAAACGTATTAAAATATTAATATTACGTTACTGTATTGATATTATGTCAATAGAACAATAATGCAACATTATTATACAATAATAATGAATCTGAAGGACAACTGAGAAGGATGATTGATAGAATTAATGTTGTTGGTAAAGATATGAATCTTGTGTTGAAGGTTGATAAGTGCAAAGTTTTAGTTTTTCCGGGAAGGGTGACTTGATGACTGAATGTAATGTATATATTGATGGTGCACGTTTAGAGCAGGTAGATGAATTTGTGTATTTGGGTAGTTTGCTGTCTAGAGATGGCCGTTTTGATCGTGAAATTGAAAGGAGAGTAAATGCTGCTGTTGTAAGGTGCTTTGGGTGCTTTGGGAACTTTTGTTAGGAATGTAAATATTTCCAAAGAAGCCCGTTTGAGTATATACAATGCAGTTTTGGTGTCTACGTTGATGTATGATAGTGAATGTTGGGTTTGGTTGCAAAAGCATAAACGGAAAATGACTGCTGTGGAAATGAGATTTTTATTGGAGTATGTGGTGTAAATAGGAGAGATCGGGTACGAAATAGATTAGTGTATGATGAGTGTGAAATTGAAAAAAATGTTGTAGCAAAAGTTGCCCCGTGTTAGAGTCAGTTAAGATAGTCCGGACATGTTGAGCAAATGTCTAATGAACGTTTGCTGTTAAAAAGATTTATTTGAATGATTTTGATGGTATACGTTTGCAGGTGGACGTCCTATGAGTAGTTCGAGTGGTATGATTGAGAGTGTTTTGCGTGAGCGAAAGTTTCCAAGTAGTAGGAATAACAGAGCATGTATGAGAAAGGAATTATGAATATGGATGAAGCGAAAGTTGCTTGTTTGGATAGGAATGTTTTAGGCGACTGATTTCGGGATGATGAAAAGAGTTTGTGCCACACCCTTTTGCGTACATGGTCTGTATGTATGTATTATACAATGAAATACACATAAAATAAAATAATAGAGATGTAAAATATGGAATATCTAGTTCTAAATAATTGTTACATATATATTTTAATTAATAGAAGTAAAGAATAAAAATTAATTTAAAAACTTTTTTAATTAAAATACTAACAAGTCTTTTTGCTGTTAAATTTTTTTACATATCAAAATAATAATGGAGGTATTTCAATTTTAATAATATATTTTTTGCTTTAACTAAAGTTTCCTTAATTAAATAATTATAAACAATGCTAGCTTCGAGTTATTTTTGACAATATTTCGTATAATATACAAAAGAAAATTTATCAGAAATTTTTTTTTCAGCTAATTTTGCGGTTTTGTAAATTGTTTGCGGAATTCGCAATTAATGATTTTACTCTGGCTGTAATATAAACATTTGAATTCTTGTAATATTTTCTGGTAAGCGTTCTTCTGAAAATTATATAGAAGGCTGTGATTTTTCATGCGTAATGTTTTAATGATAATTATTTCGTATTTGTACGTATAATTCGGTTTCTTCATGATCGATTTTCTAAGCGAGTGTTATGTTAAATGTAAATTTTAAGGAATTAATTTTGTTTGAATTTAATGCATATCGCAAAAACATTTTACAGATACTTAAATATTAAGAATTTATTTCAAACGTTTTTGGTGAATTTATAATTTAAATAATAACACTCTAAGTGTTATTATATTAAATTTCACAAGACAATACGAACATTTATTTGTTCAATGTCCTATATTATAATATATTATAATTTAAATATTTAATAATTACTAAATCTAAACTAAAATTTAATCTAGAAGATTAATCTATAGTCAAAAATAAAGTTTGTTTCTATTTTCCGGTTTTTTTGATACTTGATAAAAAGTGTTGTGGATTGATATTATTTGTCGGGGAATTATTGTACCGAAAAATGTTTAACGAATAATACAAAAATAAAAGAGTTAATATTTGTAAAGCAATATATATGAATACATATTTAATATTTTTAAGAAATTTAATACTCTTATAATACATTTGTTGTCCAAATGATACAATGAATACAGAACCTTGGAATAGAAATTTGAATTTGATTTTTGATATTTGAAAGTAATTATAATTTAAATAGTTGTGAATGTATTATTCAGGGATAGAAGAAATGCTACATAAAATTAGTCAAGTTATGGTCGACTTTCGTTCGACACATTGTTTAGATAAATTTTTGTATTTATCGATTAATTTTTTACCAAATAGAAAATAAAATATTTTACGTAAATTCACGTTGTTTTACAAATAAAAATATTTGATCAGCATCATGTATATTTAATGTAATATATTTGTTATCTTTGTTATCTCTATGTTTTATCGGAAAAAATATGCTCTAACAGTGGCACTTAATCACAGTGGCGTGCCCGAATTTCAGTCATTTACATGATTTACCTGTAATTTTTGTTGCATAAGAAATCCATAATTTTGGTTCTCCAGTAAATTTTGGTTTTGTGTTAGGAAATAAGAATAGGTCATTTAACTTTGTTATCTTTATATTAGCTATAATTTGCTAAAACAAAAGAAAGTGAAACAAGTTTCTTTTTTTTTAGTTGAAGCTATGAAAACTTTTTGTTGTTTGTTTATAATTATTTGTTTTGTGTTTTCAAATTGTAAGTGAAAATAGAGTTGTTGTTTATACCAATTATTTTATTTTATTAAATTTTCGCTACAGTAAAATCATATTTTAATTTATTAAATGTATATCGAAAATTCTATTGTAATTTTTTAGAATAACTGATATTTCGTACAATTTAATATATGATAATTTTATAAATATAAATAAAACAGTAATGGCATGAAAATGTTAGTTAACAATTATACATTTGGGTAAGAAAATTTGGGGTTTCAGTCAAAATATTTCATTTATGTACATTTGTGCAATATTTTGGACTTAAACGTTTTTTTTTTAGAAACATTAATAATTAATTTTAATACATATAAACTTGACATCAATTCTTTTATCTTAAATTAATTTATAATATTCCTAAAGATAAATCCAGCAAGTTTAAAATATTGAATAAATCTAAATTAATAAATACAATATTTTAAATAAAGAACTCTAAATATAGTACAATTTTTTTTTTAGAAACATTAATAATTAATTTTTAGTACATATAAACTTGACATCAATTTATTCTTTTATCTCAAATTAATTTATAATATTCCTAAAGATAAATCCGGCAAGTTTAAAATATTGAATAAATCTAAATTAATAAATACAATATTTTAAATAAAGAACTCTAAATATAGTACAATTTGAATAATTTAGTTTATCTAACTGGTTCATAATATAAATAACAGATGTATCGCCATTTTAGTATTCGATTTGCATTTGTTTGTGTTAGCTATTCTTTTATTTGGATGCTTTATAATTTTATATAATCTTTTTACCACTTTGACTGCAAGGAAAAAGTGGTATAGCGTTTGGTACGGTGTCTGTAACATTTTCAAAAAAAAAAAAATTGTTTAGAAATTTTTCATATAGCCTCTAGATGACGAATCTGAACTTAGTTTATGTGGGTGTATGGATGTGCATCGTCAGCTCGCTCGCTCGCTCGCTCGGTCGTAAGTCAAAATTTTGTGGCCGCAACTCCTCCTAGACGGTTCAACCGATTTTAATGAAATTTTCAGGATAAATTTGTCTAGTGCCCAAGATGGTCATGTGGTTTTGGTTTTTTCCAGTAATGCCAACTTTCCGAGAAAAAAATTACTAAAGTTTTTAAAAATTTATATTGGCTACATTACTTATCCGATTTTGATCAAATTTTCAGAAAAGATATCCCTAATGCTCCCATTAATTATATAATTTTATTAATATCCATTGTTACCAACAAAAATTTTTAAAAATTTATTATGACCATCATTTAACCGATTTTAATCAAATTTTTTATAAAAGAGCCTTCTGGTGCTTAAATAAATTATACAATTTTAACAAAATACAGTGTTGCCAACTTATCGAGAAAAAAATCACAAATTTTTAAAAAAATTCATTGTGGCTACATTATTTATTCAATTTTGATTAAATTTTCAGAAAAGTATCTCCTAGTGCCCACATAAATTATAATATTATTAAAATACAGTGTTGCCAATTTTCCGAGAAATGTCAAAGTGGTTTATATATGGGTTTACCCATATACTTCTAATATTGTTATAAAACACTTTTAATTTGTATCACTTTAGTGACTAAACTATCCTGAAAACTTGGATATAATTTATTTTACATAAACTGATAAAAATCAATAATATTTTTAAATAAATAGTAATTTGGTATAAAATTATCGAAAAAAGTTATGATACTTATGACCTAGAGGATTCCAGCCTACGACCCTGGAAATAAATAGTTCACTAACCAATATCAACAGGTGTCAAATAAAATAAACTTTATTTTACATTTGCCGTATACGTTATATAAATTTTATCTTTTTTTTTTAATGTTTTCAACAGTCGTGCACATTGATTTTAATATGAAGCTGGTACAATTTGAAAATAAAATTGTTAATTACTGAAAGAACAAAAAGAACGAGAATTTGTTAACACACTTCAAACAAACTGAGTAACCCCTGAAGTGAACTCTTGTAAAGTTATTGTCAGATACAAAACTTAATACTTGCCCACAAACTTGCGACAAGTTTAATTGAATTTTTTTTCTTTTGTTGTTACAAAATTAATTGCGCTTTTTTCTCGTTGATGATGGTATAATTAAAATGTCTCCTAAAAGAATTCTTGTCATTATTTCAAATGGCGATATACTTAAAAAAAATTGAAGGAATATTTAATATACTGACAGATTAATATTAATATTGTATTAAATGTGTTTTATTTAATTTAATTTAATTGTTCATATTTATGATAATTCTTATACAGTTCATTACCACTTTGACTGCAAGGAAAAGTGGTATAGCGTTTGGTACGGTGTCTGTAACATTTTCAAAAATAAAAAAAAAATTGTATAGAAATCTTTCATATAGAATCTAGATGACGAATCTGAACTTAGTTTATGTGGGTGTATGGATGTGCGTCGTCAGCTCGTTCGCTCGGTCGTAAGTCAAAATTTTGTGGCCGCAACTCCTCCTAGACGGTTCAACCGATTTTAATGAAATTTTCAGGATAAATTTGTCTAGTGCTCAAGATGGCCATGTGGTTTTGGTTTTTTCCAGTGATGCCAACTTTCCGAGAAAAAAATTACTAAAATTTTTAAAAATTCATATTGGCTACGTTATTTATCCGATTTTGATCAAATTTTTAGAAAAGATTTTCCTAATGCTCCCATTAATTATATAATTTTATTAATATCCAGTGTTGCCAACTTTCCAAGAAAAAAATTACTAAATTTATTAAAGCCATGTTATTTAACCGATTTTGCTCAAATTTTCACAAAACATTCTCCTAGTATTCATATAATTTATATAATTTTAACAAAATACAGTGTTGCCAATTTTCCGAAACAACTTTAAGTCTCACTTTAGAGAAAATATTAGAAAATTTTACAGCACCCTATTAAACCATCCAACACTCTTCAAAGCTTTACAGTGCTTAGTTTGAACTACCATTATAAATACTAATTCATCAAATGAAACATTTCAAATATGAACATAATTATCCGTTGAAAACTATTGTCCGTTTATATTATTATATTATCTACTCGACAATTTATATTCTCTAAAATTCACCTTCTTTACACATACTTTCATACTCGTACAGAGAACATTTCAAAAGTTTCGTCGTATTTGCTAAGAACTTTTCACGGATGCGTTATTGCTTTGCCGTTGAACAGGAAAGATGCACTATAAACTTGCTACGTATATTTCTTGTGTAGCCTGTTGCACTCTTTGATGTAACAACATCGTCAGCGCACAGAGAGACATTACCTCACTTAGGTACGTAAGGGAATATTGCGCAAATGTGCAATGTACCGACTGTCAAAACTACTATTGTATTGCTTTTATTTACCGTAAAATCTACTTTATAGCAAAACTAATATGTTCTTTTTCTTAAAGACGTCTACAGAATGATGATTCATTTACTTTGTTCTTCTATGAAAAACTGTTCTTTTATAATAAAATTGATTTTGTTTTATTAAAAATGCTTGATTAGTGTATGATGAGTGTGAAATTGAAAAAAATGTTGTAGCAAAAGTTGGTGTTAATCAATTAAGATGGTTCGGACATGTTGAGCGAATGTCTAATGAACGTTTGCTGTTAAAAAGATTTATTTGAATGATTTTGATGATATACGTTTGCGTGGACGTCCGATGAGTAGTTGGAGTGGTATGATTGAGAGGATGGCTTGCGTGAGCGAAAGTTTCCAAGTAGTAGGAATAAAAGAGCATGTATGAGTGAGGAATTATGAATGTGGATAAAGCAAAAGTTATTTGTTTGGATAGGAATGTTTGGAGGCAACTGATTTCGGAATGATGAAAAGAGTTTGTGCCACACCCTTTTGGGTACATGGCGTGATTGTGTATGTATGTATGTAAAAATGCTTGGAACTTTTCGTTTCGTCCTACATTGTAGATGGCATCATAAGTTTTTTTAATTTTTTTTAACAAATGAAATAGAGTAATTAAATCTTTAATTATTTTAACCATTTTCAAATAAATCGTTAATATTGAAAATAGCTGAATATTTGCAAAATAAATAAAATATTCTTTTCAGCGATATTAATTTGAAATATACATTCCATTAAAAAAAAAGACTTGATGAAAAATTATTTTCAATTTACGGTAAAAATTGTCGAAAAGACTGACACATTTTTATTCATTAAATTCTTTTATATTTTCAAACAAAAAGATATAATGGCGAGTCAGTTATTTGGGACAACTGATATGTCTGTAGTATACAAATAAAAGTATCGCTCAATAATTTATTACTTGTCAGTTTCAAGATATACTGAAATTTATTTTTAACAAATAAATTTTGTATAATGAATGAACTTTATTTACAGTATTTAGGTACGAACATTTTAATGTTAAAATACTTTGAAATTTAACTTGAGTCAAACAATGTTTGAAATACTAAAAACATTAGCATTATATTTTAATTTTGTTTTATTAAAACAATGTTTAACTAAAATATATGGAAAAGGGTTTATGGAAGCTTCTTTTAACCATTAGAACTTTTGTAAAATAAGTTTTGTTTAATTTTAATTTTAAATATCTTAATTTTAATTTTTAAATATCTGTAAAACTATTGAAAAAAAATATGAATTTTTATTCTTTTCATAACATATCAGTTTCGTATTGGTTATATCGGGTGATCGATTTAGTGAAATTTGTGAAAAATACAATTTGAAAAATTGATGTCATGATGAAATTACTAGAAAACAAAAGATTGAATTAATATTGTAACATACATACACAGTCACGCCATGTACCCAATGGTGTGGTACAAACTCTTTCCGTTATCTGTCTTTGTTTGTGGAAACACTAGTATGGTAAACTGCCCCAACTCTCTTTTTTTACCAAGAAAACTCTCAACTTGAAAAATGGAAAATGAAAATTGAATTAATTATTTATATTTTAGCAATAGCAGATTTTAACCAGAAAGAAAAATCAAGCAAACAAAATGAAAAAAATAATACATACATACACAATTACGCCATGTACCCAAAAGGGTGTGGCACAAACTCTTTTCATCATCTCGAAATCAGTCGCCTCCAAACATTCTTATCCAAACAAGCAACTTTCGCTTCATCCTCATTCATAATTCTCATACATGCTCTTTTATTTCTACTACTTGGAAATTTTCACTCACGCAAGCCATTTTCTCAATTATACCACTCCAACTACTCATCGGACGTTCACGCAAACCTATACCATCAAAATCATTCAAAAAAATAATAAATCATATTATTTTAATCATTGAAATGTCAAAGTAATATTGTTCATCATCATGATTTAATTTAAATTCGAGTAATCGATTAGTGGGATTCGTTATCTAACCGAATTCGAATTCTCATCTACTTTTCATATCGTTAAAATACGTTAGCGACCGAGATGCGAAAGAAAATATGTCACCATTCTCGTTTTTTCTCCGTTCTGATATCGGTGTCATACGGTTTAAAATTTTATTATAGACTCTGGATCTTCTTCATCTCTCGTTCGTCGACTATCTATTACGAGTGGCAGCGAACCTAATTTGAAGTAATTTTCGAGAGGAAAAAGAAAAAAAACTTGCCATCTGGGGTTTATTACATTTGTTCATCGCTAATGGGAATAATATTGTAGATGAGTTTTATGCAGCAATTGCAACATTGAAATGGAATTGCTCGTTACTTTATTTCAATTTTCTGCTAAAAGAATTTATAGATAAATACAATGTATTAGAAATTTGTATGTTAGTTATAGTTGTAGTAAAGTGTTTTTTTTTATTTTGTATGTTATTAAATTTATATGAACAATATGGTAAATTATAGATCAAAGATGCAAATTGAACCGAAACCGAACTTAACCGATACTTTTTTCTGAATCCAATATGTTTCACATATGTTTCAATATGTTTCAAACCGGTATGGTAAAACATAACTGACCCTATAAAACTCATTTTCTTTTGAATCATTATGAGTTATGAAAGATTTTTTCAATATATGTTTTTTACCACTTTGACTGCAAGGAAAAAGTGGTATAGCGTTTGGTAAGGTGTCTGTAACATTTTCAAAAAAAAAATTTGTGTATAGAAATTCTTTATATAACCTCTAGATGACGAATCTGAACTTAGTTTATGTGGGTGTGGATGTGGGTGTGGATGTGCGTCGTCAGCTCGCTCGCGCACTCGCTCGGTCGTAAGTCAAAATTTTGTGGGCACAACTTCTCCTAGACGGTTCAACCAATTTTAATGAAATTTTGAGAATAAATTTGTCTAGTTCCCATGATGGTCATGTGGTTTTGGTTTTTTCCAGTGATGCCAACTTTCCGAGAAAAAAATTACTAAAATTTTTAAAAATTTACATTGGTTACATTATTTATGCGATTTTGATCAAATTTTCAGAAAAGGTATCCCTAATGCTCCCATTAATTATATAATTTTATTAATATCCAGTGCTGCCAACTTTTCGAAAAAAAAATTACTAGAGTTTTAAAAAATTGATTATGGCTATGTTATTTAACCGATTTTACTCAAATTTTCACAAAAGATTTTCCTAGTATTCATATAATTTATGTAATTTTAACAAAATACAGTGTTGCCAGTTTTCCGAGAAAAAAATTACTAAAATTTTAAAAAATTTATTATAACCACTTTAATTAACCGATTTTAATCAAATTTTCATAAAAGATACTCCTAGTGCCTAATTATGCAATTTTAACAAAATACAGTCGAGAAAAAAAAAATTTTAAAAAAAATTTATGGTGGCTACATTATTTATTCGATTTTGATCAAATTTTCAGGAAAGTTTCTCCTAGTGCCTATATAAATTATAATTTTATTAAAGATATTGTGTTACCAACTTTCCGAGAAATGTCAAAGTGGTCTATATATGTGTTTACCCATATACTTCTAATATTGTTTTTTGTAATTACCGGATAGTACATTTATTAACATATTAGTTATCTTATCAGTATATAATTTTTAAAAAATATTATTTTTTAAATATTAAATATTTATTATAATAGGATTGATTCAATTGTAAATATACAAATTAAAATAATTGATGAAAAATAAACATTGTAATTTAGAATAAAATATATAGGTAAATTTTCTATATTTCATTATTTATTTTATTATAAATATATTTTTAATTAACATACTGTCAACTTACTAATTTAACAATTTAAAATAAAAGAAAACAGTTGAATGAAGTTAAGCCACAATTAAGACAAATGACATAACAATTATTTTAAAATTGAAATTAAAATCTGTACATGGCGAGATAAAAAGATAAAGACACGAATAAAAATTGCACGTTGTTAAAGCGGAAAATTATAATTAAAAATCAAGAAAAATTCGCGACAAATAAAAATGTTAAATTTTTCGTCCGTATGCTACGACACGCCACGCGTTTCATGTAAGAAACTTAGTAATTACTTTTTTTTTTCTTTCCTAGCCAGTGCCTTAAGGTAAAAATGGTTGCCGTAGCAACACAGAATACAAAACAAAAACATTGCGAGAAATGCATTGAAAGAAATTTGCAAATGGGAGATGAAAGTTTAATTTTAAACACTCGTGGCAGGAAAAAAGGTTGAAAGAGTCGAGAGTGTATTTACTCGAAATTTGAATGAATGCAGTAATTAGAAATTAAGATTTGATTTTTTTTTTTAAATTAAGCATTTTAATTATGTACAGTTTTAAACAAGTTACAATTATTTTTTACCTTTCAGTTGATATAATTGTATTGCAGTTTTTAAATATAGCTCATTATTTTGTTTTTAACGTATAAATAATTAAATAAACTTGTAAATGTAAATTTTATTTAATTTTTAAAACAATAGATACTGGATTTGCAGAAAATTAAAGATTTTTTTTTAAATAAGCAATTGTTTGTTTTTAATTTTAAATTAAAAATATATAGCACAGTAACTTATATTTCAATACAATATTTTAATATTTATGAAGGACATCAGTGAGATGTGTTTCATAATTTTTTAAATATTGCTTTTGTCTACCTCGATATTCTGAAATATTTCATTAGAAATCATTGTAAATTTAACAAATTTAACATATTGAGATTTTTACAGATAAGCATGAATTAGGCTTATAGTAAAACGATTCAACTGTTTTTAGCGTGACACGTGGACACGTGTAGAGCAAATTCGGCTGAACGAATTGTTATAAAATTTCATATCTAAGCTTCGTAGGTGAATATCTTAATTTGATCAACTTTTAGTACAGATCTGTCAACCTAAAGTGGCAATTTACGGATGTAAGTTTTTTACAAATATTTCGCAACAAAGATATATTTCGAAAAAATTTATTTAACGAAAGTTGCTAAACAAGTTTTACTAACAAATTTTATTTTAAACATTTTTCGATACGGCTAAATAATTTATATACAATTCTGTAAATAGGTGGCATAGTTATGTAAAAACAATTTTGTATTTAGTTACCATGACTACAGTAGTTTTTTTCTATTCTATAAATTTATTTAATACGACGATTCCGTGGTAGCCACAGCAGATTTTTTTATTAATAAATAACTAGGATCAAAGTAAAACAAAATACGGAATAATTCATATTTATAATTTAGATAAAATATCTAGATATAAATGAAGATTATAAAACAAAAAAAATACTTATTTTTATGTTATGTAAATAAAAAAATTACACGCATATATCGTTTGTAATGTATTTTTGTTTTTTCAAATATTTTTAAAAGTTTTTTTATTAATATTAGAACATTTATAAAATTTCAAATGTTGACACGTTATTTTAAATATAAATAAAGTAACATATTAAAACAATTAGGTATTAATTATTTTATTTGTTTTAGCTTGATTACGTGCAATAAAATATACATTCATAAATATCTGTTAACAGTGTTAATCATATATTTATATATTATCAAAATATTATATCACATTTTTGTCGAAATAATTAATGATATTTTTATGTACTGGTAAAACAATTTTTATGTTTCTAATATCAGATGACGGATTTGCAATATTATTATTTTCTGTTATTTTTAATAAATTCTTAGATAATTACATACCAGGTATTCGTTTGCAGGGTTAACATAAGCAGATTACATGTTAAAATAACAATATTGACTGAAATAAATAAAAAGCTATCAATATAATTTTCATATTTAATATCATATTTCTGGCATTATTAATATTTATTACTGTTTGCAAAATTTTGCTTTAGACTCCAGGTTCTTACTTTTAACTCGATAGTAAACTTAATACATTTTTGAACTGTAAACGTATGTTTTACTATAACATTTTCTATAACTATTTTCAAGGATTTGTATAAAATTATTTACTAATTAATTTAGAAAGCATGTACAAAGTTGTGTTTTTTTGGAATAAATGTAATTGTAGTTGGAGTGATATGATTGAGAGTGTTTTGCGTGAGCAGAAGTTTCCAAGTAGTAGAAATAGAAGAGCATCTATGAGCGGAATTATAAATTCAGATGAAGCTAAAGTTTTATTACTTGTATAGGAATAATCTGTTAAATAAATATAATAAAACCTACAATATATTTCCGAAATGAGCAGAATTAAAGTTGTCGTTGAAGCTGTCAGGAATGATATGGAAGTTCGGTCAGTATTTATTTGAAAACAATGATCTGTGTGACCAATAAAGCACGGCCATGATACGGGTTTGCATCGCATTGATTTCCGCGAGCATTGAACGAGTGTCCGTTTGCGATAGCAACGGAATGCATAGTCGGCCTCGTACAGATTAACTTAATTATTTTATTGATTGGTTTCTTTAAGTGCCCCCTTTATATTACGAATCACTGCACAATCATATAGAGAGAAATTTCGATTAGGCAATGAATTGATGTGGCTTGCAAAGATTTTCTTTTGTATGGAAGTGTTACTACTATTTTAATTTTGATTTAAAATTGTATTGAATTATTTAATTTTGTCATTGCTATTATCAAAAATCTTGCTACATTAATAAAATAAATACAATAAATGTATATTTTGTTACCTAGTTGTTTGTTTCTGTTTTGTTTGTTTATTATTTATGTCATTTGTAATTATTTTTCTGAAATTTAATTAAAAATTGTAAAGAACTAAAACCTAAATGCTTTTTGTATTTTAAAGAAAAATTCTGAAAGATTCTTTACTTTAGTACATTAATGTTCAAGGCACTGGTGCAAAATATAAATATAAGTAGAAAGTCTTAAATGCTTAGGGTCCAGCGTCTGCACATTCATGATGATAAAATATTTCAACAAAAAAATTAATATGCAAAATTGATATTTGTAAATAAATTATTTGAAAATATTAAATATGGGTATACTAAAAATTTAACATTAAAAAAAAAAACATTTCGAAAGTAATTTACAAAAATATTTGTAAATAAAACAAAAGTAATAATAAAAATAATTTGGATAAAAATATTTGACCTATGAAAAAAACATATGATCTACCGAATAGTACCTATGAAAATAATAGTTTACCTATGTATTAAATAATTAATCTATGGTTTTAATTTTTGACCTATAGAATTAATTATTGATCTATAGAAATATTTATCGACCTATGAAAATAATTATCGACTTATGAAAATAATCAAATACCTACTGATATAATTATCGATCTATAACATTTGATCTATAAATTTTACGTAATTGGCTATTTAGGGTAGGTTAGGTTACTAGGTTGGTTTAGGTTTAGTTTTTTTTACTATAGATTATTTTTTAAGTATTAATAGGTAAATGATTGATTTTTCTATAGGTAAAAATATAAAATTTTATAGGTAATATTTCAATTATTAATAGATCATAAAATTAGCATCCAAATAATTTGTATGAAATATGTTCTGTATTAATAAATATTAACACAGAACTTAAATTTTATAGCCGTTTTATTTTATATAATAAGATATGATAGATTTTTTACTATGTTAGAAAGAAATTTTTTTTCTAGATTAATTGCGATACCCAAATAATAATATTTGTTTCTTCTCTTTCATGCTCTCATTTTTATTAAAAACGTCTGAAATTTCAACATCGAATATTTGTATAAAAAAATACTATTTTTGTGCATCGCATTGAAAGTAAAAAACACTTAAATCCATGTATATATTCTGCGGGAAAGCTTCCGCTATTTTTGAGTTTGCCATTTTGGGGAGGAACCAGCCGAAAGTATAATTTATGTGCTTTCTACTACTCTTCTCTCAGTCTTTGGATGATATGGCAAACATCCAAACGAACTATCCATTTCTCAGTTTGGTATATAGCCGGGCACAAAAACAAACGATTTTGTATTTGCTAAATTTTTAGAGCAGATTCCAAAACAACCAGATCAATTCTCTCTTTAGTATTTGCGCTATTTTAAGAAAACAGTATTATTTTTATACAGTATGATTTGCTACGTTATTTTTATTTGTATTAGTTTTATCTACTCTTGTTAAATAATGTATTTATTATATAAATTTTTCTAAATAAATAATGTTATGTTACTTAGCATCTATTAATTACTAATAACAAAATCTCTTTTGAAATTTGTCACGAATTATTACTTTTGAAATCGTAATCTTCATATTATCATTTTTTTTTTAGAAATATTACTAACGACTAACTAAATTAATAAAATTAATTAAAAAAATATTAGTTTATTTATTCATTAATAACATTTTTTTTTAATATATCGACATATTAATTTTCAAAATCTATCTGACAACCGTTAAAACAAAAATAAAAATTGTTATAATACTTGTAAAAAGTTGTTTTTAAGGTCATATGCAATTAGGAAATATAATTTTATCGATTATAATGTGCTACATAAACGAAAATATCCACCTAGCATGATGTGGTAGTAGTGTGCGCATGACATATTTGAAATTTCTTTTAACGATGCAAAAGTAAAGCCCGAAATTCGATAGAGTTTCTAACCGTACGTGAACGTGACAATATAGATGCGATCATGTTGCCAAAGAGAGTGACCATTTAAAAAAAATTCTCTACATTACACGCAAAGCTGGTATAAATTTGTTTATAACGTACAATTAAAGAAACAAAACTCAGATAATAGAAAAAGCATAATTGAAAAAGTTTAATTTAATATTGTTTTTTTGTAAACTGTATGTTGTATGGTGTTATAATTTTTTTTTTAATATTTATGATACTATAATTACTGTAGTGTTATTAGGTGTAAATAATTTTCAAATACAGTGAAAATTTTTTATAAAAGCCGTTGTATTATTTGATAAATATCTCCATTTTATATTGGACTTGTTATTATGAAAATTGGAAAAAGAAAAACCAATATATTTTTTGAAAAATTATTTTTATATTTGGCGATTAATTTCGGCTATATAGCCATTATCAAGTTTCCTTATTAAAATAATATATTTGAATGTAAAAATTTGGAATAAATATAATGTAATTTGAAGATTTTTTATTATATTGAAGAAAAAGTAATATTAAGTCGTGTCATCGTGGTAGTCAGGTGGTAGTTTTTTTTTGTATTATTTTTGACGTAGAATTTAGGTTTAAAATAAGGATGAGGCTATTTATACATACGGTATGTATACGCAATTGGCTATTTATACATACTGAAAAAAAAAAACCTGAACCAACCTACTAACCTAACCTACCCTAAATAGCTAATTTCGTAAACTAACTGTATGTATAAATAGTCAATTGCGTATACATACCGTATGTATAAATAGCCACTTTCTTAAAATAAACACTGGTATAGCACAAACGACTCAAATAAAAATACCTACTAATAAAAATAAAGTCACTTAATACAAATCTATGAGTGAGACTGTAAAATGAAACAAAATTCAAGTACCTCAAGTTATAAAATTAAATAGAAAGAATTGAGTTTTCTTCCAATAACTCTCAAGTGTCCTCGTTTCTAGTTTCTTCAGCTGTACATCGTTGACGGTCGGTGCAGCGCAGTGACTCTCCGACATTTTAATGAAACTAATTACGATAATTTTAGCGAAGCACGCAGCTTGTAGGGCCGCCAGTGCTTAAACGGGCTAATACCGTGAACAATTTGGCAGTAGAAATACGATTACTGCATGTCTATGGATTTATGCTTATGTTGTTATCATACATATTCGTACATATGTGTGTTTCATATTATTATTAATATTTTTTGTAAGTTTACGAATGAGTAAATTTGTGGAATGGTGTTTACTAGTTTATAATTTAATTTTTGTTTTATTAAGTCTTATTATTTATATTATCATAGGTAGGTACAGTTACTCTCAAAAGTATAATTATTGAAGAGCAAATTAACGGGATCAACAGAATAATGATTTTTAAAATACAGCACATATTGCCAAATCGCAAAAGTGTTGGATCTATCTGGTGGTGAAACTAAAAACTGTCGCAAGTGTTATTTTTCATTAGCACATGCGTATTTATACAAATTAGTACATTTATATATTTAGTATTATAATTATTTATTGTTTATCACACCCTTACAGGTGTTTTTACCATTTTGACTGCAAGGAAAAAGTGGTATAGCGTTTGGTACGGTGTCTGTAACATTTTCAAAAAAAATAATTGTGTATAGTGTATTGGCTAGATTATTTATCCGATTTTGATCAAATTTTCAGAAAAGATTTCTCTAATGCTCCCATTAATTATATAATTTTATTAATATCCAGTGTTGCCAACTTTCCGAGAAAAAAATTACTAAAGTTTTAAAAAATTTATTATGGCTATGTTATTTAACCGATTTTACTCAAATTTTCACAAAAAATTTTCCTAGTATTCATATAATTTATGTAATTTTAACAACTTTCCGAGAAATGTCAAAGTGGTTTCTATATGGGTTTACCCATATACTTCTAATCTTGTTAATTTACTATTTGGACCCTTAACTAGCGTTTACGGATAATACATTTTTATTCAATTACTTTTTTAAAAATATGTGTAGTATCTAAGAGTGCTGTTTTCTGTAATGCCTGTATAGATTTTGTTAGGCAGCCGGGGTATTAATTCTATGTATTTATTTAAATTCCACATTGGGTTAATTTTAATTTGTAGATATCTATAGTTTCAGATATTATTATTATTATTTATTTCAGATAGATAGACACTAATGTTTTATAATAGTTATAGATAGATTTTTATAACATTATATAGATTAACTTTTCCAAAATTAGTTTTGTTCTATCAGCTATCAAATAATTTAAAACAAGTAAGAAGAATTAGACATTGTGTACTATACCAACTTTAACAAGTAGTGCATAAATAACATTATAATCTGTAGTGATACAGTTTTCACGGATTTACTATTTATACCTCCAGCGGGAATAATCCTATTTGACACCCTGTTTTAATAATCTGGGCTTTATGATTATATCCATAATTATAAATTTACAAAGTAATCAAATATACATTGAAATTTATATATGCAAATCATTGAACAATAAAAATGCTCAATTATTAAAATAAAAAAATGAATTAAATATATCATTGTCATACTTAATCAATTTATTGAATATATTGATAATACAAGTTTTTAACGTTTTATATTTTTTATTAAATGTATTAAAATATTCGTATTATGTTATAGTATTTCCTGTAAAACTAAGTATACTGTTGTTATTGTACTGTAGCTTTTTTTCTGTAAGTAAATAAAATAAATGTGGAGATCACAGTTAAAGTTGCTGTAAAAATTTTCTTTCAACTCTTAATACATAATTTACTATTATTTTATACTATTACATTGTTTCATGTTGTGTATTAACAAAGTATCATAGTAAAATATAAAATGAAAAGCGAACAAATATTGCAATTACGTTTTAGAATATTAATTGAACTGCCACTTTCCATGTTAACAGAAACTGAATTTGTAATTTATTTCTCGATTTAAACGTGTTTGGCAAACTTTTGACAATTGTTCATTGCACGAACGAAAATCAGTACAATGTCAACAAATATTCTATAATGACTTAAAATCGTATCAAAACTTTAGCTTAACATAAATTCAATTAGATGCAATTATCTACAAAATCAAATTTGTAAATTAATTGATTGATTTTGTAATTGAATCGATTAGAAGCAAACTTCCTTTGTTTAATAGATTTTTATTTCTGTTTTGTTCATTTTATAATTAAAAATAAAACCAGAACGACTGATTAAAAAGGGTTTGTAATTAAATGACACATGTCTAATCTAATATATTACATTATAGCAAATTCTTCAAATATACAATGAAACAAATAAAACAGGTATTTCATGTAATTTGAACATTTTATTCATAAATGAGATTTTTAAGTGGGGTATGTGGTGTAAATAGGAGAGATCGGGTACAAAATAGATTAGTGTATGATGAGTGTGAAATTGAAAAAAATGTAGTAGCAAAAGTTGGTATTAGACAGTTAAGATGGTTCGGACATGTTGAGCGAATGTCTAATGAACGTTTGGTTAAAAAGATTTATTTGAATGACTTTGATGGTATACGTTTGCGTGGACGTCCGATGAGTAGTTGGAGTGGTATGATTGAGAGTGTTTTGCGTGAGCGAAAGTTTCCAAGTAGTAGAAATAAAAGAGCATGTATGAGAAGAATTTTGAATGTGGATGAAGCGAAAGTTGCTTGTTTGGATAGGAATGTTTGAAGGCGACTAATTTCGGAATGATGAAAAGAGTTTGTGCCACACCCTCTTGGGTACATGGCGTGATTGTGTATGTATGTAAATAAAAATAACTTACTGCCTAATATAACTTTATAAAATTAAAATAAAAATAAACACACAACTCTTGGTTTTTTGTTTCAAAATTATTATTTTATTAATACGATGTACATTTCGGCTTATTAGGCCATCATCAGGTGACGAAAATGTAATACAAAAAATTATACATTTCTAACTATATATACTAATACTTAAACTAAAACATAATTGTACTAGGGACCTAAAATGGTTTTAGCAGTGGGGATGAAAATAAGTCGGTTTGTTCATTTATTAAGATTTTATTATCAGCCAAGGCTGTTTGTATTTCCATCGCTTCTAAGAAATTCATTCTAAGACCCTTGTCGCAAATATGCAATACTTCCATATCCTCAATAAAACATTTGTGTCCTAAATTTAAACAATGTTTGGCTACATTTGAGTCGGTTTTTTCCAGCCTAACCGACCTAATGTGTTCGTTAAAACGTGTCTGAAAAGCTCTTCCTGTCTGACCGAGGTAAATAGCCGAGCAATTACTGCAATTTATTTTATAAATACCGGATTGGTTGAGAATATTTTTATTAGTTATTTTATTATTTACTATTGAATTTTTTAGTTTGTTTTTGTTATAAAATGCAGAAACAATATTTTTTGATTTTAATTGGTTTGCAATTTTTAAACTTGTACTACCGACATATGCTATTTTTCTATAATTTATTTCTTCTTTTGTTTCTGTTTTACCATTGTATAATGAGTGTACATTTTTATTTTTTAACTTTCGCTTTAACATGTTATCTACTATAGATGTACTATACCCGTTATTTTTCGCAATTAATTTTATAATATTTAATTCATTTTTAAAATCTATTTTATCTAATGGAATATTTATTAATCTATGTATCAAACTATGGAACACTGACAATTTTATATTTAGAGGATGACTAGAATCAAATGGTATTACTGTATCTGTTTGTGTTGGTTTACGGTAGATTTTAAATTTTAAATTGTTATTTTCACGTCTGATATTTAAATCTAAAAAATTTATAGATGCATTATCTTCTTTTTCAATTGTAAAATTTATGTTATTATCTAAGGAATTAATAATTATTAAGAATTGATTGAGTTGTCTCTCTGTTCCAGTCCATAGACACAAAATATCATCTACGTATCTGAACCATTTTAAAACACATTTAGTTAGAGGTTGATTGGAGGCAAATAACAATTTTTCTAAATTGTCCATAAAAATATCCGCTAACAAATGAGAAAGGGGAGAACCCATTGGGAGCCCATCATTTTGTTGATAAAAATTATCATTAAAATTAAAGTAATTTTGATTAAGACATAATTGTAATAAATTAATTAATTCTGTTTTATGTGCGCTATTTGATATATTATTGTTTAAAATCTGTTTTAATGAATTTAAAGGCACCGATGTAAATAAGCTTGTAACATCAAAAGACACTAATTTACAATTGTTAGGTACTGTAATATCTTTAATTTTACCAACTAATTCTAAGCTATTTTTTATTGTATATTGTGGTTTAAAATCTAAATACTCCGGTAATATAGAATTGAGCCATTTACATAATTTATACAATAAAAAAAAATAGCTTAGAATTAGTTGGTAAAATTAAAGATATTACAGTACCTAACAATTGTAAATTAGTGTCTTTTGATGTTACAAGCTTATTTACATCGGTGCCTTTAAATTCATTAAAACAGATTTTAAACAATAATATATCAAATAGCGCACATAAAACAGAATTAATTAATTTATTACAATTATGTCTTAATCAAAATTACTTTAATTTTAATGATAATTTTTATCAACAAAATGATGGGCTCCCAATGGGTTCTCCCCTTTCTCCTTTGTTAGCGGATATTTTTATGGACAATTTAGAAAAATTGTTATTTGCCTCCAATCAACCTCTAACTAAATGTGTTTTAAAATGGTTCAGATACGTAGATGATATTTTGTGTCTATGGACTGGAACAGAGAGACAACTCAATCAATTCTTAATAATTATTAATTCCTTAGATAATAACATAAATTTTACAATTGAAAAAGAAGATAATGCATCTATAAATTTTTTAGATTTAAATATCAGACGTGAAAATAACAATTTAAAATTTAAAATCTACCGTAAACCAACACAAACAGATACAGTAATACCATTTGATTCTAGTCATCCTCTAAATATAAAATTGTCAGTGTTCCATAGTTTGATACATAGATTAATAAATATTCCATTAGATAAAATAGATTTTAAAAATGAATTAAATATTATAAAATTAATTGCGAAAAATAACGGGTATAGTACATCTATAGTAGATAACATGTTAAAGCGAAAGTTAAAAAATAAAAATGTACACTCATTATACAATGGTAAAACAGAAACAAAAGAAGAAATAAATTATAGAAAAATAGCATATGTCGGTAGTACAAGTTTAAAAATTGCAAACCAATTAAAATCAAAAAATATTGTTTCTGCATTTTATAACAAAAACAAACTAAAAAATTCAATAGTAAATAATAAAATAACTAATAAAAATATTCTCAACCAATCCGGTATTTATAAAATAAATTGCAGTAATTGCTCGGCTATTTACCTCGGTCAGACAGGAAGAGCTTTTCAGACACGTTTTAACGAACACATTAGGTCGGTTAGGCTGGAAAAAACCGACTCAAATGTAGCCAAACATTGTTTAAATTTAGGACACAAATGTTTTATTGAGGATATGGAAGTATTGCATATTTGCGACAAGGGTCTTAGAATGAATTTCTTAGAAGCGATGGAAATACAAACAGCCTTGGCTGATAATAAAATCTTAATAAATGAACAAACCGACTTATTTTCATCCCCACTGCTAAAACCATTTTAGGTCCCTAGTACAATTATGTTTTAGTTTAAGTATTAGTATATATAGTTAGAAATGTATAATTTTTTGTATTACATTTTCGTCACCTGATGATGGCCTAATAAGCCGAAATGTACATCGTATTAATAAAATAATAATTTTGAAACAAAAAACCAAGAGTTGTGTGTTTACTTTTATTTTAATTTTAATTATGTTTCAACAAGTGCCTACAGCCGTGTCCATCCAAATTATAACTTTATAATCAATCTGCACATAAAACATTTTATAAAATAAAATTTTATTAAAACATATTTTATAATTTATTTGTACTGCATCATAAAATTAAGAGTAATCTTGTTGGCAAATTGCACACGATAAATCACAATTTAATATTACAATTTTTCAGATGTAATTGACCATAAAACCGCTTTTAATATCCCAGGGCGTATAAAATTTACTGACCCACTAACGCTAAATGTAAAATTATTGTGTTGCTATCTGATTGCTTTCAATTTCATCGACTTTCAACTTGTGCTGCAGCACCTAAAGCGTTGTTATTTTACTTTGGTTTGGGGGGGGGGGGCAGTGCTATAAAAACGCTGTCTTGAATTCGAAAAAAGGTTAGCGGCATCTGCCCTCTGATGGCGCAGGCTTCCAATCCATTTTCCTTTCGGGATTTACGGGCGCAAAGCTCTTGTATGTGGAGGAAATCAAGCCACTTGATGGTTTTTTTACTTTACTTCAATGTTTTTCCAGTGTGTGAGGCCCCCGCAAGCGATCTTTTCAGCCATGTATGAATATTGATGACGAACGAAAATCCACCTATTCCAAACGATTTCGATGTTTACGGAAAAATGAATGATCAAGTTACATATATTAGAAAGAAAATTTATTCAATGGAATTTTTGAATATATTAGGATTTAGCCTTTACAATGTATGAATTCTTGGAAATCGGTTTAGTTGTATAAATTTATTTTTTTTCAATAATAAATATAAAATTCTTAAATAATATTATCGGTAAAGTATAATATGCTAATTCAAGAATAGCAATAATTATTTCTTTTAAACTTGACAAAGGAATTTTAAGTAAATATTAACAATATACAGATTTTTTTATGTGTTTATTGTTTTTGACGAATAGTTATATAATAGTTTTATTATACATACATACATACACAATCACGCCATGTACCCAAAAGGGTGTGGTACAAACTCTTTTTATCATCCCGAAATCAGTCTCCTCCAAACATTCATATTATGTTGATTACAAAAATGATTTCCAGAGATTATTATACTACCAAATAGAAAGAAGTTATCACTATTCACAAACAAATTTATACGGGTAGACGAAAACATAAAACAAATATATAGATTCAATAAGTAAGGCCCGTATTCTCACCTCACTTTTAAAAATGATTTTTGTCAAAAGTACTTTTGACGTTTACTTAAAATTACTTAATAAGCAATTATAATTAGTTTATTTGAATTTTCTAATATTAAATATAAAAAAAGAATATATTAAAAATAGAAATACTATTCATATTTGATAAGAGGTAGAAGTAAAAATTTATTTTAAATTGAAACATTAAAGCACTTTTTCATAAACAAAAGAGGTGGGAATACGGGTCTAAGTTTTCAACAAATTTTTCATCTGAAAACAGAAAAGTTATTAACTTTTATTCTGAAATAGGTATTTAGCTTTACCTTTAATTAATTTTGTGGTTTTAGAAATTTTCTAAATTGTTTAAATTTTCGTCACAGTAAATTTTATTGCAATTTAATATCGTGTCTTATTGTTTTACAGTTTTATAAAGCCTTGATACAAAAACAAATATTTAAAGTGATATTTTTCAACAATTTATAAATATTTTTTAAGAGATTTATTTATTTTTAATACCATGTAATGCAAGATATAAAATTTTAAATTTAAATATGCAGTATACGTACTTATTCAAGGGTAAACTAAGTTACTGTAATAGTAATCTTCAGGCGTCAGTTACTGTAGTGTGGTAAAGTTTTAGTTCGCAATTTGATTAATTAATTATGACGGTACCTTTATTTGAAAGTTCTACTATAACTAGATATTTTGATGAGAGAGCTAAAGTTTTTTAAATACCGATTTTATGTTGTTAGTTATTATTAAATGTAACATAGTATAAAATCTTTCAGAACTCATTATATTAAAATAAAAGCTTTAGGATTAAGTTCTGTGTATATTTTATTTAAATACCGACGTTTCGATATACGCTATACGCTAAAGCTTTTTATTGAATTTAATGTAAATTATAGAATACTGTTATTTTTAGCATTCAAAAATGATGTCAACTAATCTAATTCTGTTGTAATTAGTGTCACATTTCACGAAAATTATTTGTTAACAAGATATACAAACAGAATTTGTGACTGTGGTAAAGTATCATTTACATAATATTTTTCTTTTACCTTAATTTCTTTTCTTTCATTAGTTAAGTAAGCAGAATAATAGAATAATGTTATTACATCGCAAGAGAACAAATTTTTGTTATTTTTGTTTCTTCCAACCAGTATTTATAATATATTAAAGCGTAAACTTGAGCGAGTTTATAATGTTATACAAACTTATTTACTTTTATTTAATATTTCGCAATCTCTCTCTTGATAATAGCGTGTCGTTCTCTAAATGCAATATAAAATTAAGTTTTGTATGATCTTATTTGTTCTTTAGTATAATGATATTATAGTAAACAATTTTAATGTTACAAGTTATAAAATTATGCTTAGAAAAATTTTGCTTTAGAACCAATTTTTATCGACCGTCATATCACATATGACAAGGGAGGTATTGTAATCATATTAAATTTAGCATATCAAGAAATATCTGCTCAATACAAAAATTATCGCTTTCTACATAATATACTATAAACATTTATTGGAAATTTTGAGAGCATTCAAAATTTCCTTTATTTAGAGCAAAACAAATATAATTTCTCTGTTATATTTACACAAGTTTAATACATCAGATAGCTGAAGTTGTGTGATGTGAACCGGTTATTTGTCTAGTACGTTTTAGCTAAACTATCCGATTGAATTCATCCGGAAATTTGTCAACAAAACATATTTATTTACTCAATACCAAATAAAATAAAAAACTAGGTTACAAAAACAGTATAAATTTGTTTAATTGCATTGTTCCGGAATTACCGCGTTATAAATCAGCAGTAATGTATTATTCTCTAAACGATGATTACAAATTTTACTATTTGTTACTAGATGACTCTATTTAACTATTTTTGGTAGTCACTAGATTTAACATCATGGCAATAAAATGAAATATTTATTTAATATATTTACATACATACATACACAATTACGCCATGTACGCAAAAGGGTGTGGCACAAACTCTTTTCATCATTCCGAAATCAGTCGCCTCCAAACATTCCTATCCAAACAAGCAACTTTCGCTTCATCCACATTCATAATTCCTCTCATACATGCTCTTTTATTTCTACTATTTGGAAACTTTCGCTCACGCAAAACACTCTCAATCATACCACTCCAACTACTCATCGGACGTTCACGCAAACGTATACCATCAAAATCATTCAAATAAATCTTCTTAACCAAACGTTCATTTGACATTCGCTCAACATGTAATAATATATTAATAATTATATTTAATATAATTATATATTATATTTATTATATTATTATTATTATTTTTATTTATTTATTATTTTTTTATTATATTATATTTAATATATAATAACAAATTAATATGAATCTGTTATATTATTCTGTCTAATTATACAATTAAGGGGTTATATACATCTGCAAACTTTCAAAAAATTCTATTTTCAAGATTTTCTAGATTTTTTTATTTGATAATAATAAGTACAACTATTCAAGATAATCTAGTAGAAATAGTTAAAACTTACCTAAAAAGAAAAATAAATTTCGTTGGAAAAATTTTATTTTCTAAATTAATTTCCGTTTTCTTATTTTATAAAATTAATATAACATCAATTAAAATCCGTTTGAAAAATGTAGAAAAAAATAAATAAATATCTACAAACATTGAACTCATTCACCGTGTTTAAAGGTCTTCGACAAACACAGAAGAATAAATAGTCTATCCATCTATTCTGGCGTCGTGAATTCGACCTGAAAATAGTAGGATTTTGCGGGCACGTAACCTGTGGCGCGCAGAAATAAAATCAATTGCCTTCGAAAAGGATTCGGACCGGACCGGTGTGCCAGAGAGAGGTCAAGCCTTCAACGACGAGTTCTAAACATTCACAAACTTCAGAGACGTTACGAATGTTCAAACAAATCGAACGCCGGTTGCATGGGAAAATAAGAGCGCAACTGGGGCGGCCCCCCCGGACACTGGCCACAAATTTCGACAACCACGCAAAGCGAAGCCTATATAGGCCCGGTCCGGGGCTCTATTCACCGCATTTCAAATAGTCTGCCACTGCCGGAATACATTTCAACCTGATCATATACATACATATATAATACGATACGTATGTTTTGTTGTTTGTGTTACTGTTTAGTGTTTACATCACTGTACGCCTAGCTTGATTCATTATACTCACTGAAATTTTGTGCTCTCTGTCGGCGAGTTAAATCAACTGGATGGAAATTAATGCTAGATTCGATCTAATTTCCTCTACTATATTAGTTTCATACGGTTGAGAAATACAGGAAATTTACTGTAGTTTTTTTTCTGATTTGATTTTTTCAAGTTTGTTTTGTGTGTGTGTATGTGTTAAAATAATAATAACACCAAATGTTTTTTAAGCGTAACAAAATATTGATATTATGTTGTTATTACGCTTATGTAGAACAAGAATAAAAGTATATGGGTAAACCCCACTTTGACATTTCTCGGAAAATTGGCAATACAATATCTTTAATAAAATTATAATTTATATGAGCACTAGAAGAAAATTTCCTGAAAATTTGATGAAAATCGAATAAATAATGTAGCCACAATGAATTTTAAAAAAAAATGTGATTTTTTTCTCGATAAGTTGGCAACATTGTATTTTGTTAAAATTGCATAATTTATTTAGGCACTAGGAGAATTTTTTATAAAAATTTGATTAAAATCGGTTAAATAGTGATCATAATAAATTTTCTAAAACTTTAGTAATTTTTTTCTCGGAAAGTTAACACTGGATATTAATAAAATTATATAATTAATGAGAGCATTAGGGATACCTTTTCTGAAAATCTGATCAAAATCGAATAAATAATGTAGCCAATATGAATTTTTATAAACTTTAGTAATTTTTTTCTCGGAAAGTTGGCATCACTGGAAAAAAATAAAATCACATGACCATCTTGGGTACTAGAAAAATTTATCCTGAAAATTTCATTAAAATCGGTTGAACCGTCTAGGAGGAGTTGCGGCCACAAAATTTTGACTTACGACCGAGCGAGCGAGCTGACGACGCACACACTTACACCCACATAAACTAAGTTCAGATTCGTCATCTAGGGACTATATGAAGGATTTCTATACACAATTTTTTTTTTTTGAAAATGTTACAGACACCGTACCAAATGCTATACCACTTTTCCTTGCAGTCAAAGTGGTAAAAAGGGCATTATGTTACTAGTACACTAATATAACATTATTAAACAGTATTTTATTACTATATACAAACACTGGTGACCGTACTCAACATGACTACACGGTGAAGTGTATTTAATCTGAGATCTTCGATATAGTAAAAAATCTTTTAGAACCCATTATATTAAAATAAAAAGGCTTTAGGATTTAGTTCTGTATTAATTTTAATTAAAAATTAAAGTTTCGACGAATTCAACGTATGTCTTCATCAGAAAAAAAAGATAAAAATGATATTTACAGTAAATAAATAGAACATGTTCTGTGTTTTTACTGTAAATGTTGTTTGAAGATGAAGATGTACGTTGAGTTCGTTGAAACGTCGATTATTAATAAATATTAATACAGAATTACAACCTAAAGCCGTTTTATTTTAAGTCCTATTTGTTCTAAATAAAAATAAATTGTAGAAAAAGTACAATATATACTCGTATCTTGACTTTTGTTTATTTCTGTTTCAAATTTTACACTTTATATGGAATGAACATTTTTTTCTATTCTTGTAATAAAATGTACTGCTACTATATCGTATTATATATGGTAGCAAAAAATCGTAAGACAAAACTGTGTACACTAATTTTGTTTCCATAGTTAACTAGATTAGCAAACAAACAAAGCAGCGCTAATACTATTTATCATTTAAGCTAATTAATTTAATTTCGTATTAATAAATTTAACTTGTTAAGAGAAAACAACAAATCCGTTGATTTTCCATTTCAAAGTCAGGTTGGAAATTCCAACTTTCGGAGTTAGTATATAGCATAGCGCGAGAGAGAGAGAAAGAGTGAATGAGAGATATAGAGATAAAGATAGGAGATGTAAAAAGAGTAAGCGAGATGAGTTTTGTCTGAACAGTAACGTCTTTTATCACCGTCACTACGCAATGCGAACATTCAAAATAATTTATCTCTCATGCTTGAGATGCTTAATTAGCTGCTAATTGTCTCAAGGTCTTATTATTTCGTAATTTTATGTCCTCTACAGATGAATGCGTATTTTATCATTTGTTTTACCTGTACTATTTTGCATTATAAGTTTGTTTTTTTTAAATACTTTATAACAAAATATTTAGTAGGCCACTAGTAGCGTGTTATATATTATGGTATATATTAATTCCGGTATTAAAACTTTGTACCACTGAACACTGAACTAATATCGGCTGCGTTTGAGTGATTCGGAACCCGCTTTAAACTGCAGATCTCTTGCTTGGCTGTGGACTAACGACCTGCATTATTGACAATGCAAGTAAAAATTGTTAATAAAACTAAATAATAAGTTTCAGATGCATATAACTTAGAAAGTTATTTTTATTCTTCTTTGTCCACTGTCTTCTTGTGTTGGTCCAAATATTTTTTGTATTATCTACATTCCTTTTAAACACGATTAGCCTTGAAATATTCTTCTGTTTATATATTGCTACTGTAAACAGAAATACTACTTCTCACTAATAATTATTTCTAAGTAATAATCGAAAAATATCAATAGAAAATCGCTTAGTTATGTCAACTCAGTTTTCGGAATAACTGTATATAGTGACTTTTGTCTTCAGACTGACGATATAATTTTAATAAGTATTTGTACATTGGTAAAAATAAAAATAGAGCAATAATTTGTGGTTTGTATATAACTGTAAAGAAATGGATTAATTTCATTTTGTTTCCGTAACGAAATCGAAACAAATGATAAGCGTTGAAGCGTTGTAAAATTTTCACAGCATACATGATTCAGGTGAGTGTTGCGTGTTAAATCGTCGGTAAAAATAACCTATGCTCCCCACCTTTTGACTTTTATGCTTCCGGCGTTAGCAAAAGTGATGTCGAACTTCGTACCGTATTATCGGTTTTATGTACTAAATTACTGTTCTTCTAAAATTTTTTCATTGTTACTGTTGTTTTATTATTAGTATAATTAGATAGGATTTTCTTTAAGGGTATAATTCCGTCTAACCTGACGTTTACCGATGATTTTCTTGTAATTTTCTACTTTTATACGCAACAAAAATAGTTTTTTCTTTTTACAGAGTTTGAAAGGTTGACATGAGAAATCGACAATATACGAAATACATCTCTTTCGAGTTGAATTAAAATAATTTTAACACAAAATTCAAATGTGAATATGTTGACAATATTATTTTGTATTTTTTACTGTTCGTGTAATTAAATTTATAATAAATAAAAATTATTATATGTGAAAAAATAATATTGCAATATTTTTTGATGTTTTTATATTGTATTTTTTGTTTACTAAGTAATTTTTCATGATTTTTTTTTTGTTTCAGGTAAACGACAATTTTTTTTGACATTTTTCATGTGTGGAACAGAATCAGTAAGTAGAATGATTATTTATTACTTTGTAATTAAAGTTGTTTGTAACACTAGTTTTTTTTCAAGCACCCAAATAAAACTAAAGATTTAAAATAATTTTTTCAAATTGCTGTCAAAATTTATCAATTTTTGCCAAAAATTTGTCATTTAATATAATAAATATAAGCATATTTTGTATATATATATATATATATATATATATATATATATATATATATATATATATATATATATATATATTTGGCCAAAGATTAACATTTTTTAAATTTTACAATGTTTGTCAAAAATATTATTAGTTTTACAGATGTTTATGTATATGATATTGATTAATATTATTATTATTACATTATTATTTTTATTATTAAAAAAAAAAACAAATTATCCACATTTTTTTATTAAATTTTTTTCTTTGTTTATGATAAAAAATGATAAAATTTTTAGATTCACAAAAAAGTGCAAAATTTTAATGCTTTTATGTATATTTTTTATGTTCTGGTTATTACACAAAAACCGATGTACAATTTTAATAACAATAATTAATGAAATGAATTATAAAATATGCAATATCGTTTTTAATATATGAATTTAATACACACACAGACACGCACATATATTTATAATGTTTGGGTTTAATTCTATAATTAATTTTCTGCATCAAATACATACATAAAATGTAATTTGATATGATGATATAATTCTCACGTTACTATTATTGACACATTATCGCAATAATATATGCGTAGAATTAGCTAGAAGATAGAGCTCTATAATTAGTTACATTAACTACTAAATATTCCTGTGGATTTCTATCCTTTGATATTCTATTCATTTGCTACTTATGTATGCATAGTATACAGATAAAACAGATTACGAGTATATACGGAAAAGCTAAATCGATTTATGTTATTGATTTTTGCTGTGCGAATATATCATTAATTAACATTTAAATAAACAAATAAAATCAATATTCATTATATAAATAAGCTGTGTGCAGATTTGTATAAATAATTTTATCTAGATAATTCATCTAATTAAAGCACAATTAATAATTTAAAAAAGCTATATCTATATGTATTTCTAAAGCTAAGCTTTCATTTCTAGTAGCAAAAGTTGGCAAGTTCCAAATATGACTTAAATTGTGAAACAAATATTTAAAAAATGTATTTTTTTATGTAATTAATTTTGTTTTTTAGTTATTTAATAATTTTTGAATTTTTGTATGAAAATGTATGTAAAGTTTGAGGGAAATTTTTTCAGTAAAAGTGTGTGAAAAATTAATTGTAAAATTTAATGATAAACAAACAGACATAAACTTAAATAAAATTATGTAAATTGATTTATTTTTTTATTTTTTTTTTAAACAATATTAATTAATTTTTGAACCAGGTAAGTCATTTAAGTTTTACAGTTTTAGATTAAAAGATTAAATAAGAAAAGAATAATAAATAATAAATTTGACGTGTCAAACAACTACAAGTAAATAAGTTTGAGAATATAGACAACTTTTAACACATTAATATACGTTCCTTAAAGTTTTACATATAATAAAATAAATATGTTACAATTCAGTGACATTTCAGATAATTTTGTATTGAAAAAAATAAATCTAAATTATCATGTAAACAACTCGTTATGTTTTTATCAGATTCGTACACGAACGGAAGTGACCTAGTTGTCAATTTTCTGTCATTAATAATTGTCTCAATATAATATTTCATCTAACGTTTAGTGTGGCAAATTTTGCATAACAATAGCTTAGACAAGTTATTCAAATATCTGATTTAAATATGGAAACTTAAAGCATTGCTTTGGGACAAATGATATGAAAATTTACGACTCTTAAAACGATACGCTAAAAATTTTATAAAAATTTTTTTTATGATTTTATTTCACTTTTAAAGAAAATTATGTTTGTGTTATCTTAATAATTACTTTTAAGTTGAAATTTAGACAAATTTGTAATATTTTTGTTATTATAAATATAAAATCATTTTAAAATTAATAAACTTTTCACTTTTCCCAAATTAGTTTTCTCTAATTATTCCTACACTGTGAAAAAATTCAGTAATTTTATATAAAAACCTGGGGCAACTAATTTACATCAGTTTAATGTGTAAATTTACAGACATCACAAGAAAATTATATAAATATGAAATACGTATATTTTATGTAAGTTTACTTACTATTTCTGTAAAACGAAAAACATATGATATGGTAAATTAATTACATTCTTTAAAATTACAATAATATATACTCCTATATAATATGTTTCATACTTTTACAAAGATTTCATAATTTTTGGCAAAAATTTACATTTTAGTTAAAGATGAACAGTTTTTTGAAAATTAGACAATTTTAATTCAAAACTGTACAGATTTAACGAAAGTTAAACAGATATTATATATTTTATAGATATTGGGTTGGTATTGCATAGCTGTGCAACCCATTATGTATAATAATAACATATTGAGTTTTATAGCATAATATGAATATTTTGATATGCTTGAATATTGTTTTATAGTAATATTAATTGATTTATATTGAACAAGTATATAGACGGTAGAAAATGATACAAATTTAACAAAATGTTTGAATTTATATAATAACGATGCTGTCAAACACAGTAACATTCTCACTGATAAAACCCTCACAAAGCTTTAGCTTCTTGTGCTTTTGCAAATTGTTCTCGTCTGTGTAATCTACTCGCATTGTACGGAAAATCTAACACAAAACAAATATATTTTGACATTTTCATGCATTTGTGTCTACAGACATTTCTCTGCCTCGATCTGATTATAGAACAAAAAAACGAAAAGTTTTTTCTATGTTAATATTGTTTTACATTACTATACTGGAAAAACAAACACCATTATTTGATTTAGATATATTATTTAGAAAATTAACACAAATACGAAGGATGACTTTTTAAATTGTTAAAATATAGAATTAAAAAAATAATGCTATAGAAATAAAAATAATAAAAAAATTGTTTTATTATGTCTAATTATTATTCGAAAAAAATGTTATTACCAATTTGACTGCAAGAAAAACTGGTATAGCGTTTGGTACGGTGTCTGTAACATTTTCAAAGATGATTTTCTAGATGACGAATCCGAACTTAGTTTATGTGGGTGTATGGATGTGCGTCGTCAGCTCGCTCACTCGCTCGGTCGTAAGTCAAAATTTTGTGGCCGCAACTCCTCCTAGACGGTTTAACCGATTTTAATGAAATTTTCAGGATAAATTTGTCTAGCACCTAAGATGGTCTTATTTTTTTTCAGTGATGCCAACTTTCCGAGAAAAAAAATTACTAAAATTTTTAAAAATTCATATTGGCTACGTTATTTATCCGATTTTGATCAAATTTTTAGAAAAGATTTTCCTAATACTCCCATTAATTATATAATTTTATTAATATCCAGTGTTGCCAACTTTCCGAAAAAAAATTACTAAAGTTTTTAAAAATTTATTATGACCATGTTATTTTACCGATTTTACTCAAATTTTCACAACAGATTCTCCTAGTATTCATATAATTTATGTAATTTTAACAAAATACAGTGTTGCCAATTATCGAGAAAAAAATCACAAAATTTTTTAAAAATTCGTTGTGGCTACATTATTTATTCGATTTTGATCAAATTTTCAGAAAAGTTTTTCCTAGTGCCCACATAAATTATAATATTATTAAAATACAGTGTTGCCAACTTTCCGAGAAATGTGAAAGTGGTTTATATATGGGTTTACCCATATACTTCTAATCTTGTTTTAATTATCACCAGAAAGAAAAACTTGTACTTTCTAAAAGAAGCCATATCAAACACATAAAACTTTATTCGGAATAAATCACTATACATCAAAACATAAAAATACAAATCAATATCATGAAATTGTATTAACCCACTCGCGTTTCCAACTCTACAACTAAAGCTAAAGCCAAAATCCTCGTCCATCCACTAACAAGCTTAACACTGCGAATCCCCTGTTTTAATTTCCGAGGACATCGGAATCCAACTGTCGCACCACCTTAAGCCCGGAATCTTGAATCCGGACTTTCAGTCGTCTAAACTTACCCACACCAAACATCCAGTTCTCTCTCTCTCTTTCTCAACGAACCGCAAACTGAGTTCCTATTACACGTTCAACTGTTGAAAGATCCTCATTCCCCAGCGCCGACTTAGATCCGAACCCACTACTTGTGCGCCCAGCTGTAAAGTACTTGCGTCTCTTCTGCAAACTGTTGCGCTTTTCGTGTCCGGCGAAGAGTTTACACTTTGGACACTAACTAAATAAATCGTCTGGTCCGTGGATTGATGTTGATGAAATGAGCAAGTTAAAGAGGCCTTTTGTGATGTTTGATGAGAGTAAAGTATTTGTACATTGGTTTTCTTTGGACAATGTGTAAAATTCGTTGTACTTTTGCGAAATATTTGGAGTTAAATTCGAAATTTGTAATTAAAATTATATAGTGAAAGTTTCAGAACTCAGTATATTAAAATAAAACGGCTTTAGGTTCTAGTTCTGTATTATTATTTATTAATAATCGACGTTTCAACGAACTTAACGTCCGTTGTCAACAAGAAAAATACTCGCGTTTTTGAATTGAAAAATATAAATATGTTTTCCGAAAATTGATAGATACGGAAAAAAGTAACAAATATACCAAAATATTGAGCTGAATTTGTGATATATTTGTACAAATAATATTTTACTATTTCTAAGCGGAACATAAAGTTATATACTCGAGAAACTGATCATATAGTGTCTTAACATTTTTACTTGCATTTTTAATGGTGTGCATTTTTTTACTTACAGCCAAGCAAGGATCTTACAGTTTATAGTAGGTTCCGAATTACTCAAGCATAGTCCATATCAATGGTACACATTTTTTTTTAATTCTAGAAATAATATTTCTATTTTAAATTTTTGATCTGATTGAAGCACAAATCAGGGATCTTTAGAGTTCGAAACTAACACGCTTACATAATATATTTATATAATTTTATTATTTTTCAAAAATATATTAGAATCTACTATTTACTCGTAATTTAATTTGTGTTATAAAATTTAAAATAATAAAATTTCTTATATTTTATATAAAGCTTAGAAAAATTTCAATTAAATTAAAAGTACAGCAAAAAATTTGAATGAATATAGATATACTGTCAAAACAATTGAATGTTTTAATTAAATTATTTTGAATTGAAAATAAAAAGAAAGATTTAGTATTGTAATTAAAACTTACTTTATTTGAAATGAAATTTTAATAACTTTGATTAAATTATTTTCATGTTGGCTATTATTTATTAGTGAGATAGAAATGTATTAGTTTGCAACCTAAAAACAATACTATGAATCTTTTTAAAGTAATTTTTTAATATTTTTTACTTGTATAGAGCAAAAAACATTTTATCTAAATGCAAATTTCCAAAATTTATATAATAATTGAAAGCATCTCGTTATCACTCTAACCATACATATTAAAACAAAATCCGTCACAAAATCTTGAGAATGAACAAGTGTACAGCGTCCCAGTATCCCATATTAATTAACCATACACATACTGGACAAAACCTTTAGCATTTATTGTCCAAATATAGTTGGGTATCGTGGCGCTTAAACGAGCTTAAATTAATTAAAAAGACAAGCAAACGAGAATGATCCACGATGTTCTAAGAGCGATACGGATAATAATTCCTGCGTATAGGTTAATCGACGCGAAGTAAAGTAAATCCGTTTTGGCCGCTGCCCCAAATTTAAATCAAATCAATGCGTGAAGTGTTTTGAATTAATGCAAGCGCGGGCGTTATTCATAAATTAGAAGCACGTTCCAAAAATACGTATCGGGGGTTGGGTGCGGAGTTAGGTTTAGGGTAAAACGCACACGCAAACACACGATTACAGATACCACATCCAAGATAGAGAAATGTGCTTGACCAATGTGAACTTAGTCTGTCCTGTAACCTGTAACTATGCCAAGTCCAAATGCTCTTAAACTATTTTTGTTGCTGATTTTAAGTTTACATATTTTAATGTAATTGTCATAATGAATTACTAAGAGATGGCGTGAATTTCGTAAGAATTTCATGAAATAATATTAATGTAATATGGTAATATTCAAATTAGATAATATAGTTATTTTTATAAAGCAATTAAACTGATTTTTATCCTAACAGTTTTTATATTAATGCAATGAGTTCTGAAAAATATTTTATTATGTTACATAAATATTTTTTGTTTTGTTATACTTTTTAATAATTTTCTGTAATTGGGTATTATGCCTGTTGAAAATAAATTATTATTATTATTATAAACAAATATGGCCGAAATGTACATTTAACGTTTACCAGTGTTACATTCGTGATACATCTTAGTAAATCAAATTAAAGAATACAGAATTACTTTATTGATATCATAATTTTTATTAAATAGCTTCTGCAGTTTCGACTGCTAAGTCATCACCAGGTTAAATCAGGTTAAGTGAATTTGATGATGATTTAGCGGTCGAAACTGCAGTAGCTATTTAATAAAAATTGTGGTATGAACAAAGTAATTGTGTATTATTTAATTTAATTTACTAAGATGTATCATGAAGTAATTGCTGATCAAATTAATTATATTATCAGTTATAGTTTGCTAAAGTTTATTTTTTGTATTAAATTACCGAATCTTAAATACTTAAGTACTTTAACAAATACTGAAATACATTTTAATACTTAAATATTTTTTATAGTTTAAGTGCAAATTGCAAGTATTATATATAAGTACATATTTTTATAAGTACTTGAAATTTAAGTAGTAAGTATTCAACTATTAAAAATACTTAAATAATAAGTAAAAAGTACTTAAATAGTGCTCAGCTAATAGGGCTAATAGGTTAATACTGTAGCTTCTCTATGAAAGCTTGTATTGCTAAAGGTAATTGTAACCAGATTTACTATTAACCTGTTAAGTAAAGTGATTAAATTCTCAGTGAATTCTCATATTGAATATGACGATGCTCTTTGATGTAGAGTTAAGTGAATATTAGTTAATTTGCTACATAATTGCGCTAATAATATTTGTGTTAACCGGAATCTTGCCGGTAATGAATTGACATAAAGACGAAGATAATTTCTCGGTTATCGGGTGATTTTCGCCAAATTTTTAACAAAGATACTTGAAAGACAATGGTATAGAATAATAATTCACTAATTATAGTAATTTTCAAGCTTTCACGACCAGAAACTATTGAATTAAATTCAGTCAACAAACACTGAGTATAGCAATATGTCTGTGACGAGGATAGATCGACCAGGGCATATTAGCCCCAAAAATTTTATAAATTCAATAAGGTATGTAGTTGTAAATAAATTATATACTATTTGAGAATTGAGTACTATTTTATTTTGGAAATATAATAAAATAATACAATCGAAAATATGTCCCAAAGTTTCCTTTTCGTGCCAAAATCGAGCCAGGTACCCGTCAATGTAACTTCATTAAAAGACCTCGAAAACCTTTTTTTAAGCCCACGCATTAGAGAAACACCCGGGCGAATGATCGAGTGAAATTTTCTTCGTCTTCCTCTTTTTCTTCGATCGGCTTGCGAGTTCCTTGATTTTGGTGTCCGAACCGGTAACTTTCAAAACGGCTTCCGGTCCTGATAGATAAGCAAATAAAATTACTTCGACGGCTTTCAAATAGTTTTCGATTTGTGATCAATGGGGGCCGCGCAGAGGGGCCCGCTTATTCGTTATCGTTCACTGACGACGAGGCGGCTTTGCTGGGTTCTCGATAGAAGTTCGAATATTTGAGGTTAGGTTTCGAGTTTAGTTCGAAAGGAACTAGATAATTAAATGTAAATAATGGTATCAGGATAGAGTGTCTTATCAGCATGTCGATGCATTATTAACGGTCAATTTCGTTATGAAAATATCAAAGTAAGAATCGCTTTTTTCTAAATGTGTTTATTCGAATGAGAATTTGGATGAAGTTAAAGTTTCTTGTCTATGTTTGGCGAAAACTAATTTATGCATTAATAAAATGAGTTTGTGCCACACACTTATGGGTGCATGACGTGATTGTATATGTATGTATAAATATAACAAAAAAAAACAAATTATAAATTTATCAAAAACAAAAAATTCATTGAGTATGTAATAATTATTACACTCGAGTAAAATACTGTACGTTATCTACGATTATACAATAGGAAATTACACTCTCCGGTCTGACATAAACAACATTTCAAACTAATTATTATACAAATAACAATTGCAGTTTTAATATTAATTACAACTATTCAGTAATAATCTTCGTATATACTACTAAGTCAAAATTTATTTTGCGAAAACATACATACATACACAATCAGGCCATGTACCCAAAAAGGTGTGACACAAACTCTTTTCATCATCCCGAAATCAGTCGCCTCCAAACATTCCTATCCAAACAAGCAACTTTCGTTTCATCCACATTCATAATTCCTATCATGCATGCTTTTTTATTCCAACTACTTGGAAACTTTCGCTCACGCAAAACACTCTCAATCATACCACTCAACTACTCATCGGACGTCCACGCAAACGTATACCATCAAAATCATTCGAATAAATCTTTTTACCAAACGTTCATTAGACATTCGCTCAACATATCCGAACCATCTTAACTGACTCTAACAGTGCAACTTTTGCTACAACATTTTTTTCAATTTCACACTCATCATACACTAATCTATTTCGTACCCCCTATTTACACCATATACTCCACGTAAAAATCTCATTTCCACAGCAGTCATTTTCCGTTTATGCTATTGCAACCAAAATAATAATTAATAATGAATAATTCATAAAATTGTTGATATTGTATAAAACAGTTTTAATATTCAAGAAACACATATATAATAAACTTATAATTTAATAGAAAAAAAAAAACAAATATATTACTTCATTTATTTTAACAAATTTACGTTCTCAGACAAAACAAAAATTACTAAATAATATCTGCCAAAATTAAAATAAAATTCACTGTCATTATGATATCGTCAACTACAAACTCAACCGAATTTTGATTTTATCAAATCATTTTAGTGCCAATAAACTAAGTGTGTTATTGGCCGTGCATTGCGTCGCGTCCCATTTAAATGGAAGGCAAATATTTAAATTGCCATAAACCGTTTGGACAACGTTATTAGGCTTGCCGCCGCGTCACTTGTTCGTCCAATCAAATGAAAACATTGATTGAATATTTTTTTTGTCAGTTCCTCTTTCACTCTTCACCGATCCGATGGCGAATCGTACCGGTTCCGATTCGGACAGCTGGCCGACTGATAGATAGCAGAATGATTCACTGAAACTTGATATTGTTACATTTCACATCACGAAAAGTTTATGCGTATGTGTGTGTGTTTGTGTTTGCTGTTGTATAATAATTTTCGTTAAATAAAGTCGTTTCTTGTTTGTTTACTAACAAAATATACTTTTATTCATCGCTATATGAAAAAAATTAATGTCGACTGAAATATTTTAATTGACTGCTGTGTTTACTTATTTTGTTAGGTTCTGTAAAATGGTTTATATACGAAAGATAAACACAGTTTATTTTTGAAATATTCTACTAAGATGAGTGAATTTTAATTGAATTTTTTTTTAGTTTAAGAGTAGTGTTTTTACAAATATTCTCTAAAATATTATTTTTCTACGATTAACACTTCTAAGCTTGTCATTAATTAGTAAATTTATTACATTGTATATTGCGTAAGATAAAACATTTTAAAAAATACAATTAATCATTTTTTTACTAAAAATTATTTATTAACGTAAAATACGTACTTTAATGATATATTAATAAATAATAACATAGTAAATTTTTTTTCAGAAATTATTATATTAAAATAAAACTGCTTTAGGTTATAGTTCTGTATTAATATTTATTTAAAATCGTCGTTTCAACAGGATAAATGATACATTGTATTCTATATCGTGTAAAACGTATTAATTTTATATACATATATATATAGAAAATGTATCGTGTAAATCCAGCATTAGATAAATTTATGTAATTTGTTATATATGATAATGATACTAACTTATGATTTCATGATTAGATAAATTTTACTATACAACATTATGCTTTTACAGTATGGATAGTAATTTATGAATTTATTTATCACATTTATTTCAGATTACCACTTTTATGTAATAAATTAAAAGTAAAATTTTATTTATAAAATTTATAATATTTTATTTTTTTTTATCTATTTTATTTTAACTGTTATTAAGTGCATTTCCATGAAGAGTGAATGTCTGAAGAGAACCTTTATAAAAAATAATGATATTACTTGTGTCATTTATTCTTGTCAGACTGACAAAAACGTAAACGAATATTAAAGAAACTGACATTTATTTATCTTTTGTCAACGAATAAACGTTATTTATTTTCTGAAGAATATAAGAAATTTAATAACTTTTGTTTTTCATTCTTTTAAATTAAATTGTTTTAATAAAACTTATTCAATCTCGTATATTAAAAATGTATTAATTTTTATTATTTCAATCATATAATATTATAAAAAAATTAATATTTTATTTTTTACTTTTTTTGAAAAATATGTTCATTTAAGTTGTTCTCATAACTCGCGGTTTTCAATTAATCACATTTTCTAAAAAATTATAATTACACAATTGTAAAATAGGTAATTTGCAGACGTTGTTGATAGAATATTTTTAAATTATAATTGTTTTAAATAGTTATTTATGTTAGACCGAAAATTGCAATTTTTCTATTGTATATTCATAGAAAAAAATTAGCATTTTCTTCTATGTTGTGATTACATAACTTTACAAATAATTTGCAAATTTTTACTCTATTTTAATAATACATTCATAATATTTGTAAATTTTGCTATAAGTATTATACTGTTTATAACATACCACTGTGAATTATAAAATTAAAACCTACAATTTCTGATCAATTACAACTTTTTAAACTTACAACTACACAACTACATAAAATAGACCTCTCACAATGCTAGGATATACTGCAATTATCGAAGAATAATTATTTTAAAATCTCATTAATATCTGACCGAAAATTGCAATGTTTTTAAAATCATGTAAGATTTGGAATAAAATTCGTATAATCTTAGAAGTTTCGTAAAAAATTCGTGAAATAAAAGAAAAATTACAGCAAACAACAATTTATTTAAAATTTGTACAATCTGTTGTACAAAATTTGAGGACATGGTTTCTAATACTTTGTTTGTTCTTAAATTTTGCTATATTTAATTCCTACAATTAATTACAATACGTAAATATGACGCTAGTAAATATAAATAATAAATAAATATGAAATTTGGCGATGTAGTAATATTTATCCGTTGTAAATAAAGCATATGCATTATGTTTATCTTATCATAATATTCAACATGAATTATTATTATCCACATATACATTATAGAAGCAACGTGTATATGTTGTAGGTGTAAAGTAATGTTATTGATATATTCAATTAATAATGTAAAATAATAACTCGTGTAATGAACACAATTAATTAGCGACTTAACAGTAAACTATTCGTGTACGCCCCGCGTAACATACACCAAATAACAATATAGGTAGTTACGGAACTTTAGACATCTGCCATATTGTAAATTCTAGCGTTTATTAACTTGTATCTTATATATGCTCTTACGTGATATGTGTTTAGGTTGTATACAATCTGGTGTATAAATTAATTAATATCTCTTAAAATCTTAGTAAACTCATGTAAAATTCATGCATATACAATAATTTATTGTATCATAAATAATTACTAATAATATATTGATTTGAAGTACTTCTTTATAAAAAAAAATAAACTTCACAATATTCAGATGTTTACAAACATATTTGCAAATCTTACTATAATCCAAATGTTGCAAAACTTTTTATTATATTTTAAGGAGAAAATAAATTCGATATCTCTGACGAGATGAACGTCCCTCTCTATGGTCGTTTGAACTTTGTCATTCGACAAGACATATCACTTCAAAAAGATCTTTCGCAAAGATTTAGCCAAAGATAGATGTCAGTTAGCAAGTAGCACGACTACCGAAGAAATATGTCTTATAAATGTCGTACAACTAATAATATAAAATGAATATTTTTTGCTTTTATTTAATCAGATAGGTACTTATTATAGATAAATACATTTTGTGGTAGTTAATAATATTTATCAACGACCGCTCCTAAAGTTTGAAAGTGTCAGAATGGTGAGTATTTTTTATTGGGGGAGTATTTTTTATTGTTGATAATTTTGTTGGCTCTTTGTAAATATTCCCAACTAATTAGTGTGAACATATATGAGGGACATGATAAAATTGAGTATACTGATTACAGCCAACAAAATATACGCCAATAAAAATATTTTTTGTCTTCTTTTTTCATTAGATTTTAAATTTATCAAAAATTATTAATAATAATTATTATTTATTAGGATAAATTACGACACTAGCTTGCGACACGTAATGTAAACTTTATTCTCATGAGTAATAACCATCATTACATATCATTGAATAATATATTATTATACATTTGAATAAAAGCTATATGTATTTCTTCGTTTCACTTTAGTTTTGTGAAACACATGTGTTTTTACTATAAGTTTTTTTATTTGTCATCGGCAATGATATTGTAAATATAAAAAAAAATATGTTGGAGAAAATATTCTACTTTATTTTTATTTTATTATACACTTATTTTAAAATAACATAGTATTTTAATGGAATTATGAATAATTCAAGATTCCGAAGAAAACATATCATTTATAAGAATTCAATAAATTTATTTTTGAAGTAGATACTTATTGACCGGAAATTATAGAGAACACTAGATGTTTGTATTTGTAATGCATATGACCAAATGATAAATGTATGTATATTATTCAATTTTAAAATGAAATATTTGTGTTCTTTATTTTATTTCATATTAATATTTTGCATCGCCATATAGCTAATGAATAGATGATAATGCTATTTTTAATAAATTATTTTGATGTAATAACGCAAAACAAAATTTTTGATTCGATTTTAGAAAGAAAAATAAAATCCACTTATTCGAGAATTTCTCAATACAATGTTAAATAAAGTTAATATTATTTATTTGCAGTATTTTATTAACATACTACTTATATATTTTATTAATTACTATGTATTTTTGTTTGTTTTAAAATAAAATGGGTTTTAAAAACTGTGTGAAATGCACACAATAATAAACTAGCTCCTATATTTATCTCAAAATTGTCAGATAAGATGTGCCTTATTTACCATAGCAACGGCGAATAGCGTTTGTTGCCTGATAATCAATAACTGCAATTTTTGCTATTTTTATAGCTCACAGCAAAATAAATAGCAGTAGTCATGAATCAATATGTTTATTTCAATTTTTCATTTCCTATACGTGCTAGGTTTATCATAATACAATCATTTTAAAACCTACGATTAATGGAGGTAACGAAATATTAAACACATTATTTGTTGCATTATTACGTTGTAATAAAGTTAGTTAAAGTTTTCATATCAATTAGTATAAAAGTTTATTATATAAATAAATTGTTAAAATATTTGCTTATAATAGAAAAATTGTATGATTAAATTTTTCTCACCATTTTTTTTTCTCTTGTAAAATGAAAATGTCACAACACTTTGATTAATTATAAAAATTGAACTGTGTGAGTCCAACACTTATGAATTTTTAATGTATCGCTAATTTGATTGTATTGTGCGATGATTTACACCGGAATGAATTGACTGATTAATTTTTTCGATTTAGTGCAAAAAAAATTGTACACAACAAATATTGACATGATTTTTTGAATTGTTTTTATCATATAATCAATAAAATGTGTTGCTATATGTTATGAAATAAGAAATAATCTTAGGAACTATTTTTGGTAGTTTTCTTGAAATCATCCGCTTGGGTTAAGTAAAAAGTTAATATTTTATTTTCAAATGTAATAAATGAAACTTAAATTTTGTTATATTAAAAATATGTAATTTTGTATAACTTTTTCAGTATAAGAAATGTACATGTTTTAATTTTTTTCAATTAGATTATTATATTTAGCTTTTGAAATTATGAAACAAGCTTATAAAAACTTTTTTCAACGGAAATCTTAGGCCGGTATTCTCACCTCACTTTTGAAAGTGATTTTTGTCAAAAATACTTTTGACTTTCACTTAAAATTATTTATTAAACAATTTTAATTGGTTTATTTGAAATTTATAATATTAGATATAAAAAATATATATCAAAAACAAAATATTATTCATATTTGATAAATGATAAAAGTAAAAATTTATCTTCAAGCACGAAATAAAAGTACTTTTTACCACGCTTATATTAACTCACTCTGTTGTCACGGTCAAATCTTGTAACCAATTTTTAGACCACTCCCTATCATCTGATCTCACTGAAATTTTGCATGTAGTTCTATTTCAGGAGATAACACAATATATTAAAAAAAAAACTTGACATAGTGTTCTCAGAGCGCACTCTAAAAGGTAAGGTAAGGTCCAAAGATAGACTGCAGTCTATCTTTTTGCAAAGAGTCAATTATATCTAGTATTGGTATATTATAATATAATATATAAAGTAAAGTGGTATTTAAAACCGATTATGAGATAATATGACAAGACGGCAAGACTAAAAAGCAGAAAATAAAATATATAATTTTTTTTTTAAAAAAAACCACGCTTATATTTAAATGCACTAAAAAGAGGAAAATAAATTTTTTCCTGGTTATCCAAATTTTTTAGAAAGAAATAAAAGCGTGGAGCGCCAGGAAACTATATATTTCGCAATTTCAATCGCAATGATGATTAAGCGCTCCACGCTTTTATTTCTTTCTAAAAAACTTGGATAACCAGAAAAAAATTTATTTTCCTCTTTTTAGTGCATTTAAATATAAGCGTGGTTTTTAAAAAGTTTTTTTATATATTTTTATAAATAAAAGAGGTGGGAATACGGACTATAGTTTTTTATTTATATTGTCTATTTTTAAATAAGTATTTTTAAGTAAAAGTTTCCTTTTTGTGACATTTTTTCTTGAAAAATATATTAAATATTTTAATCGTTTTTGAAAATAACCAGATTATTATCATAAAACGAAAAGTACCAGTAATATTTTACCGTGTAATATAATACAGCATAGAATTTTACGATCTTACAGATAAATATAAAGATTCCATTTGCGCGACACATGCAAACCAACTATTTTCAGGTAGGTAGTGTATTAGGGCACAAGACTTACTATTCGTACATGCATATATCCATATAAAACTGAAACTATGTATGTGTGTCGCTGTTGAAAATTTAACGTCGCGTCATTTCCATTCGTGGTATTTCGCTATTACGAGTGACAATATTAACTTGCTAGTTGTAAATTATCTAGTTAGATGAAATATCCTCACTAGTGCTTACCGACTTTTAAACAATATACATTGTTTGCAAAATATGAGAGACTAGGGCTAGTGACGTGTCATCATTATTTCGGTGAACTGACAGTGAAAACAAAAATGGAATATTTAATAGTATTTTATTTATATAGCAGGATAATAAAGAACAGAAAATATATTTGTACAACATACGTATATACTGCAAACTGTGCATATTGCGAAAATTAGTTGCATGTTCGGGTAGCTACAATGTCATATGTGACAGGTGAAATATCCGGAGCTTTAAATGGTCAATATTTTCATTAAAATGCTTATCAGGATATAATTTTTAAGTGAAAATGAAAAACATGTCATTGCGCATTATTAATTGAAAATATTTAACATTATTGAAATTTTTTTAACAGAATCAGACACATTAGTTTGATCAACTACTTGTCTTAAAATATTACTAGTTTAGATTACTGGTATATTGGTATTTGTGGTCAAGGCTCTCCCAGGGCTGTATTACTAGTTTAGATTACTGGTATATTGGTATCTGTGGTCAAGGCTCTCCCAGGGCTGTCATACCAAATATGATTTAAAATGACTAACAAATAAAACTTTTTTTACATTTCTTGAATTTTATTTTCCAAAAAAAAATTCTTCTCTTATTTAAAACAATTTCAATCTTCTTTCCCAAACATTATAATATAATATGCTACTTCAAACAGTAGATCGAAGAAAGCAAACAGAACAAAAACTAGAGAGGGAGGAAAAAAGGCAAGAAAAAAAAAACATAGAGTAGAAAAAGGTAGAACATTTTGGAAGACAATATCGCGGTCGACAGACATCGAAGAACAAGTGGAAAAAAAATGTAGCTACGTCAGATTCGATTGTAAGTGTTGTTAGAGTAGCGAATTCCGGGGAGTGAGAAAACGGACGTTCGTCAAAGATGGCGGGGAGGGGGGGGGGTTAGAAGGGAAAGAGTAATATGGGAAATAGTTGAGGTAGAAACAAAAGACGACCGTTTCGCCCGAACCCAACCGGTAGATGTTCAGACGAATAAATGCTCTTACGTCATGTTCACATACCCCTTAAATGCGCTGACAAGCTTTTGAATACTGTTTGACAGGGTTTTTATCAATAACATCTACGGTATATGTTATTTATTTACTATATACCGTAACAGGTACAATGATAATAGTTTTAAAATTATAATACAATGTTTTTGCTATATATTAAAACAAACTTAAAAGATTACAATAAAAACTGTAATTTTCATATAGATAACATACTCAATTAAAGTAGCATTTGTCTGCCATATTTGAAATTACAAAACTGTAGAACTAGTTTTAATAAATTTCTAAAACTATTTACCGACAAATATCAAAAATGATAATAGTACTACTTTTAAAAATACAATTTGAAATATAGGAGTATTACTTAACTTGTGCATTAACATTAATAAAAATTATTATTATTATTAATAATAATAAAATTTTAAAATAGTGATGTTGGCCCGGTAAATTATTTCAGTAACTAATAATTTACCGGCAATATTATCTTAGAATATTATCAGTTGAAAAACCGCGACATATTTATAGAAAAAAAAACAAATATTCTGTAACGCTACAGATCTTACAGATATAAACTGAATAGACCCATATGTTCAGATGTGTTATTTATAGGCTATATGAAATATTTATTTTTATTTTTTATTTTTGGCAATGTTCTAATTACTACACCATTTCTTCATTTAGTCAAAGTAGTAAAAAGTATTTTCTTATAGTTTCTATAACAAAGTATTTATAAAGAATGTTTTTTTTTTAATAAGTTAAAAATATTTTGTATTACTTCGCGCTAGAGTTTATATTCAGTATATCGTATTTCATAGATTTTTTTACAATTATTTGGTCCAACGAAATGTATATTTCACTTGACATTTTTTATTCAAAAAGTCACCCATTCACATAAACATATTTCAAGTTCTTTATGTCAAAATACATTGGTATGCAACTTTCATACGTGGATTTTCACCATCGCTCTTTATTCTGCATCTTTTACGAATATTTCCCAAAACTTTTCTTGAATATTTCACTCGAATTTTTAAAACGAGAATGAAGAAAAGTAATTTACTTTATTTTTAAACTGTTCCAAACGTTATAGAAATTTTAAAATAGAAAAAAAAATTTCAAAAGTAATTACAACAAAAAAAATGGCTTTAAGATTAAGTTTTGTATAAATTTTAATTCAAAATCATCGTTTCGATTTATTTTACGTACATAATTATCAAAAAAAATATTATATAAATGACATATACAATAAATAAAGATAACATAGAAACAAATTACTAGGTAACAAAATTTAAGTAACTAGATTATAAAATTTATAAATTATTAACTAAAAGAAGGCAAATTTTATTTAAATCAGCGCCTTACAATTGATTGAAGTTATATTTTTCTGTATAAATTTCTATTGTTTCTCTTATGAAGCGAAAGTTGCTTGTTTGGATAGGAATGTTTGGAGGCGACTGATTTCGGGATGATAAAAAGAGTTTGTGCCACACCCTTTTGGGTACATGGCGTGATTGTGTATGTATGTATGTATGTATGTATCAATCTACTGTTAATATGGTTGGATCTTGCAATTATTATAGTGTTTTCGAATTTTATATCATTTTATATTTTTATATTTTTTAGAAATATTGTTTAGAGTGTAATTTAATATATACATCCGTAGTTTTTCTCTGTCTGCTGTCAGTTTATATAAAAAAAAACTAACTTTTAACGGTGGAAATTCAATTTGAGTTCAAGGAAAAATTCCAAAATCAAATTTTCTACCTTCGACTTTGTTTATCTAGTTATAAAAATATAATAAACAAAATATTTTAAAATTTACATTTTTTATCGAATTTTATTTTTTAATATAAATTTAAGTAATGTTTTAATTATTTATTAATTTTATTGCAAAAGTGTGATAAAATAAATTATTATTACACAACACAAAATAGAACGTTATTTTAAAATGTACTTCAAATTAAATTCAAATAATTTTAACTGAAAATGCAAATATGCATAATGTTGGCAATATTGTTTCGTGTTTTGTATAATTTTCTAAATATTTGATATGCAAATATGAAAAATTAATTAGTATACTATTCAAAATATGTTTGTATAATTAAATTTATATTAAATTAATAACAATTATTATTTGTACATATAGAAAAATAATTTTTATTGTTATTAAATATCTTCGAAGTAAAAAAATTGCTGAAACACATCGTATGTGCAATTTACAGAATTTTATTTTCAATTGGCCTAAAATACTGGGACATTTTTCAATTTTCCTAATTTTAATTAACTGTCACCAAGTTTTGCAACAATATTTTTTTCCAATTTTACACTTTTCGTACATCAGTTTATTTCACAATTGGTTCCTTCTATTAACATCACATACTTCACGCAAAAAATCGGTCACATGTATTTGTAATAATTTCGTTTCGGCTTTCTACAAAAATAAACAAAACAACAACCTAGGAGCTGAATAGCTGAAAACTGTGGTATTTTTTTACATTGTAAAAGGCAGTACGATATATTATATAAAGAATTCAGTGATGTGTTACTTTATTTTCTTGGCAACGTTTTTACGAGATCGTTATAAAATTTATAGCATACTATAGAAATATATTCATTTTTTATTGGTAAATTTTTCCGAAAAGGCAAAAATGATAAATTTACAAGATGCTTTTTATTCATGGTTTTGTTTTGTTATGCTTTCATATGACTTAACATTATCTGACAGTGATTATCTTGCCGTATTCCGAATTTGTGAGACAAGAAAAAAAAACTATGTGATTGATACCCGTTATCTAGTAATCCTGGATATTGTCCAAAATTCTGGCAAAATCAATAACTTTGCTTGTTTTTGTTTGAAAGTTTTTTCGCAAAATAGTTAATGGTTCTTTGAATAACATTTGCCTATTTAGCATTTAGCTACTAACAAAAAAAAATGTATTAACATTTTTATTCAATTAATAATAAATGTTTAAAATTTTCATAAATTAAAAACAATATCTTAGTTTATAAGTTTATGATTACTTCTAGATTTTTAGAAAAGTTATTAAGAAAAAAATGGAAATGGACATATTTAAGAGGATGGTTAAAGAATCTAAGAATATTTTTGGGTGTTTACAATGCTGTTTTGATGCCTACGTTAATATGGTAGCAGTGACGTATATAAGGGTGACTAAGGAAGATAAATTTTTTCCCGAAAATTCGAAAAAATAATATTTAAAGTTAATTTACTTAAAAAATTTCTTGTGAATAATTATAATTGACTGAAGTACACTTTAATGTGTGATTGAAAAAATATTATATGTACCATTTAATTTTATATCTTTTTGATAGACTAATTTCATAGTTTGTGTAAACTTATATATATTTGTGTACACTTCTATACACTTAATTTATTTTTGTTTTTTTGATCATCTGAACTGAACTGAAATAATAATAAGCTGAATAATAATAAGTTGCAATTTTTAAATTTTTGTTAAATTTTTATTTTCTAAATAATGAATGTCCTAATTTATATCTTTTTACTTTCGAACTAGCTAACAGTTGGCAACTGCATGTTTAGTTGATTTTTATTATTTGCATGTCTTTAAGTTCTTTAACATAAAATTTTTCTTGAAATATCATTGCAAAATTTATAATTGGACTAATATCACCGATGTTAACAAAACTTTTGCAGCAACATAACTTAGTTATCTTTAACAAGAACTATGAAAAATATATCAAAAAACATTGTAAAATAAGGCTCAAAGCATATTTCGTAACAGTGGTTTTTAATCAAGGATGTATATCATCTGTTTAAAGGACTATGTACAGTTTTTCTGAAAATTGCCTTGACTTAACCAAACGACAATTTTTTCGATTATTACTTAGAAACAATTATTATTAATAAAAAGTAATATTATTCTAATGTTGGGATTTTTTCCCCAAAAATTTAAAATGTATAATGTATACTAATTTTGAGAAGAAAACATAAACATATTCGGTTGCTCATATAAAATTATTCATTTATTTTACACTATTTACAAAAAAATTACATGAAGAAAATATTACAAATATAATTTTTCAAAAATAAACAATATTTCTGAAAACAAACCGCACTTAACTCTAAAAACAAGAACATGAAAAAATAAAATATTTTATATCTTGTGCGAAAATCGAAAATAATTAATTCCGTAGTCAGTAATTTAGTTTAATTTTTTCTTCTTCTTCTTTATTTATTTTATTTACATACAGTATATTATATGTTTAATAAATACATAAAAATTTTCAAATTTTATCAAAATAATTAGATATTTTTAATGGTAAATGCAGTAGATGTTAAATATTAAAACTGGCATATTACGACAACACTTATTTTAAAAATATGTTAAATATAAATTAGATTGACAACGATTTGCTTTACACTCGTATAGCGTAACGACTTAAACACAAATGAAATAAATGACCGGTTTTTTTCAACATTTAACATTGTCTTTCATCACTTATTAAATTTAAATATACATAGCTTATTATTATTTTGTTCTAAAGCTATAGGTTAAAAACCACTATTGTAAAAGTCTAGAAAAACTTGAAAAATTCTAAACAACTTCGCGTAGATCCTTTGCAATGTAAAATTTTTGAAGCGGAAACTATTCTTGTTCGCATTCGCAATAATAACAAGACGAAATAGACAAAAATGTTTTTCACAGACTTTTCAAGAACGCTGACAAACATTCGGAAAAGTACACGAATCCAGGAGATGTATTCAAACTTTTACTAGACCATCATAATGTAACAGAAAAATCAATCGTTCTTCGCGAAACTTGATTGTGTTGCGTGTCTTCATCTTGTAGAGGACTTAAATACAGAACATATATTAACTTGTACAAAATATCCTCTCACAAAAGACACTTTTATTATTATTGATGGGATAAAAATATTGAGAACTGATATTAACTAACACGTACTAGTGGTAGAAAAATTAATTGTTTCATATAAGTACTCGTTTATGTATAACTGTCATATAGTACCAAAATAATTAATAAAACAATTTCAAAAATTATACGGGCTGTAACCGAATAACTATTTCTAATTTTCAGAAATGATAGAGGGCACATAAAGAAACATTTTTTAATTAATAAACTAGTGTCCGGAATTTTTTTTTTTGGCAGTCGATTGTACATCGTTACAACTTGTGTATCGAAAATGGTGGTCGCAACTTTGAACAATTTTTATAAAGTTTAATGCACTATATTTCTAATAAAATGTTTCTTAACTTAACTACTCTTTGATGTTGTAATAATTAAAATTGTTTTTAACGATATCTAGTGTATCTTGACACCGAGAAATTTCCGGACACTATAGTTTATTAATAAAAAAATGTTTCTCTGAGTGAACTTTATCGTTTCTGAAAATTAGGAATAGTTATTCTGTTACACCCTGTATAAACATAGTTTTCGTAGTTATATTCTAAATCAATTTAACATAAAGTTAGAATTTTGTGTTTAAATAACAAGTATAAATAACTAAAAAATCATTTTAGAAATAAAATTTGAACACATAATCTAGTTACTTGTATTTTGTTACTTATTAACTTGTTTAAATGTTTTGTTCGTTAATTATTCTTTATCATTAGTATATTTTTCCTGATGATGATATACGTAGAGTGTATGGAAATATCGATTTTTAATTAAAAATTATACAGAACTTAATCTCAAAACATTTTTATTTTAACACAATTTATACTCGTATGTTGATGAGAAATAGAACATTATCTTATCTCGAAATGACTATAAAAAGGTGACACTCTGTATACAATTATGAGTACATAGAAAGAATTGTGTTGTACGGGTAACATGTATGTAGTTACATGGCCCTATGCTATTGTCGTGGATCTGTTGTACGCCTGCTTTCTTTTGCTGCTAGCTTTTTTTTTCTCCATTCGCACACAATGGAGTGGATTTCTGTGATATCTCTAGCACTTTTACTATGTCAGATAACTGCGTAGTAAGTTTACTTCGTTTTTCCTTACTTCCGCTAATTAAAACAATCTTGAAAGGATTCCCAGTATTACATATATATATCATATATATATGATGTATATGCACCATTGTATTCTGTTCGGATTTCGTCTAAAAATAAATTGCGATAAATTTATATATGCTTCTAGATGATATATGCATAGATTTATATAGAATACGCTTGACAATTTTCTGTAGTTTATTAAATTTGGAAGTGTATTTTTGATATTGAATTTATTTGTTTTATAAATAGAATAAAAAATAATGTTATATATTTTTTTATAAATTATTATAAAATTAATAAAAAAGGGGATAGTCATACAATATTATAAATTTTATAAAATTCGTATTATAAAAAAAAATCTTGCAACATATTTTTTATATTTTAACATACTCGCATGCTATCAGAAAATTTTATATAATGCATTATAAAAATATATAAACGTAGTGGTTTTAATAACTTATATAATAAAAATAATACACATGATATTTTTATTTTTATAAACTTGTTTCTATAATATTTATATAATTTTACTATAAAATGAACCTTTAAAAATTAAAAAACATGTTAATTATTTTTACCACTTTGACTGCAAGGAAAAAGTGGTATAACGTTTGGAACGGTGTCTGTAACATTTTCAAAAAAAAAAAATTGTGTATAGAAATCCTTCATATAGCCTCTAGATGACGAATTTGAACTTAGTTTATGTGGGTGTATGGATGTGCGTCGTCAGCTCGCTCGATCGTAAGTCAAAATTTTGTGGCCGCAACTCCTCCTACGGTTCAACCGAGAAAAAAATTACTAAAATTTTCAAAAATATATTATGGCCATTTTATTTAACCGATTTTACTCAAATTTTCACAAAAGATTCTCCTAGTAATCATATAATTTATGTAATTTTAACAAAATACAGTGTTGCCAACTTTCCGAGAAAAAAATTTACTAATATTTTTAAAAATTTATGTTGATCACTTTATCTAACCGATTTTAATCAAATTTTCATAAAAGATTTTCCTAGTGCCTAAATAAATTATGCAATTTTAGCAAAATACAGTGTTGCCAACTTATCGAGAAAAAAAATCTCAAATTTTTTTAAAAATTTATTGTGGCTACATTATTTATTCGATTTTGATTAAATTTTCAGAAAAGTTTCTCCTAGTGCCCACATAAATTTTAATATTATTAAAATACAGTGTTGCCAACTTTCCGAGAAATGTCAAAGTGGTCTATATATGGGTTTACCCATATACTTCTAATCTTGTTATTATATTAATTTTTAAATTAATAATTTATAAAATATGTATTATAAAAATACTTTTTTTCTCGAGTATTTCACAAATATTTATTATTATTTTATTCCATGTAGATAATACTGTGTTTTATCTTCATTTATATTAATTTTATTTAATTTGCTTCAACACTGAATATAATTAAAAACAAATTTTCAAAATTTCAGTATCTCCTTTTAATGAAATTTTTTTTGTTTATTCAAAATGTATTATTGATCAATTAATTTGTCCACTGATCAAATATGATCAACCAATATTCTGTACACAATACTAATGATACATACGTTTATGAATTCAAATTTTAACCAAACAATTTTCTGCTTGAAGGCTGTTTGGATATTGGTACGTATATATTTTAGCATTCGCATATCCCAAGTTTCGGTAAACTATATGCCAGTTGGCATTTCTATATATTATTTAAAATATACATATCCACATACAGTATGACAGTATAATATATAAAATTTTTGTTCTTTTGTCTACATAAAATTTATCATCTCTTGACACCGTGTTTTTGTTTTATCTCACCGGATATAATTTCAATATGTGCATATAGAAATATTTTTAAAATATTGTATTGTCAAACAAATATACATTATTAATTTATTGCAATATTATTAATATTATTAATTGTAAAAATAAAGTTTTCTGCAAGTAATTAATTATTGTTTTTAAATTTTTTAAATTTATACTGCAGGAAGTCACAACCATTAGTTGAGAATTATAATAAAAAATTTGTTTTTAAAATAAAACTGTGACTTATTAGAAAAATCTAATTTCATAATTTTTAAATAAATAATTATAATACAATGAAATTAAAATGTTAAGCTAAATGGGTGTACTTATATGTTTCTAAGTTTTTATTTCTATTTGAACGTTACGCCAATAAAAATATTTCTCTTTTTTGATAAATACTCCATTCAATATTTTTTCAATAAAAATTTTATATTAGACAAATGTACAAATTTTCTAAAAGTAAACATTTTCGAATTAAAACTAGAAAAATAATTATCGTAGATTGTATTTCTTGTTCGTTTTATTTTACGTGTGGTACTAAATCCAAGTAAAAGTTCTATACCTGCCAACTCAAGGTGCACACACACATACACACATAAACAGGATATAACTGAAAATCCTCCGTTTGGTGCTATTACTTTTTGTCTTATTTACTTGCCTTTCTCCCGACCCACGAGAAAAAAATCGTTTTGTTTCGTCCCAGAACGAACACAAAATTGTCTACAAACTATTACCGAAACCGGAGCACCATCCCAAACTACTTTATTTTCGTAGAAAAACCTTATTTAAAGGCGAAACTTTACGCATTTAAATTCTTATTTATTTTGCTTTAATCGAATACAACGTATTTTTGTTTTAGCCTGACGCTTGTCACATCGATGAATTTTGATTGGATATTAAAAAAGTTTGATTTGAAAAATTTTTGTAATATTTTGTCGGGAAATTGTAATGTGTGATGTATGATGCATAAATAAATTTAATGTATTCATTTCATTTAAGTTTTGTTTGTTGTTCATTTTTATATCTATTTGTTCATATGGTATTTTCCAGCTTTTTCAGAACATGCACCGTTAGAGAATTAAAAACAAAGATATAAAGATATGGTATAGCAATCATAAAAAAATTTCTGAACAAAAATTCGTGAAATCAATATTAAAAAGTTGTAAAATCTGTGTGGTTGAGTCTAGAATGATTTTATTATATATGAAAAATTCGAAAGTTTTCAACAGTATTATATTATGATCAGTAACACTAAGTAGTAGGAATAAATGAGCATGTATGAGAGGAATTATGAATGTGGATGAAGTGAAAGTTGCTTGTTTGGATAGGAATGTTTGGAGGCGACTGATTTCGGGATGATGAAAAGAGTTTGTACCACACTCTTTTGGGTACATGGCGTGATTGTGTATGTATGTATGTATGTATGTAGTAACACTAATAAATAATGTAAATTTTATGATTATATGTAGCCAAAACTAATTAAATAAATTGTAATCTCAGAATTTTACTAATTACTTTTATTAAAAGTGGTACAGTAAGTAAAAAAAAATTAAATTATAAATAAAAACACTTTATTTGCAGTATTTATATGCTAAATAATAAAATATCAAATAAAACAAATATCAGCACATTTAAAAATATAAGTTTGCATGAAAATTAGTTTATAATTTTTATATCATTATTTTTTTTTTTAAATAACAAGAAATTTTTAATATCATAAGAATAGCAAAATATTTTTAAAACTACATAAAATGTATTATTATTCTGGTTATCACAAAATAAAATACAATTAAAAGACCGTACGTTTTCTATAATACATTTTAAAAATTTCCTTTTTTAATTTAAGGATAGTTCTTAACATTGCGAGTGAAACTTTCTTGCGGCGTAGACTATAGTCATTATATTTAACAAATTTTTAACCAAACGATTCACAATGTTGTACAACTACAAAATTCTAACGTTTTATTTTATACGTGCTACAACTCATATAAACTTCTTTAAGGTAAAAAAAAAAAATACCCATCAAAACAACGAAGTAAAAACTTGGTGTAAAGGTCAAAAACTTTGTTATACGTTGTTGTTCCATCAAGTTGTGTTTCGCGCTTGATGTTTTTTCACCTATTTATTGTTGACAAGCTAGCGTTTCGTCCGCTGCCACGTTGTGCTTTTGTGCCCACGTTCCTAGTTAATAATATAAACCGATGTTTGGCCAAACGCGTGAAACCTGCGATGGCAGGAGCCAAAGTGTTCGTTCCTTGTCGATTGGAAACACACGCAATAACGGTTGTTAACGGGGGCGTGCGATAGGTTGCCCGCCTCTGACATGCACTCGTTCACAACGGCTGACGAACAAGTCACTAGGAAAACTCGGAAGATTTTCCCACTTATTATTTTGCCGGAGCAAGTAAGCGGGACTGGTGGAAATCTTTGGGTAGTGATGTTGTTTTTTTTCCTGTTATGAAAAAATAGGGTGTCATTGACTTTTTTATTTGTTATTTTAGTATTAGATGAAATTGTTGTGATTGTGAAGGAAAATATAAATTCAATAGAATTTTTTTCTTATGTATAAGGAAGTGATAAGATATTTTATTGAATAAGTTTTTATAGATATCTATCTCTACTATATGAGGTATCTCATTTAAGCTTCTACATGTATGGATATGTTGAGAATTGTAAATCCTAGTTAGTTATTAGTAAAATACATACATACATACAAGGGTGTGGCACAAACTTTTTTCATCATCCCGAAATCAGTCGCCTCCAAACATTCCTATCCAAACAAGCAACTTTCGCTTCATCCACATTCATAATTCCACTCTCATACATGCTTTTTTATTCCTACTACTTGGCAACTTTTGCTAACGCAAAACACTGTCAATCATACCACACCAACTACTCATCGGACGTCCACCTGCAAACGTATACCATCAAAATCATTCAAATAAATCTTTTTAACAGCAAACGTTCATTAGACATTCGCTCAACATGTCCGAACCATCTTAACTGACTCTAACACTGCAACTTTTGCTACAACATTTTTTTCAATTTCACACTCATCATACACTAATCTATTTCGTACCCGATCTCTCCTATTTACACCACATACCCCACGTAAAAATGTCATTTTCACAGCAGTCATTTTCCGTTTATGCTTCTCTCTAACATACACTAACTTTTTCTCTAAATAACTCTACTTTACCAATTTTGGTAGAGAAACTGTTTACATAAAGCTAGTAGTTTGGTAAGGAGATTTTAGTTTGAAGATTCATTCAGCTTTCGTTTATGTTATTTTCGTAGTGGACCTACTAGATCACCAAGTTCGTTAACTCTTTACTCTTTATATAATTTTTACAATTTATTCAAAGAAAAAAAAATCAATATGTAAAATAATAACCCAACCACACAATATCCGTTTTAAATATGACCAAGCAGACCTCCCTGTTCTGTGTACCCTTATCCGCCTGTCTATGAGTGTGAATATATGAATAACGCGTTAACGCGTCTACCTGACAGAGATGGTAACAATCACCGATGATTGGCAGTCGCGTGTTATGTCCGCACAATTTACGGATTTATCATCCGAATCAGCCATGGACCAAAAAGCACGGATACGGCTTGTCCCATGTCCCGACAAGAGAGCGTTCCCCGTTCCCCCGTTTCCGTTTCGACCGTTCATCAACCGACAGCTTTTCGATTATGTGACCGAACAACCATCGACTTGTGATGACGGAAATTTTAATGGATTTTTCGTTGGGTGTAGGAGAGTGAGAGAGAAAGAGAGAGAGAGAGAGAGTTTATTACGGGTATTGGTAGTGTTAGAGGTGATAAGCGTTGTTTGTCGTAAGCGGAAAAATACAAGATAAAATTTAATCGGCTGCGCGAATTAGGTGAAATATAGGTAATAGAGGAATAAATATGTGGTGTTATTGTGTTTGAAATATTAATGATTAGTTTATGTACAATCATCTAACTAGATTTTAGAATGTGAATAAATCATAATAGAAAACGAAATTTTGCAAAATTTTAGTAAAACGCTTGATATACAGGGTGTAACAGAATAACTATTCCTAATTTTCAGAAATGATAGAGTACACTTAGAGAAACAGTTTTTATTAATAAACTAGTGTCCTAAAATTTCTCGGTGTCAAGATACACTAGATATCGTTAAAAACAATCTTAATTATTACAACATCAAAGAGTAGTTAACTTAAGGAACATTTTATTAGAAATAATAGTGCATTAAACTTTATAAAAATTGTTCGAAGTTACGACCACTATTTTCGATACACAAGTTGAAAAGATATACAATCGACTGCCGAAAAAAAAAAAAAAAAAAAAAAATTTCCGGACACTAGTTTATTAATAAAAAATGTTTCTTTACGTGCCCTTTATCATTTCTGAAAATTAGAAATAGTTATTCTGTTACACTCTCCTGTATAAAATTATACGATAAATAAAAGTGTTAGTTGTTATATTATAACTTTAAAGTTTTGAAATTATTTTAACCTATAAGAATGTATTTTTTAAAATTGAAAAGTTGTAGGATTAAATTTTGTAAAACTTTAAATTTAATTACGATGTTTCGATATACTCCACGTATATTTTTCTGATGTTAATATACGTAGAGTATATAGAAACGTCGTATTTAAATTAAAACTTGTACAGAATTTAATCCTAAAGTTTTTTATTTTATATAATGAGTTCTGAAAGATTTTTGATATACCAATATATTTTTTGTACAAAAAATTTTAATGAACTTTATACATGCAAATTTTTTGAAGAATGAATAAAATTTAAATAAAATAAATTTCTGTGGTTTAAATTTTATTGTAAAATATATTGTATTTTTAAAATAAATATTAATAATTCCAAAACATTTAAGTATTTTACAAAGATAATGGAATTTATTTTGTTTTAAATATTTTGTATGTATGTATGTATGTTATTTCTTTTTCGTTCCTAAAGAATTTAATTTGGTTTATCTTCATTTATTTCAGTACAGATTTTCTCATATTTTATGATAAAAGTAATAAAATTAATAAAAACTTTTTCTGTTTCAATCTACATTAGTTTTCAACAAAAAGTTAGTAGCTTGTAAATTTATTATCTGAACTTTTAGACTTTTACTTTTTTTTTTGTTTTTTAGATATCTCTAAAACTTAATCTTCTGGCACACAACATGCAATAATAAATTTAAAATTTTATCTACATGTAAAAATTTCCACAATATTTGCTTACTTTAACTGATAACATAATTTTTCTTTTTCTTTTCGTGCATATTACTCTTTTCATATTTTTATTTTTGTGTGGTTTACTATACAAAATTAATGTAGAATACTTTTTATTTTATTTGGAATATATAAACTATAAAGTATTATAAAATAATTTTTTTTTTTATTATTATTTTGTTTATTATAAACATTATTTGCATCTTTAGGAAACGATTTTTAGCTTAACTTAGTAAACAATATTTCAGAACTCATAATATCAAAATGAAAATATTTTAGGTTTTAGTTTCGTATAATTTTTAACTAAATTTAGACGTTTCGATATATTGCACGTATATCATCAATAGTAAAATAAATACAAATTATAAAAATATAAACAAACAAAACGTAGAAACAAGTTACTAGGTAACAAAATACAAACTACTAGATTACAAATTTTTTTATAAATATGAATGAAACTAAAGTTGCTTGTTTAGATAGGAATGTTTGGAGGAGACTGATTTCGGGATAATGGAAAGAGTTTGTGCCACACCCTTTTGGGTATTTAGCGTGATTGTGTATGTATGTATTAATTAAAAGAAGTCAAATTTTTTTGTAAATGTCTATTGCTTTTTTATCAATTTACTATTAATATTATTCTGGAATGCAATACAATTCGTTTTAAATAACAAAAAGTTTCATAATTACAAGGATTGGACTATATTTTTTTTTGTTTTTCCAACAAAAACACGCTATTTCTTGACAAAAACTTAGTTAAATTTACTTAAATAAATACATAAATAACATATTTTTGAGTAATTTACTCAAACACATACTATATAATTTTATACTAACCTCGGCAACATGAAAGCTTACAAATTTTTGACTCATAATGTACAGTTTAATATATCGTGCACTAAATACGCTCAGATTTTACATATAATTTAAATAAAAATATATTTTAGAAGTTTATCAAACAACTTTTTTGCATTTAATTTGACATAAATAAATTTTGTATACGTATTTTTAATAATCAATTTTATCTCAGATAACCTGTCACATAAATATATTTTTTAAATAATTTTATATATACTGAGCAACTTTTATTTTTCATATTTATGAATTTATTTAAGCAGTAATATAATAAGAAACATACGTTTAAAATTATTACTAGACATCAGAAATTTTTATCTTCAAACGTTTGGTTATTGTTTAGCTTTGTGTATGATTTAGAGTTATTCTAATTACAGTTACTACAAAAAAAGCTTATGTATATAAAATATTAATTAAATTTTGAAAAAAAAATCTTATTAGAAGTTGAAAATGTTTATATGCTTTTAAACATAAAACTTTTATTATCTTTCGAATTGGATATATAAGGTAATCTAATGGTTTTTGTCATATATAATTAAACTAAGAACTTTAAATGTCAAAACATTGTTTATTGCAAAGTATAAAATTAGTTTACTATACGTAAATGTTTAATAATATTTATATTGATCTTTACTGAAAAGTTATCTACATTATTTAAAAAAGTTTAAATTTAATTTACCTTTTGAAGCAGAATTAAGTAATTTTAATAACATATAAAAACTCTTTATTTAATGTCAGATATATTACGTAATTTTGGGAAAAAATGTTACATCTTTTTAAAAATAAATATATATTTTAATTAAATAATTTACGTTAGTTGTTTAGAAGAAAATATGTGAATGATTTTGAAGGTATACGTTGTTTGCGTGGACATCCTGAATAGATGGAGTGGTATGATTGAGAGTGTTTCCAAGTAGTAGGAATAGAAGAGCATGCATGAGAGGTGTCATGAATGCGGATGAAGCTAGAGTTGCTGGCCCGGATAGGAATGTTTCGGGATAGTGGAAAGAGTTTGTGCCATACCTTTCTGGGTATTTGGTGTGACTGTGTATGTATGTAAATAAGTGTAAGGTTTTTTTTTGTGGAAAGAAAAATTTTAAGACATGACATGCAGTGAAGTAATTTATTTAACATATTATATAACCTGCCGCAAGAAAAGGGATCTTATCTTCTGAAAGCAAATTTTTCAGAAGAGCCAATTAAAGGAATATGTGTCAAAATTTTATATTTTCAGATTATTACATTAAAAGCTTTACCCATAGTTTTTCTGTACAACTAATATCTATTTTTGGTTAATTTTTGTTAACAATTTTATAATTTTTTACGTCATAAAATATACGTATTTTATATTTATATAATGTAAAAATTTTGCTTAAAATAAAATTATATGTAAAATTATCAAATTTTTTTTACAGTCTAGAAAATATTCTTTTCAAAATCGAGTCAATTTATATATTCTGAATTTTTCATATAAATATTAAAAGGGTACAATATTACAATTTCGTAATATTTATGACTGATCAAATAAAAATATTGCAAAATCCAAATAAAATTGATTTTGGAATAAGTTTTATTTTTGAGAAGATCCAATTTGAAAAGTTCGTTTACCAGGCATTTATTCAATCCAATGTAAATTTAATGAAATTGAAATTTTTCGTTTGCAAAGTTTGCATGGAATGTTTGAACCATTAATTTGATTGCCAATTCTCATTTACGAATCGTTTGACAAGTCACTGAGAAAAAAAAAAATAATATTGAATTTTATTTTTAAACGTCTCAAAACATCATTGGTTCGGATTATTTCAGACCTTAGTTTTAATACGCTCTCTATTTTTTCTTTTTATATAAAATATTTTTGAAATAAATATAAAATGTAAGAGAGCAAAGAAATAAACTGTAAAATTGAAAATGTTTAAAATACTATATATTTTTACAAAATGATTTATTGTAAATGTAATCTGTCTCAATTTTATTACTACAAAACAGTAAGTTATAGCGATTTGATGATATTATATATATATATTTTTGTTAAAACTAATAAAAAAAACAAGATTTTCTCATTTCAGCAAATCGTTATTTTTAACGAAAATATTTCAGAATACGGGGTTAATCTTCATGAGTAATGACTATCCTTATGTCCTGTTGAATAATATACTTTTATTGCAATTTTATAATAATTTTGGTGATAATTTAGATAATTAAATTTATTAGGTTTTTTAATATTACAAAACAATTATTTAATGTTTTCAATAATATTTACACGAAATACAACTATTATTTTGTTTCTAGTGAAATTGTAAATGTTTGAAACAAATAAAAAAATATTAAATAATTACTTAGTATTAAGATTCTACATTGTAGTTAAACAATGTTTCTTTAGTTTTTGTAATCAAGTTCTTCAAAGCAATTTTCATTAAAATGTTTTTCAATTTAATTTTGTTTAATGAAATTCTTTACGAAATCATTCACTCGTGTCTCATTACTTTATTGCAGAAATATATTAATTTTCGTACTTAGGAACAAGTTACAAAGTTTGTAATGTTAGATAAACAAATATACTGGTATAATATATTTCAGATATTTATTTTAATCCTTTAGAAAAACATTTTTTTATGATCATTTGAATGAAAATTATTTTAAGCATTTTAAAAAAAGTTTGAAGATAATATTATGTTTACTTTATCATTTATGCTTAATGAAGTGCATTTGAAGTATACAATTTCATAGTAATTTGCTTCTTCCGGTTATAAAATATTTTAAAACAAATATTTGTTTTAAGAAATAGGTCATTTTTCTTGGATATTATATGGCTAATGTAATTATAAGTAAATAAATTTCACTGTATTGCGGACTATTCTATAATCAAATTACTCAATTTAAATTGAACTAAATACAATGTGTTTTTAAATCTGATTTCAAAATCAATATGTAGTAAAGTATCTGATTTATTTTAATTTTTGTATAATATTAATTTTCGAAATTTAATTGAATAAATTTTATTGTCTTTGAAGAAAATAAACCGTATGTATAAGATAAATGCAGAGTTTGTGTTATAATCGTAACGTTTTACCAATATTCTAGCAAACAACAATTTACAAACAAGTTTCTTTGTTCATTTTCACTAAAAATATATATTTACAAACTTTTAAAATGCAAAGTTGTATTAGTATTTTTGTCGCTAGAATATAAAACTAAATTTTGCGATACATTTTGTCGAATTTGATTCTTTTGTGTGTGTGTGTGTGTTGACATACAAACATATGCGAACATACTTACATAAGTACAGCATACGTGGTACAACATACATAACAATAAACGCATTCTTGTGGCCAGGGAAAAGGAAATCGTGGAAGTATACGGTCTCTTTCAACAGGTAAGCCCTTTGGGGATTTGCACTCGAAAAAAAAAAAAAAGAATGAAACGCAAATAAAAATATGTTGAAATGTTCAAATGCTCCTCGACACAAAAATCGATAGGCTAACAAATTTTTCATGAATATTATATTGTATATATGTATTTGTCCAGAAGTGTGGAATTAACAAGAAATTGATTGGCTCCAATTTCGACTTCAACTCATAATTCTTTTATTTGACTCCGACTCCGATTTCCACTTTTAGTTCAATTATGATTTTTATGTTTTATCATATTAAATTAACTACAAAATATATTGAATTTATGGAAATTAAGCAACAGTTGTAATTTAAAAAATTATGTTTGTGTAACTTTCCTAGGTCTATTTATATTCCATCTTGCTATTTTATAGTATCAATTAATTTTCAAGATATTTCTAATTAGTTTGAAAGCAAAGGAAGCATATAATTAACAACCATCTCGGTGGGTTTGCAGGGAAATCAATTTTAATAACGTCTAAAAATATCAATATCTTTGTTAGTTTTATTCTAATAGTTATTTTCAATATAATTTTATATTATAAATAATAAACTATATAATAATAAACACAGAACGGTAATAATTTTTTATGTGTGTAACAATTCAATTAATTTTTTACGTGTATGAAAATTCAATTTTAACTTCTTTTTACATAGGCAATATAGTAACGTAATATCAATATTGTGATTTTCTTGAAAAAAAAATAAATTATGTACGAAAAAAGATTGAATAATGAAATTCATTTTAAATCCTTCCAAAAGATTTTTGGCTTCTTCTTTCACTGACTTTAATTAGAATCTTTTCATATTGATATATATATATATATATATATATATATATATATATATATATATTATTGCCTTATATCAACCTGGCGAACGAACATTATTTTATACATTATACGTAATTAAATATCTTTCGAGTAGTATTTGTATTTAAATACTTTTAAGTTTAGTATTTTGTATTTAAATACCTTTTAAAAATATTTTAACCAGATCTGGATATATTCTAGAAACTGTGTAACGTCTCAGCCTGTCTTGGTATTAAGTTACCTTACAGGTACAACAGTTTGTAATATGTATGTATTTCATGTTCGATGAACCTTTTTTAAAAAAATTCACCGAACTGACGTTGTTTGGGGAGAAATAAATTCAATATAGACGGCCAGGGCCAATAAGGTTACGGGGGCTTGAAGAGAAATATACTACACATCATCAAGGAGAATCATGTACTAGGTTAAAAACTTACCTGGGCCTTGCTGCTCTCTCTCCTGCTTTTGGTCCTGCTTAGCTTGACTTGGTCCTGCTATCCTGCGCTACTTGATGGTTGATGGAGGGGTGGGGAGCAATGTTGAAATGCGCAGGACCGGAATCAATATTATTATTCATCAAATAAATCGGATTTCGTGCTGGGAATTTTTTTCTTATATTGAATCTGAATGTGGTTAATATTAATGTTTCGAAAAATCTTGCCGAATATTTGATTTATTTTTTATTATTAAAAAATTTAATTTAAAATTATTTTCTATTCAGAAAGAAAATGATGAATGAAAAAGATAAAAGAATATATGTGAATAATTTTGAAGGTATAGGTTTTGCAAGTGGACATTCGATGAGTTGATGGAGTGGTATGATTGAATTCGTCATCGAGGGGTTAAATAAAAGGTTTTTTTTTATTTTTTAAAAATATTACAGATACCGTACATAGAACTATTTTTTTTTTTCTTTTAGTCAAAGTGGTAATTATTAATATCTGTAAGTAAATCGGAATCCGCATTGATAGCAAATAATGTTAGACCGACGCATGAAATGCAATATCAATATATTAATATATTTTATTACAATTTTCAGTTAGAAATTTACTTTTAGTTGTTACTTAATTATTTTAATGCTCGATTAAATAACTTAACCAAGTTGTTAGTTAACAATTAAATGATGTACACCTGTTACAAGAAAATATAGATGATTTTTAGAGAAAGCCAGTCCTGTTTACATGTATATTTCTGAGGACAGAAGCTAAATTTTATTCTGTTGTGTCATTGAAAAACTAGACTTAATTAAGTTACATATATTTTTCACGTATCAAAAATTTACATAAAATTTTGTATGCATTTTAAATTCAAATATTTTAACTGAGAAACTTTTTAACACCTTAAAATAATGAAATTATTTTTATATATTTATAAGTATAATAAAACGTATTACTTAAAACATTTATTGGATAGTAAAAATAGTACATTTTTAATAATAATTTTTCCTATTAGAAATAGACGACTCAATCCTCTATAGGAGTAGCGGTCAAGTCTGTTATTGACAGACAGAAACTTTTGAGGTTAGAAATAATAACGATGCGTTGACACTTCCTGCGTGGGTGTGTGTGGCCATCATCAACCACAAACCACATACTATACGGCACACAGAATAGAGCAGCGCAGTTCCCATGTGATAAGGGGACAACGCAATTTAGACCTCGCGATGAAACTGATATATATATATATATATATATATATATATATATATATATATATATATATATATATATATATATGAAATAATGTTATTAAAGGTTCACTCACTGTCGTTGCTAGAACCAAACATGTACAATATAACGGAATTATCAATTGCTAACTAGTCACTTATTGATCTAGATGATGCACAATTATTGATTATAGATTATTGTAATTTATTTTATAGAAAAATACTTTCTTTTAGAAATAATCAAAATATTATCAATGCAGATGATGAATTAAGAAGTCTAAATTTAGTTTATAAAATTTTATTCACATGTATTTTATCTATCCGTAACAATAATACTGAAAAACTAATTTAATCAGGTATACTTAAAATTTTAAAAACTATTGTAGTAAAACCAGGGAAATAGGAGAAATGGTTATTTGATTCTATTAGATTATCTGTTTATAAAGTTGCATTGATATTATGTAAGCAGTACTCTTTTTTCGTATTTCCTTGATGTAAGAATACAAGCATAATAATAATAATAAGGCAGGGTTTACACCTTATATACATTCAATAATTACAATACCATATAATAATATCAATTACTAATGTCTTTGAAAATATTCATTAATAGAATAATAATCTTTATTAATTAACATTTCTTTTAATTTAAATAAACACTGAGAGTTCGTAAGATTAAATGAATCAGACAAGAATGAAACATATGTTCTTCAGTAAGTCACAAAAACAATGAAATATTTAAAATTGCTTAGTTAGGCAACTTTTATTTTTCGCTATATTAATCACAAAGATAAATAATTGCAGACAAAACTAGGATTCCCATACATGACTTTCTGGCATAGAAAAATTATAAATAATTATGCTGATATAACATGTTCTTGTTTTGAAAAACAAAAAGAAAATTACGACAAGAAAATTTATATTCTTTTACCAGAAGTAACTAAGAAAAATATGATAATAAATTCACTTGAAACAGAAATAAAGATGTCAGGAATTATAGCATATAAAAAAAGAAAAACAAATTTTTTGGAATCAGTAACTAAAAGCTTTTTAAGTGCTTGCAAATTCTGACAGTTTTTGAAAAATATTAAACAATAAAATAGAATAAGAAGAAAGTAGATATATTTGTATTACTACGAAATAATGTTTCATAATTTTTATATATTTTCTTTATATCAGAAAAAATAATATTCTATTTCTAGTAATAACAGATATTTTCTTATTCTCTAATTAGTTACTCTAGGAATATTATATTTTAGTAATATTGACTTATTAACTTAACCTGAATCTGTTTCAGTTTTTGTAACTATCTTAAATTAACATTTTTTAAAATACATATAGGTAAATTAAATATTTCAAATTTGTAGATCATATGCTAAAAAATATTAATAAAATTTGGATAAATGTATATTATTTCAATTTAAATAAGTATATTCTGCTTGTCTGACAAAAATTTGTATTTTGTATTAAAAATTAATAAAATTTATTTTATTTAACTGTGTGATAAATTTGAAGTAATAATACATTTAAGCTTGTGATTTTATTGCCGAATGATGATTAAATAATTAAAAACATGTATTTTTTGAATAAATTAGAAATTACGATTAAAAAACATTTAAAAAAAATTATCTGTATTTTTCAATAAAAATTTGTGTAGGCACCTCAAATATTTTTTTCAAAATTTTTACAAATAAAGTAAGTTTATCTGAAATATTTTCGTTATTATTTAGTTTGACCTAGCATCAAACATTTTCGTTATTTTCAAAAAATTAGTATTAATTTTTAATTAATTTTTTTTACCACATGGTTATTATGTTTACACTTGTATATTTACACATGCAAACGAAAACAATAACATAAAATTACGTTAGTAACCAAATATACTGAAATTGCTTTCGTATTTCACATTAATAGAAATTTAATAACACACCTGATTAGTCGTAAATGCAATGTGATATATGCATCAAATCCATTTCATTTGTCATTCAAATTAAAACAAATGAACGAAGCGATAAAATAGATGCAATTCAGTATTCGATGAAAGAATTATCATTCAGTTGTATTTTCAATTTGTATCTCTCGTCAGTCCATATCAATTATTATCAGTCGTGCATTGTGTTGGGAGAAAAAAAATTTATCTCAAAACGGCAAGTCAACTGGAGTTAATTCAAAGTGCAGCCTGAGTAAATTAAAAACAAGATTAATATCATCAAATATGGTACTATGGCTTGCTTATTTGCAACAGAATATCAGGGGCGGATTAAGGAGTGAGCTAGCTGAGCTGCTATTTGTTGTTTTCCAATATTTTACGAATCCTCAAATTATTTAATTTAATATTTAAAAATAAAAAAACTTGATCCACCACTGCCAAAATATAAGTTGATTTTGTATGTAATCCAATGGCCGACCTGGCTAAACTATTATCTACTGTACACTCTCTGAATATGCAATCAGGATTTTGCTATTTAGTTGTGTGTTATGTGGTATTTGAATACGTATTATATAGTGATTATACAATGCGTTGAATGTTTGGCAACCAAAATTAGAGTAATTAATTTTTTAGAATATGTACGGACGGACACGTATTAAGTCGTCATTGTTATTTTCAATCACAGTTTCAAAGGTAGAAAATATTAATATATTAAAATAAAAAAGTTTTAGGTTTTAATTCTGTATAATTTAATTAACTATCGATATTTTGATATACTGCACTTACATCATCATGAAGAAAAATACAAAAAACTGAAACCTAAAGCTTTTTTAATTTAATGTATGTAATAACGGTTATTACTTATGAACTGCAAGCTAATGGAATTTAAACAAATTAAATTTAGCAATTAAAATTAAAGAATCAACTGTTTTTAGCATAATGTCCGTCTCTGTCGATCTGTGGACATGTGTAGAGCAAATTTAGCTGAAGGGATTGTTATAAAATTTCATATTTACGCTTCGAAAGTGAATATTTTAATTTAATTAGCGATTTATCATAGGTCATAAATTAAATCATAAAGTTATAACAAATTTTTATAATATGATATGTCTTTTAAATAATAAATGACAAATATGTAGAAATATGTAACAGCAGGAATGAAACGAGCGTGTCCTGCAAACAGGTGTCCATTGCGTTTCCAGCATGCACAAGACTTTGTTTGGGTTTTGTTACTGCTATAAATATCGCTCGAGCCGCGCGTCCGGGGATCGATCCCGGGAGCTAGGGGGTTGCTTGTCAGTCGCAAATCCCTACTCCCTGTATTTCTCCCTTTCCCGCCCGGGACCTCGAACCCGAACCGAACCGGTTCATTCGTCGCTTGCAGCAGGCAGCCAACGAGGAGGCCTTTCACCGCAGGCTATGGAAACAGGTTTCGCTGTCGCGCCTCTTTGCCTCTCGCCCAACCGCTATCATCTAGTATGTGTTGAATTGATGGACGGGTGGAGGGTGGGAAGGGGGTTGTTGGTGTGCGTTCCATATCCTGCGTTTGGCGTTGCGTTCCGCTGTTCGCTCTTTGCGCCCGGCTGTCAAGCTGAACAGCAGCACCATGGAATACGTCCCATACAACAGGTCTAGCACACTTCTGATAAGAAATAAGCACACACATCCACACCCCTTCACCACCGTATTCCTCTACGTCATTGCCAATGATATTTCACAAATTGATTCGCTACCATCTTCTACGGTCCGATATGTCTCTACACATTTGTTCGAGATATTGTGACTAATTGTGCCTTGTATTTTTGATAATATTGATGAATATTTTTATATACTTGGACACATTAATTCTCACTTAAAACACAAACATTCAATAGTAATTAATTCAATATTTATGACAATATTACTTATGCAGTACAAACTTGATAATATATGATGTCTTTTTAATTAAATTTATTCTCAATGAATATGGTGATTTAGTTATAATTAAAGTTTGTTTAAGTTAACATTGATAATGTTAAATGATGACAAATGACATTATTGAATTTGCTAAACATTATTTGTTTTATTAGTTTATTATTTTATCGCTATTTTATTGAATTTGAAACAAAGATGAATTGAAAATATTAAAAAAAAGTTGACAATACGACTAATTTTAAAAACAAATTATCATTTTGTTAATTATATAATTAGTTAAAACATTTTATATTAAAGCTACAAAAATAGTATTTATTTTAATGATATGTATGTGAAACTTTTAAAAATACTAATAACCAATTTTTTTTTATTAACAAAAAAAAAACAATTTATTTTGTTACGAGTATATCTAATATGTACATATATTTAGAAGATTTTTTTTTTAATTAATTCCAATTATTTACATTCATTATCTAGATATTTTTTTGTTCTGATATCTATTATTTCATCTAGATAATATAAAAATACTGCATTATTTATATTAATTTATTTATCTGCCTCAATACTGACTTATTGAGTTTTTTTTTTTTGAAACTTAGTCATGATTTATTTAGTTTAATTTTAAATGTATTATTACTAATTTATTTTACAATTAGCTTTAATTAACAAGGTGACCAATCTTTCCAATTTTTTTCAATAGAAATCAAGTTATAAAATTATTATCAAATTATTATACTTCTAATATTCCTGTATTGCAAATTATTTCACAAGCGCTTTGATCATGCGCAAAATAACGTATTTAAATAGAATTTGACAAATGCAGTCACGTAATTAATTTTACTAACAAAGTTAACTAGATTTTAATGCAAGCTTTTATAACTATAATGAAGGTAATCAAAAAGTTAAATCTGTTTCTAAATTAAAGTTAAATGTAAAAGATTATTTATGAAATAAAGAGATGTTATGAAAATTATGAAAGTAATTTATGTTATATATCCTCAGTCTAAAAGTAAAAATCATTAACTTAGTAATTTAATTATGAATAACAAAAAAAAGTGAAATTCTGTATATAATTTTGCTGTAAACAGAAATACTAATCAAAAAATATTAATAAAAAATCAGAAAATGGTTATTTATTTATCTTAATTTAGTTTTCAGAAAAATTATACCTAGTGATTTTTACTTTGAAACCGATCATATTATATTTTGATTTAGTATATTTTATTATTATTGAAAAATAATAGTTTAGCATAATTTAGTTTTTCAAATTTTACTTGAAATTTTAAAGCTTTTATCTAGTTCTGAATTAAATTTAATATGTATTCTGTAATACTAAAAATGTTATGTTAAAAGATGTCTTTTCATTAATTAGCTCTGTTCCTCAATTTTTCATTTCATTTGGCCGTAATCTCATTTCAATCTCTCGCAATCAGTGATCGAGTTCTTGTACGATAGCCATCGAACATCAATTGAATTCGGTCAAGAGGAACGTGGATTTTTGTTTGAGAGCTTATTAGTTTTGGCTTTTTGCAAAGGTATACTCAAGCTCTTATGTACAAATAGAGCATGGAAATATATGACAAGTGCATAACGGTACCCACATCTGATTAGTTCGTTTTTCTGCTCGCGGTCATTTAATGAAATTACGTTTCAGGAAGCGTTAGGTATTAAAAATATTGTATATCTGTCACATTTTTGTAATTTTTCTATGTAATAAACATATGGGAATACAATAATTATATTTCTATTATGCATATTTTGGCCAAAAAAATATTTTAAATTATTAAATATATAAAAAGAGAAAACTAATTATAGTTTTATGAAATAAATTTTTTAAACAAATATTACAAATACAATTTTAACTACTGATTTAGCGATATATATATATATATATATATATATATATATTTATATATATATATATATATACATATATATATATATATATATATATATATATATATATAAATAAATTGTTATTATTATTAAAATTACAAGCAAATATTTTTAATAGTAGGAGAAATTTTTTCGGAGTAATAATAATTATTTTTGTATTCATAGTAAGGTAATATTATTTGACATGCAATAAAATGTTTTTTTATTCATTGTATTGGTACTATATGTACAAACACAAAAAATATAAAATATTGTTATTAATTATTTATATTAATAATATTGCATAAAAATCAATATCTGTTACGAGTATATGTCATTTATTCATACACAAAAAATGACGACATTAATTTGAGCAGAAAAAGCTATAAACATTTTTATGATAAATGTTAAAAATATTGACTGACAAAATTCGTCACGTACAGCCTTATATAACACATTGAATAAAAAAAATTGAAAATTTTATAAATGACTAATACTTATGCAAATTAATAAAAATTTATAACTATAATACATAACTTAATTTGATTTGAATAAAGATTACCTTTTACTTGAAAGTAAATACAATATGTTAATAAAACTAATATGGTTAAATATTATATCTTTCTCAGAAATGTTTGCTATATTCCGAAGTATTTATTTACTATTTCATTATAAAAATTTATATTTCTTAAGTAGTGACACAAATCAATAAAATTACAATATATATATATATATATATATATATATATATATATATTAGATTATCGAAAGCAATTGAAATTATTAAAAATATTATTAATATATGTAACAGTACAATAACAAATATTTGAAAGAAATTGTTAAAGAATGAACAAAAAAAGACATTTTCATAATAAAATATGAATGCAGCTTTTAGTATAGTTCTGTTGCATGTTGAATCAATATTATGTTTTATTATATTTATTTGTATGAAGAGCTTTTTATTGAAAATCAATAATTGTAAATTTGTTAGAATATAAAAACTTAATGATTTTCTTTATCTCCCTATTTCCGAAAATATTTAAATTGTTTTATATATATATATGAGTGTCCGAAAAATAATCGATAATTTTACATCGAGAAAACATCAGAAATTATATTTTTTGGTTGTTTTTACAAAAGTAACAGGCCCTCTACACGGACACTTTATCTATATATAATATTTTAATTTTTTATAATTGGAGATGTAATCCAGATTTGTAAATACTAAATAATTTTGATCATAATTAAATTGCTGTTTACATTATAGATAATAATGTAAATAAATGTTTGCCATTAGCATTTTCAATATTAAAATAATAAATTTATATATAAGCATTATACTCATACACAAATTATTTTGTTATTTATATTGTATGAATTAAAAGCGCTATGTTTTAATTACCATTTTTGAAATAAAAACAAATTGATTCTATCTGGAGAAATTCATCAAAAACACAGATACAATGAAATAGAAAAATATTCAGTTATTTCTTGGAGACCAATTTCACTCATTATATCCGTAAAAAATTCACAAAGACATTTGAATTATCGATTGACAATTATTAAACAGTGCAATTGTATCAGAGCGGTTCAAATATATTACAAAATTTTTTATTTTTGATATTAGACGATTTTAATGAGTTTGTATTTTATTCCTATTTCAATTTCAATAGAATTGAATTTTTTTAGCATATTACTATTGGTCACTTAAAAAAAACATATACATACATACTATTTTGTTTATCTATTTTTAGGCAAATCAAATATTGAAAACCGATCTATAACTATTTTAATCAAGTTTTCATTAATTCAAAGTAACTGATATTTGATAATTGATAATTGATTTAGTTTTAGTGGAGATTTTAATATTACTTAATGATATAAAAATTGTACCAAACTTAATTTTAATTTTTGTAAAACTTGAGACAATATTCACGAGAATAATTATCAGCAGTCACATTTTTTTTGTTGTTGTTTAAAAATAAGACCCACGTTTGATTACCGGCTTAAACTACACAGCCAATACATAACCATCCAATCTCGAACAGTCTCGATTACAAAATTGAACTGATTATCGTGTTATTAAAGTACTTATACGGGTACAGCGTCGCGCAGTATATGCAGTTTACATCCCATCTGGTTTTAAACAGCCCGACTACATCAATTCCACGGGTAGTTGAGCAGGACATACGAGAACAGATTCTCATCAGCCGGGAAATGCATTTCCCAAGCCCCAGCTTCAGTCCCCGTTTTGCTGCGGCCTTGCATGTTTATTAAACACCTGTTGTCGCTATACAGCGAATATAAAGCGAATGTAGAGAGCGCTGCTGTGTGGGAAAAACGGGAACAAGTTTTACTAGAGCGAAATGATTCGACGACCAAACTTACAAGGACAATTTGCGAATTTTGCTCGATTAAATTAAATGGTTTAAGGTTTAAATTGTGTATAATTTTTATTAAAATTCGATGTTTCGATTTATTGAACAGAAATCTTTAGAAAAATAAAAATAAATAACAAATAAACAAACATAACTAGGAAATTAAAACAAAGAGATTTGTTTAAGTTCAAAGTCTTTACACTGATTGATATTATCTATATAATTCTGTAAATAGTTGGCATAGTTATGTTAAGACAATTTTGTTTTTAGTTACCATGACTACAGTAGTTGTTGTTATACTCAATAAATTATATTCCATAAATTTATTTAATACTAGCTTTCATGGCGATCGGATGAATGCTATAGTAATGCATAAAGGACACACGGACAAACACACATACACCGGTTTATATATATATATATATATATATATATATATATTTAAAATTTTTTTGATTGTGACGGCGAAGCAGCCAAAACAGTAAGATGAATTGATAAATTGGATAAACAGTTTTATCTCTAAATTTCTCTATAATTTTTCGGCTCTATATTAAGATAACGAGCATATATGGAAATTCTGTTGTTTTTTTTATGCAAACACTATAAAACATTTACAACATTTTTTTATAATAATCTATTTCTAGTGAACATATAATAGCATATCCGTGTCAAATGAAAGCAAATTGTCAGGTGTGTATATCTATCTATATATATATATATATATATATATATATATATATATATATATATATATATATATATATATATATATATATAGACGATGACGGTCAATTCTATGGTGGTTACAACATTTTTTTTTTTTAATATTCTACTGAGTGTCAATAGTGTCAACGATTGAATAAAATAAAAAATGCTTGTCATTAAATAATATATTTAAATAAAAAATCTAAAAATTTTAAACTTTGCTATTATATGCATTACAAATTAAAAACCAACATATCTTAATGATGATCTAACAATATTTATTGTCAGATCTGTTAACCTCATACTTAAGATCAAAATTGAAAAATCGAATTAGTGGAGCAAATTTTCCTGGTAAGCAACGCACAAACGATCAAATAATTTTCCCCTGTCGGCTTGTATTAACGTCGTGCTGTACGACGAATTAAACACGACTCTTTAAGGCAAAATATTTAATTGACTTTTCGTTCCTGCCTTAACGAAAATTCCGGACCCCAAACTCCGGGCGGCGCACGTTTACGAGTTTTATGTTTTGATGAATTTCGTTATTTATTTTAGGGAAATTAAAGTGAAGCGTTTTTAGATGTTTAGATTTTAAGCTGGTTTAGACGATTTTATTTTATTAAATCAAAACAGTTTTTTTTTTTAATTTACTGAATTGAATTTTATATTTTATATGTATTAATGTTTATTTGATTTTTTGCAAAGAATATTTTGTTAGCTTGGAGTAGAACTTAGTTCTTTATTACCGACCGTCATATCACATATCATAAGGGTAAATGAAGAGATCACTATTTTTGATTTATTTATTCATGTATTTTTAAATTGACATCAATCGTCATTTTATATTTAATACTCAAATGATATTATGTAGATTTTATAATAATATAAATTGTAAATTGATAAATTATACTTAGATGTTATCGAATTTTATAAAGTATTTATATGTAGAGTACTTATTTATAAGTTTGTTACAACTTTTATTAAAGTTGATACTTGATACGATATAAGAATTTTAATACAGATATTAAATAACTTTTTAATATTTTACGGTAGTACTTTAAAAGTGCAATTTTCTAATACAGATTTTATTAACATAATTATGAAACAACATCTGTTTGCGATCATGTTATTAAACTTTAATCGAAATCTCAGAGTGTTTAATGAAAGTTGCAAATGTATCTCAATTAAACGTACCATGTACAAATACAGAATATTGAATAAAAATAATTTAGTAATATATATATATATATATATATATATATATATATATATTTTATTTTAAAAGTTTTTTATCATCATAAACAATTAAGTTAAGAAAACATGATAAAATAGTTGTTAAAAATTTTTATAGATTATTTTATGTATTTTACATAAATTTAATTTTCTGCACTTTTATTACTTATAAAATGCTTAAATTATCCAATAAACCCTTTACAAAGAACAATAAAATTTTATTATCCGAAATAAATCAGAATAAATTGCAGAAATAAACACTAACCATTTAAATGATACATTGGCTAGCGCTTCTCACACATTTACCCTAAGTTTTGATCTTACTGCTTTTTCACGGCACCACTCTTTCCTGAATCAAACCTTAGCAAACCATACCAAAAACCAACTACACATAAACCGTAAACCATTAGAAATTGCGCGCATCAACCACTTCTTCTTATTTATAATTAATATCGCAGTAGGTTGCGAGCAAGTGCCAGCGCGTATTCAATCGTCTGATAGGTTGATTATTAATTTACACAGTTTTCTCGCGTATACAGGGTGTTTTAGAAAGAATAATTTTCTCGAGATGAATCTATATTTTGAAATAAAGAAGATCTTTCATATAAAAAAAAGTCTCAAAATATATTACACACAATCACACAATGTTCTCATAAAGATGTGGTAGAAACTCTTTTCATTTATAGTTTCAAATATCATTCAAATGTACAATTAAATTCTAGATTTTAATATTTTTCTATCTAGAATATTAGATTAAAATTTTTAGAATATAGAAATAAAAATTAATATATTAAATGTATAAAACAATACTTTATTTAAAATGATATAAAGCTATACCGTAACGATAAAACTTTACTTTACGGTTACCAAATGTATTTATAAGTACTTGAAACTTTACAGACTATTATTCAGCATATTTTGTGTATATAAACCACGAAATTTTAGTGCAGAAATTTAAAATTCATACATTTTTTTACAGCAATTATACGTGATATAAAAATAATTTCAAATTTCGGTTTTGTTTAAAAAAAATCTGCTGTGGCCACCACAGAATCGAACGTCATCGTATTAAAAAATTTATGGAATACAAATATTTATATGACAACTACTATAGTCACGGTAACTAAAACCAAAACTAATAATACTCAAAAATATTGAGATTTTATATTTTTCTCAAAATTAAACTGGTTAAACTGGCCAGTCATTGATGCATAGCCTAACAAACCGATTTAATGACTTAGTAACTTGTGAAATTATGGAAAAAATATAAAATCTCAATATTTTTGAGTATTATTATATTAAATTTCACAATGACAATATGAACATTTATTTGTTCAAGGTTTATTACTAAATACAAAACTGTCTTGACATAAATATCCAACCTATTTACAGAATTATATATATTACAAAAATATGAGAAATTATAAAAAATTATTTACTTGTACCGTAAAATGTTCCAAATAAAAGTTAGATCTTGTTTAGCACTTTTTGTTACATAATTTTTTTCGAAATATTTTTCTCTCTCTCTTGTGATTCATAAAACACATAAAAGTGACATTATCAAATTACCACTTCCGGTTGGCAGATCTTTACCAAATGTTTATAAAATTGAGATATTCACTTTAGAAGCTTAAATATGAAATTTTATAACAATTCGTTCAGCCGCATTTACTGTACACTATAAATACAGTTAATTTGTGATATTATAAACTTAATTTTTGTCTATCTGTACAAATTTCGATATGTTAAATTTTGTATGATTACAATACCACCCTTATCATATGTGATATGCTGTCGGTTAAAAGTTATTTAATTTTATAATATCGGTTAACAATATTTACAAAAATATCGGTTAACTAGTTTATTTTACAAGTTTTAAGCCCTGCTGAAAATAAAGTTCAACTTTTTTTTAATACATCCTGTATATACTGACAGACGAAGAATGATATGTAATACGAATAGAACATTTTATTCAACGTTCGATGAAGCCACCGTTGGGGTTACGTTTTGAAGAGCAACTTTAGTATATATATATATATATATATATATATATATATATATATATATATATATGTCTATCCGTCACTATGTCTGTCTGTCTATTGAACTATCAGTGTGTAGATGTGTATAGTTGTCAGCGCTGGATGTTGTTTCTGTTATGAAGATTATCTAGGTTTGATGATTCGTTCCTTATTTGTCATCGTGTCAGTTGATCATTGGAAATAAATTTGTTCAATGTCTCTACTCTTGGATTTATAATATAAAATGAACGAAACCGACCTAGATTCTATTTTTATTTTTTAATATGTGACAGGAGCTTTTATAATATGAGTTTCTTATTGATTAAAATCAAGATTATTTTTAAAAGGAAAATAACTGCTGTGGAAATGAGATTTTTACTTGGTGTATGTGGTATAACTAGAAAGAATCGAGTACGAAATAGATTAGTGTATAATGAGTGCGAAATTGAATGTTTTGTTTATTTATTATTTATCTTATTTGCATTTTTCATGATGATAATGCACGTTTAGTGTGTCAAAACATCAAATTTGTAATTATAATATAACAGAATTTAAACCTAAAGCTTTTTATTTTAAAGAATATATTAGTTACGGCCAAAACTTAGAATTTTATTAATTTTTAAGATAGGTAAAAAAATCATTTGTAATTAGTTCAAAGTTCTGTATTAATATTTATTAATAATCCACGTTTCGACGTACTTAACGTACATTTTTATCAGAAAGAATGATACAAATGACATACATATACTAGGTAACAAAATAAATTACTAGTTACTATTAACTTGTTTCTATTATTTACTGTAAATGTTATTTGTATTATTTTTCCTGATAAAGATATACATTAAGTACGTTGAAACGTCGATTATTAATAAATATTTATACAGAACTTTAACCTAAAACCGTTTTATTTTAAAATGATTGCAATTATTGAAATATTTGAGAATACCGGGCCTTAATAGAATTAGATAATATCTATATTTTATTCTCCAGTATCACTTTACAATAAAATTAATAAAGTATAGAATATACATAAAACTACATAATTATAATTATTATTTAATATTAGAGCAGCAAAATGCTTTTGTATGAACAGTCGGATAAAATATAAAATATTAACGAGAAACAGATATGAAAGACTTCCGTGTAAAGAGGATCACTCATTCTTCGTTACTCTTGCATTTTACGTAATTATGTATTTATTCAAATTATTCCGTATATGAAAGTAACATTAAAGTCAGAAAATGTAATTGTACACTCGGTATAAGCGAGTGCTGAATGTGCATAGAAATGGGTTATATTTGGCTGCATTTTACTGCACTTACAATGCGAAACAAATAGTACTTCATTTTTAGATTGAAAAGGGAAAAAATTGGAAAACATTTTTTTTTTAATGTACATATTTACCTTTTCAGAATGGTTGTTATTGACAACTGATATGTAATGAATATTTTTGAAAAAAGTTTATTGTTTTGCATACAGATTACTAATTTGAATATTACAAAGAACAGTTTTTAATCATTTTCACAAAAAATTTCAAACAATGTTTTTAACAAAATAAGTACCTATGATGTATAAAATCTGAACGGACTTAAATTATGAATTGTTAAAATTGTGAATAAGCAAAATATTGAAATGAAAATTTCAATATAACATAATATCAATATTTTTAAACAGTTGACGAAAACAGCACTTTTGCACAGAAAAGTGAGGTGAGAATACGGGCCTTTGTCTATATGATATTTTTTCATAAATATCTCAATGTAATATGTTACTTCTGCTTTAAGGTATTCATATAATACTTTCAATTTCATTTACATTAAAAATAATTTACACAAACACACACATACATTATTATTACATACATACATGCACAATCACGTTATTTACCCAAAAAAGTGTGACATGTATCCATAGCAATCGTCAAAAATTACACCATTACACTAACCTAACCACACCAAGTTTAAATAAAACTGTTATTTTAAACAATAGCAGAGACATAATACCAAACATTAAACTTAAGATTAAACTTTGTTTATGGTAAGTTTAAATTAAGGTAGAAAACTCAGAACTTAAACAAAAATACGTAATAATACGAGATAATGCCAATTTTAAACTGCAGTGAAAAAAACCGCAAGATTAAACTTCAGTTTAAGTATAAACTAAAGTGAAAAACTTTAAGTCTGAGTATCTGAAAATAAGCGTATTTTTAATAAACTTTAAATAATATTCGTCACTTGTATTATAAACAACAGTTTAGAAAACTAAATTTCCATATTTCTGTACTTAAGTGAATAAATTTTACAGCTAAATGTACCTCATATATCAAATAATATGTCTTTTACCTACAATAGCAGTGGTGCCAACATAATATCTTTATAGAGTCACAAAAAGTGATAAAAGTAATAAAACTGATACCTTCATACACTTAACACTTAACACAAACATAATTTGAATAGTATAATTAAAATCAATTTATATCGATACCATGTAATTAGGGATCATATAGTGTATGAAATTTAATTTAACGTAATCCATTATTAATGAATATTTGTTTTCTAGATTTCGCTAAAATTATATACTTGAATAAAATCAATATCCGCTTAATTTTAATGAAATCTAAAATGATGTTTTCAAAAGGGTGCAAAATTCAGATTAAATTTTTTAACATAATTCTGTTTTAATTACTTTTCTGCTGTCATAATCTTCTTTGATATTAAATAAATCAATATAGGTCGCATTTCGACTTTCGAAAAATATTGAAATTTATTGCATACACTTATTTCTGCATTTTTTTTGCTACCTACTATGAGAAGATAATAAATTAATATATTTACTCTTTCTATCAAACGTGATTTGAATAAATTATATATTTTAAATCGTTTAAAGTTTTAACTTTTAGCGGCAGAAGAAAATTGAAAAGTTTCGAACGCATCGTTCGACAGAATTTCAAGCAGAATATATTTCCAAAACTTTTTACGATTATATTAAAATTGTTGCGAATAATTGATAACTTCGTCTATAAATACAGTTTCTTTTTTCAAAATTCTACTCTTCATGTATTTTAAATTTTACATAAAATATCTATATAATAAATATTCTATAAAAAAGTAACCATAATTCATATTTGTTTACATTTCTGATGAACAGAGACAAAAAAATTAAAAAATTGAAACGCGTTAAAACAGTTGTAGTAACATGTTTTTAAGTAATTGTTTTTTCTTAACTTGGCAATACTGTAAGACACTGAAATTATATAATTTATACATACATACATACATAAACAATCTCGCACGTTTAGAGTAGGTAAATGAATTTGTGTATTTTTGGTAGTTTGTTGTCTAGAGATGGCCGTTTTGATTGTGAAATTGAAAGGAGAGTAAATGCTGGTTGTAAGGTTTTGGGTGCTTTGGGAACTTTTGCTAGGAATGTAAATGTTTCCAAAGAAGCCCATTTGAGTATATACAATGCAGTTTTGGTGCCTACGTTAATGTATGGTAGTGAATGTTGGGTTTGGTTGCAAAAGCATAAACGGAAAATGACTGCTGTGGAAAAGAGATTTTTACGTGAGGTATCTGGTGTAAATAGGAGAGATCGGGTACGAAATAGATTAGTGTATGATGAGTGTGAAATTGAAAAAAATGTTGTAGCAAAAGTTGCCCCGTGTTAGAGTCAGTTAAGATGGTTCGGACATGTTGAGCGAATGTCTAATGAACGTTTAGTTAAAAAGATTTATTTGAATGATTTTGATGGTATACGTTTGCGTGGACGTCCGATGAGTAGTTGGAGTGGTATGATTGAGAGTGTTTTGCGTGAGCGAAAGTTTCCAAGTAGTAGGAATAAAAGAGCATGTATGAGAGAGGAATTATGAATGTGGATGAAGCGAAAGTTGCTTGTTTGGATAAGAATGTTTGGAGGCGACTAATTTCGGGATGATATAATTTATATGGGAAATAATTGAATCTTTTGTAAAAATTTGATTAATCCCGGATAAATAGTAAAGCCTGAATTAATTTTAAACATTTTAGTAATAGTTCCTCAAAAAGTTAGCAACACTATACATTAGTAAAATTTATGTGGACACTAGAAGGTTTTTTTTGAAAAGATTAAAATCGGATATATAATTTTATCTCTAAATTTCTATAATTTTTCGGCTTTATATCAAGATACCGAGCATATATAGAAATTCTGTTGTTTTTTTTTGTGCAAACACTACAAAACATTTACAACATTTTTTATAATAATCTATTTCTAGTGAACATATAATAGCATATCCGTGTCAAATGAAAACAAATTGTCAGGTGTGTATATC